>CAXKVX010001016.1:0-190397 GCA_964058865.1 Eleocharis quinqueflora | reverse complement strand
GTTTGATCGTTACTATGTTTTATCAAGATTTGTGTTTTTAAATCTTAATATTTGCACGGTATGTCGTCTCTGTTGTGCTACATTGTTTCGTGCAGTATGAAATTCAGACTCGAGCGTGTCATCTGTTGTGTTATACTGTTTTGTGCAGTATGCAATTCAGACTCTGAGATTGAATTCACACCTTCTCCTCGAGTAGTCAGCAATAGCGAAGTCTCTTTGCAGTCTCATTGCTGCTACGATGATGGAACTGTCTGCAAAGTGATTATTTGCTACATTATTGACTCATTTTACAATGTTGGACGGGAAATCAATATATTTCACGAGTTCTATGCTTTTTTTTTCCTTCAAAATACACGTCTGCATATCAACATATGAATCTACATAATATGTTAAGGCAAAAACTTGGGTACACCTAGATAGGTGCTTCTTAGGTACTTCACTCGATCTCTACTGTTTGATTAGAATCTATGGTGTGAATCTCAATGCAATCAAATGGTAGTGGTTGAGTGGAGTATATAGAGAGCATCTATCTAGATGTACCTAAGTTTTTCCCATATGTTAAATGTGTGTATTATTCAATGATTATTGTACATATTGAACGTGATGTCTAATACAAATGGTTAGTGACATCGCAACTATCGCTAAGAATGCAGGTTCAAATTCTAACAATGGAGAGAAAATTAAAGTCTTTAAAATATTGGATGCTGAGTCCGACTTCTAATATAAAGATAAGCTTCGATAAAGAAAAAAAAGTGAGACTCAGAGTAGACATGTACTTGCAGTTATATATCTCAAATTTTAAAATGCAAACGATCCATCTGAATCGTGAAAAACATTGTTCATACTAAAATTTACTTATGGACCAAATTTTTTTACTATCATATCAGATGAGTTAAAAAATCATTAAATTGGAGAAATATGTTATCGTTAGATCAATGTATTTTTCATTCATCGGATATAAAATAATAAAAAGATTTTAGAAATTAAAATTTTTGTCCTCAAATATATTTTAGTATTAACAATATTTTCAACATTTCGAATCGGCCATTTGTACTTTAAAATTTGAGATATATAGCCGCAAGCACGTACGGTCCGTGTTTGCAAAAGCACCATAATTTTACTAAGAAAAAAATTACACATATTGAAACCCTTATTTCAAGTTTTTAACGCATCCAGTTGTGCAGAATATAGTTCAATTCTTGGCGAATAGGTTTAGAGACAATTTCTTGATGATGTTCTTTTGTTCACTCGGTTCATAATCATAATTTATTGAATTTGCTCAAGTAACGATCACGAAAAATGGTAGTTTCTTTAACCGTTTTGTTTAATGAACGATTAAAAAAATTGTTTCGTTAAAGAAAACAATCAAAACGATCGGAACGAAACAGAACGATTAAACTCGTTCTCTTCACTCTTCATCCATCTCCTGTCTCATCACACTAAAGCAAATTAGAAACTGATGATGTACGATTCTAATCATACATCAGAATCAAATTATGCATCTCCTCATTCGAACAATCTTTCATCTCATCTCTCATCATCTTCTCTTAGCATAGCGTTTTTCTCTGAAATCAAAACAAATCTAATAATACACAGTCACAAACGAAACTACGAAACAAACTATCACGAAATAATATATTTTTGTTAATCGTTTCGTTATTTAAACGAAAGAAATTTCTTTGATCGTAATTATTTCATCTGTCGTAAAACGAAACGAAAAATAATTAACCGATTGATCATTGACAAGTCTAGAAACATGTTATACTGGATTTGCAAAGTACACTGTCTCAGTCTGAACAAAGTAAGGTATATATATGCTAGAAAAGATGTGAAAAATATGCTCGTTACAGAGTTAGCGGATCATAGCTAAAGAATAAAGATAAATGAAAGAAACAAAACAGAAAACCAAAATGAGAATCTATGTTTTTTCCAATGCAAAACCATGAGGCATGCATGTGAGAAAAAAGAGGAGCATATGGTTCGACTGGGAGCACACTGTGTTCTCATCTGGCTTTTCTACTTTTCAAAAAAAAAATCAGGATCATATATAAAAAAATTAATATTTGAGCAGATATGTATACTATATGAATATTGATTGGTATAATTATAAACAAAAAAATCACATCACAGCTCTGGGAATAATAGATTATGTTATATCCATGTTAAGTCAATGTACGAAAATATTGAAGACACCAATTTTCCTAATTTGATACCTATACAAAAGGCATCAAATTTTTGCTTTGTTGGTTAGACCGTTATCGTGCACATTATTTGAGTTATTATGTATGTTATTTTCTGTAATGAAATAGTTATACGTGTTATTTTTTGTACTGAAATAGTTATAATATAACATGTATAATAACTCAAATAAAGTGCATTATAACTCAACTAAATATGCATAATAAAATCGATATCAATAGTTGATATCAACTGTGTAACTACGAAACATTATCCATAAAATATTACCAAGAAACCAATGAAATATTTAAGGATTCTAATCTTATATATACGCGGTCACAAATATTTTAATTTCTCTATTTGTTTATATTTTAAAATTTAGGATTCAGATAGTAAGATCAAACCATAATTCTAAATTTCAAATATAATACTCAAGTGGTTAAAATGATTTTCTAGATTAGTAATTTTTAAATAAATATAAAATTCGACTCTAAAAAGAAGATCTGTTTAATATTTTGGATCGATTGCTTGAACTTTGAAATGTGATACTCTAATACTATTTGACACTATGATGCTAATCTAAAATGTCAATGATCTCCTGTTTACAAATTGGAAATGCTATTCTAATATTTTGAATTGATTGTTTGAATTTTTAAATCTTTGAATTGATTGTTTGAACTTTGAAATCCGATTACAAATTGAGAATGCTTAAAAAATCGTCAAAAAAAAGTAATTAGAACAATTCTTTTTACAAAAAGAGGATCGGAATTTCAATATTTCGTCTAGTGTTACAGTAAATCCCCTGTTGTTCTACAGTGCTCTGAGGAGATAAATAATGAATGATCATCGGAGTGCTTTGAGGGAGAACTAGCGTTTCGACTCGCGCTCCGCGTAAAAAAGTTAAATTTTCGTATTGTAATAATAAAATTATAACAAAATTTTTTAAAAAAAAATCGGACTAAATATGATGAATAGTAAATTCACTGTATCGAGAACAGTACGCGACAGGAGAAATACAAAATATGATGAACAGTTTTACTGTAGAAATGAACAGTACCTCAGTGTTGAGACATGAGTGTATTAGATTAGATAAATTCATCGAGCAGGTAGATGACAAAAAGGTTACATCGAGAGACCGATAACATGGTCAATAGAGAGATCTACACGTGTTTATTTTTTATTTAATTTTCATCTCATGCATTTCGAGCAAAAACAGATTTGAAACAGATAATATAAGCAACTATTTTAATTAATTTGAATACATGTTTTATTTAGTCGGCATTTCATATTTTCTGTGCAAAATATTTAGGATAGTGTGTATAATTAACGAAAACGTTTGAAAAAATGAGCGAGATTCAACTTTTTATTTGAGCAAAACTATGGTGCTTGTGCAAGCACCATCCTCCGATGTGCAACCGATTTTAATGATTTGACTTTTTCTTTTTAGTAAAGTTGAATAGAGGAACGTTAGTAAAGAATGGAAATTGAAGAACTATTAGTTGTTTGGGGCTGGAAAAAAATTGGAAATACTATTGAATTTTTTTATAAAATAATCATGTATATTTAAAAATATGTTTTATCTTATTTTCTAAAATTAATTATAAATCTTATTCCTCACGAAAATTCTGAATCCGTCCCTTTTAATTGTGTCCTTTAATGAATAGTTGGTTTAGTTTTGTGTATATAAAAGGAAATCGTCCCCAAATAACTTGAATCCTTTTATGAATAGTTGGTTTCATTTAGTATAATATAAAAGGAAATCGTCCCCACATAGTCTGACAATTACAGAGAAGTTACTCTGAAATTGTCTGCTCTTTTAATTTGCAGAGTTGAAATTCAAGTGGGAATTATTATTAAGGCAATTCAGTGCAGAATTCTTTCGTTCTAATTTAAAAAAACGAAATACAGGTATTTGGGGCTTTTTTTTGACAAAGTATATTTGGGTATTTGAATATCTGGGTAGGAAAAAAGCAAATGACCTTTTACATACATTTTTTTTGTAATTATGAAAATGATAGTGATAAAAGTAGTTAAGAAAGACAGATTTTTCGATCGAATGATCAGAACGATAGATTTTCTGCCGTGTGCAGCATTTTTCCGGCAAATCTACCATTCCCCAATTCATCTCCTCAGCCAAAATTCTAACTTCAAAAACTATTTTCTCTTATGACTATGTATAAAAAGATATTTTCGATCACGACTATGCAGAGAAAAATATTTCAGTCATAATCATAAGTTTTTAATTAATAAATTTATTTTAAAATAAATTTGTCATTGCATTTAGAAAATATTACGCGTTGATGTATAAATTTATCTCAAGTGTAGACTATATTAATTTATTTATTTATTAATGCATTAATAAATATATTTAATGGTTATAGTAGAAATTATTTTACTATATATGGTCACTATCATAAATATTTTTTTATACGAGGTCATGTTTATAATACATTTTAAGAAAAAATTTAGTTTTCTCCCATACGTAGAAATTCTACCGTGCATGCATTTTCAAAAAAAATGTCGCACGGTAGAAAATCTACTGTGTAGCAAATAAAAAGCTGCCGCACGGTAAATTTTCTATCGTACTACTTGACTACTTTTATCACTACCATTTTCATAATTACCCAAAAAAATTCTTGTTTTACATAATACCCTTTTAAAAAAGCTTCACTAGATACAATATTCAACACAAAACAGCTGTTTTCTCTAAAAAAACAAAAGAGGAACCACTCTCGCTCATCTGGAAAAATCATTTAGATTCAGAAAAAGTGAATAATTTACATTTAAAATGTTTTTTTGCAAAATGATTGCATCAAAACTCATGTCAAAGTATAAAGGCTCCGTGATTTTCATCACTGACGGTCGATCGCAAAATTGACGGTCGATCTAGACCGTCCATTTGCTGTAGCGCGCTACTGCACTACAGCAGATTCAGGTCCTGCAAAGACTGGTTACTTTTTTGTTTGGTTTTTTATTCTTCACTTGCCAATTCTTTCTAATAACAAATCAATACATATTATTAAAGAAAAGACACAGAGCAAACACTAATCAGCAATAGCATATCTAATAATGCAAGTAACGGCCCGCTATTGCTTTTTGTAAGGTGGTAAAAGGATATGTAGTAACAGAAGAAACCATTGAGCTGGCAACCGTTGCTACTTGCTACCCACAGAGCAAAGAATTCGTATCCGGTGGAATAATGCGAGGTCCCAAAAGACTCAGCGGGCAGCACTGTTATGCTGTAAATTCGTTGGTACTGTAGCAAAATCACTATACGGACAATTTGGTCGTTGTAGCAGCGATGAGAATGCAGGGGCCACTACTGCTGACCCGCTGACCCGTTCGATCGGGGATGTGAATTCCAGAGCAAACAATAAATAACAATAGCATGACTAATGAAGGCATAAAATCCTAAATGTTGAACCAGGTTAATTATATGTATTAAATAGGACAGCACCTAATTTTATGTTTGTGGAGCCTGCTTGTTAGTGACTTTTTCCCATGTTTGGTTTAAAAGGTGGGAAATAGTACACACCATAATGTTTGAAATCTTCAGTGGAGTCAGTAGCTTTACCAATTTTTTTTCTTTTTGAAAAATACAAACTAATAGAAGTTGGCTATTGAACCAAGAGAGCTCCAAACAGGAAAAAGGGAAGAAATACATCTGGACACAACTCAGTGCTTAACATTCAAGAAAAAGATAGTGTCTCAACAAAAATGGCTACTAATATTTAGACTGTCAGGCTTGTTATACTACATCTGAAAACAGCAAACAGTAATGGATACTGTTATTTAGACTGTCTCAACAAGAATGCTCCTCAGCAATCAGACTTTTGTACCAGAAGCATAATGTAACCTTTCAGCAGTTATTTAGACACAGAAAGAGCAGTGACTGGTACATACAAGATGGCATTCTCGTAAACCAGAAAATAAGCATATAACTATAATTCAATGGTTGAATCGGGATAAAGTTCACAAATTCATAAGGAGAAAACACCTAAAACTCTTTACATGTTTTTACAAAATCAATCCGAGTTAAAGAAATTTAAGAATTAACAGAGGAAAGCAAAATAAATTGTGATGAGGAATCCAAGATAGTGAAAAGACGAGCGAAAGTCCGGATCATTTTTGTGAGATTTGCCTTTTCTATTTTTCTGCTGGCATACAGTAGTTAATATAGAAGGGAGGCAAAAGAACTAGTTATTTACTGGACATATAGAAGTGCATAGTAACCCTATAATATATAGTCAGATAATAAAAATGTACGCACTAAGTACTTTCAACCAAACAAACATGCCTTGCTGCAATAATAGCCAAGAAGCACCAAATATAATGAAAATGTTGGATTTCCCAATTACAGAACAACAAGCATAACAACAAACAGCACTAGTGAGAATAAAAGTAAGTTGAGTAGAATTATTAGTAGGCAATTTGCCAAGTACAAAAAAGGTATGTTGAGTAGAATTCACACATCTTTATTCCAATCATGAAAGAAGAATGAGATATAGAACTCTCTCCCTCTCTCTGTCTACATGGCAGAAGCTCTCAAGGAACACACACACTCTCTCTCTCTCTCTCACACACACACACACAAACATAGATATTACAACCACAGATAATTAGTATTATATTGTTTCGGAAGTATCGATTAAAATTCTCGTCAACAATTCAAGCTCGTATTATTCACTAATACAAACATTCTATCAGTAGATACCTAAATACTAAATATAAACCTCCCCGAGAAATTCAAAAGATCAGCAAAAATAAGATCAGAGGCAACATTCTGAACCCTTTTTCTTTCTCTTTGGGAAAGAAATAATATTATAATTAATCATCTGGCCGTAATTGTAGCTCCATCAAAAGGGTGTCTGTCCTCTTTTCTTTTCTTTAAATAAGAAACCTTTAAACCAGGATTAAGAATCAGTTATCCACTGATGAACAAGACACTGAGAAGCAGTGGGCCTCTTCTCAGGCTCAAAATCGAGGAGAGGGCAGAGAAAACTTGAAAGACCACGAGCATCACTTTCTGTGAAGTGGTATCTATCAATCAGAAGGCTATCCATTGGCCGAAATTTCAAACGCCGTATCCTCTTGAGGTCTCCATGACGGTCAAAGTAGTCTTTCGAGCGGGACCCAGACACAGCAATCTGAGAATAAGAAAGAAAGTAGAATATGAATAGTTCCCCTGTATTACATTGGGTTGCATGCCCTCTGCAAATTGCTACAATGTAAATAGAAACAGCCACCAAACCAACAAAGAAACCAAAGCACAAATCACTTAGGACTTGCCACGAAGGAAATATGTCACACTCATTCTAACATAGATAACAACTTCTACAAAATATTTTAAGACAAAATCTTTGGGTGAAAAGGAAAGTTGTTCGTAAATACCTTTTTGGGCATCTTTCCGAGGAGTTCCATCATCTGGCCCAAGTGCTCCTGAACAACAAACAGAAACAGTTAAAAATATTTATATATCAAAAAGATCTAATAGAAGCAAGCACAGCCAATATTGTGTCCCGATATATCAATAGGGATGGTTTAAATATTCCGAAGAGTACCTCGTCTTCAGTAAGACCCTGGACAGCCTTCGGTGCAAAGAGTGTGTCACCAGTAGCTAGCTCAAACACCAAACATGCAAAAGACCACATATCAGCTGAAAAAGAATATCCAGATCCAATAACAACCTCTGGGGCCCGGTATTCCCTTGTTTGTATCTCCTCAATTAACTCCTCATTTGCACGAACCGCATTTCCAAAATCCACAATCTTGCATTGCAAGTCAACCCCCTCCAAGCTCCTGGCATCCATCTCCATGGCGCCTCCAAGAGAGATTCTCCTTTGAGAAATCTTTGCAACGGCTCTCCTGGCTCTTAATTTGAGCCACTTTTCTGCAAAATTAGCCACCTTCATGGGTTCTGGGTTCCCTTCAGGTCGTTCCAGTATAGGTGGCAGACCTGTGCGATTCGGGTCCTTTTTTGGGTCTATGGTGGAGATCAGAAGCACATTTTCGGGTTTCAGGTCTGTATGGATTATACCTAGTTCTCTGTGCAAGTAATCTAACCCACAAAGGACTGATTTGGAAATTTGTCTTACCCATTGGAGGCCAATTCCTTTTTTGCGGTTGTACCTTATGAGTTTAAGGAGGCTATCCCCAAGGAACTCAGTGACCAAGCATTGATGCTGTCCATTCGGTCCGCTGTGCTTAAAGTGATCCAGCAGTTGTGTTACACACTTGGATTTTGATGCATCTCCTTGTGCAATTGAAGATAGGAGATCAATCTCATGAAGAGCCGACTCAGCATACTCCTTTGCACTTTTTTGGATTTTAATAGCAACATATCTCTGCAAAATCAGGTGTTTCCATAAGTGTAAAGCTAATAAATGAATTATCTCATTATTCTATTAATTTTTAACTTATGAGTGTAGACTAACTAATACATAATATTTATCAAATTCAAAACAGTCTCCCAAATTATCAAATTCAGGCTTTCAATTGAGCAATTTGTTAGGTTACGACAACTTTTCAATGAACTAAACTTAGTAAACCAAAAGAAATCAATCAAAGTAGTCAAACTAATATTAACAAATTTCCTTCCTACATTAATCAAACGAGACATTAGCTGAATAGCCAAGATTAAATAAACATTATCCCTTCATGGCCTTTTGCATGAACCTAATAACAGAAATCCACAACATGTAGAGCCAGAAAACTGTGTACGATGACTTTAACCAACATCACAAAACTAAATCTAAAGGTAATACATACGAGCAAACATTTTTTGCAGTAATTTGTCCCGGAAGAATTCCCCATTACCCACTTACCCCTGAAAAAATAAATTAGATTTAGAAAAACAAAGAGTTGAAATACTAACGGAGCAAAGGGCGTCATAGGCAAGCCAAACAGTAGAGAAATTGCCCCATCCTAGCTTTCTCTGAGCGACGTATCTCCCAGATGAGAATCGATCTCCTATTCTCGCCGCGTGGTAACCACCCTTTCTGTAGCCCTCCATCCCCTCATCCTCCGACGACTCTGATTCCGAACACGCCATTCTCTCTCTTTCTCCTTCGTTCTTTCTCTCTCTCTCGTTCCCTCTTGCAATTTGAGGAGCGAAAGATCCGTTGGGATCGCTGGAAAATTGAATGTGAAATGATTCCGCCAGCGGGTAGACAGGAAAAGGGAAATCGTTTTTTATAATATTGGAAATTTAATAAATAAATTATAAATCAAAAGAAAGATTGTGTTGAGAGTTCTAAAATAGAAAATATCAAATGGAAAATGTTTTAGCGATATACTTTATTTGATACGTCATTAATACGTGCATCAAAGTGTGTCGTTATGCATGTTAAACGTGTTGTTATGCATGTTATTCGAGTTCGGTTGCATGTTATTTTGTACTGAAAAAATAATTATGCATGTTAAGCGCTTTGTTATGCATGTTATAATTATTTTTTTCAGTACAAAATAACATGTCACCGAACTCGAATAACATGCATAACATGTGTTTAACATGCATAACGACGCACGTTGACGAACATATCGATTACGTATCAAATGAAGCGTGCATATCTATCAGTTCCCATATCAGAATTACGAACACCGATAAAAATGGTATTGCTAGTATCGTCTATTAAAACTTTGATTTCTGCCTTTTTCACCGTGCAATCAATGCATTATATCTTTATTAATAAAAGATACTAGTGGGTCATATTTAGGCCATTTTCGTAACAACTATAGCTGTGTTTGTTGAAATTCTAATTAGTACGTTATTATCGTCACAAACTATCAAGCTATAGATACTCGAGTTTACTTTCATCGCGTTGATTTTGATTTGTGATCGGAGAAACGAGCGATTCAAAATTGATTCTGACGCAAATTCGTGATAAAAAATTACTAATTAAGACATAAATTAAAGATGGAGTCAAATCAGAGATGCATATTTTTCCAACTGCAAATCAAATTTGACACGGTAAAAATAAACTTGAATACGTACAGCTCGATAGCTTGTAACGAAAAGAAATTAATTACAGTTTCGATGAACATAGTCGAAGTATGTAGAAAATACTAATCATACTCAATATTTTTTATAAATGTTATCTAAACGAAAGAAAAATTAGTTACAGTCCCGATAAGCATAATACTATTCTATTTTCTGAATGCATCCTTCAGAAGTGTTATCTAAACGATACAACAACAACAACAGAGCCTTTTGTTCCAAATAAGTTGGATTGGGCTAGAAATAAAGTCCATATCGTGTTTCACATACATAAAATTAGCTGAATTTTGTACATTGGTTCGCCAAGCCTATTACAATCCTCATCCTTTTCGGACTTGAAATCGGCTAAGTAAAACATAGGAGGAATTATTTGGATAAGTTTAATTACATAGAAAATTTATAAGAACAAATGGTAGTCTAATACATAAGAAAGCAGCTTTTGTTGCAATGCTCAGCAGTTTTGGTAAAATATCATTCCATTTTGTAAGAACTCTGAATCATTCTCTTGCTGATGTAATATCTAATCCCTAATTGCACCATTGACAGATCAAATAGGACTTTTGCAATATTGAAGTGCCAGGAATTAAAACATATTCCTCCACACCAATTTGCTGAATAACATGTTTGTTCCATACCATTGGTTAGAATTGCTTAAAAAGGGGTTATTAATATTCTGGTACCACAAAGGGTAAAACAAAGTTCCAAGACTAAAGCAGATTTATTCTGTGACGAACCCATAAACATGAAGAAAAACAACTATTACATACATTTTACAAGGTGAAAATTTTAGAAGTGTTTACCAATTTTAAAATAATTATTACAAAATTAATTTGTTTAGAAGTGTTATTTAAACGATGCGTTCAGAAATTCAGACAGAACAAAAAAATTCTAAGTACTTGTAGACATTGTATTCAGACTATGAATTCAGTAGTGTTATCTGAACACTGAGTTCAGACGCGGCCTCCAACTTCATTTAGAAATCTTTTTGGTTGAAAATTTGAATTTCTGAACGCATGCGTCTAGATAACATTTCTGAACGTTACATTCAGAAAATAAACATACTACTACCAATTTTTTCAAACCAGACGTGTACTTGTTTTTTTAGGAATAACAAAAGAAAATCGCAAAAAAAAACATAGATCATAAAGCTTTCTTCGTAACATGAGCACTTAAAAATCTTTTGCGAGAAGGAAAAGCCGATGCAGCCCGCTTGTCTCTTTTAATAATCAAATGCTCAGACAGTTACTATAAAATATACAAATATAAGAAAATTTAGCGTCCTACGAACACGACAAAATACATTGCATGTCTATAATTAACATTAACAAGATCAAACCAAATTTACGTCGTTCCAACAAATACATTGCATATCTACATGTAAAATTGTTATGAAAATATGTACAAATGAGTGTTCTGTTGAATTGTAAGAATAATTACGAAAATTTATTTATCCTTCTTAATTTTGATATTGATGTAAACTATCTTACTAATTATTATGTAATAATAATTGTTGAGTGAGGACATGATATTCTGCAAAGAACAAAAACTATTGTGCTTCGCATTCATATGTCGAAATTCAACGTTCAAACAATTAATACAAATTGTTGAACACGGGTCTCCATATTGAAATGTCATTGAAAACTGAATTTTATATTTTTTAAGAATTTGTTGCTATTTTTATTGATAGAAAAAATATTGATATAACAATTTATCAACCATCATATATAAGTGAGTTTTCACCTATCTAGAAGATAGCAAAAAAAAAATTATAACATGTAAAATTCTTTCGAGAAAATTTCATTATGGATATCAAGGTCAATGATTTGGATCGATCGTTTGAGCTTTGAAATTCGAGATAGTGGATGCAAAATCAAGAGATTTTGTACTTTGCAAAACTTCATGACCTCACTCATAATTGTTTGTATCTAATAATATGCAAATACAAAATGATGTCAAATAATTCCCACAAATATATATTTCAAATAAATAATAAAGAATGATATTTCTATTTTATATAGAATTTTGTGATTCTTAATAATTATGAAAGTTTTAATAATGTATGAAACTTATTAATTATTTAAAATTGGTACACTTGCTTTAAAGAGAAAATAAAATAAAAAGATTTTAATCAAAAGATTAAATATGAAATTGAATTTATAAATAATAAAAATAAAAATATTACATGTCTTAAGTTATACATATGATGTAATGTATTTGAATATCCAAAACAACATATGACTGTATGAGACAATTGTAAGGGAGATTGTGATATTGGGCCTTTCATTTATTGAGATTGATGAAAAATTGATTCACTTTGATATATTTTTCAAAAATTTATTTTTCATCAATCTCGATAAATTGAATGACGCAAATTAATTAAAGTACTCAGTGTACTCATCTTGTATTCAAATTCTTTTCAAAATTAATTTAGCTGAAGTGATTTTTTTTTTCACAATTTTGTACTAGATAAATGAGTGATAATGGGTTCTATTGGAAAAATGAAACCCGCTACTCTAAAGAATCCATCCTTTTTCATGAAAATTTTGTCATCCGAAACAGAATCTAATACTTTCAGTACATATATTCAGGGGCAGATTAAATATAACCAGATGTTAACTAATCTTCTCTAAATTTTGAAAATCTGTTAAAAATAGTATAGGTCTAGTAATCTTGAGGAACAAAATTCTCTGTGGATTTTTTTCTCCGCTCTCTGTAGAGATTTGATATAAATCGTCGGACTAAAGATCAACAGTCCTACTTAATAGTACTAAAGTTCTTTGGAGTCATATAATTGATGGTTGAGCGTTGATCTTTAATTTAACGGTACTGATCAATCTTCGTAGAGATCTTTAATTTAACGATAATGTTCATAAATACTGTAGCTAACATATTCAACATTTATATATGTAAGATTTGTTGTTTAAACAATATTAAATTAATGTTGATTGTTGAATACTTAGATAAATTGGAAAAGAAATTATGGGAGTTAATGTTGAATTATTTTTCTGACATAAAAATATTTTTGTTTTGTTCAATTTTGATTATTTTCCATGTCGAAAAGGAATTATGGAAATTAATGCAGATGGTAGATGCATATTGCATTTGAATATTTGGTTCCAAAAAAATTATCCGTTCATTAGCTAATCAACTAATGCATATTGTTATTTCAATATTATTTTTTATTTGATACCAATTAGCTATCAGTTTGAATCTCATAAGATGTTACAATGAGATTATTGAACTCCTCTTGTAAGAATCTTACATTTGCCACTGCGTATAACACATGTATATTCTATAGATAGATAATAGGCTCCTAGGGATTTCTATAAAGAGAAAAAAGGCTTAGATAATAGGGATATAATGATGGGAGCTGATACGTAGATATCATATTTAATATCGACTATTAATATCGATTTTGTTATGCATCTTTAGTTGAGTTATCGTGCATATTATTTGAGTTATTATGTATGTTATTTTTTATAATAAAATAGTTATACATATTATTGATTTTATTATGCACATTTAGTTGAGTTATCATGCACATTATTTGAGTTATTATGCATGTTATTTTTTCTAATGAAATAGTTATACAAGTTATTTTTTCTAATGAAATAGTTATACAAGTTATTTTTTGTAATGAAAGTAGTTATGGTAGTTGATATCAGATGTGGTATCTACAGAACATTCTCCTATAATGATAAACTTATTATTACCAGAAGGATAACAATACATTACACAGAGAAGGAAAATAAAACAAATAGAATTACATTTTAATATTTTAATGAAGTAGCTTACTGACGGTTGATAAAAATTAATTATTTGAAAATTTTGTAGTAACATGATAGAACTCTTACATCTCCTTTTGATAGGCATCATTTAACCCTTCTCTTCTACTGAATAATACGCACATTTGCATTTTTCGCCAAAAATACATCATATTCCATAAAATAAATAATTTGACTACCTATTTTACTTTTTGACAGAAAACTAGTTAATTTAATTTTTTTGTTAGGAAATTCTGAACCAAGCGAATTTTTTGTAAATGATTTAGTAATCTAGTGATAATTAATTAGACGATTTTCATGAAATCATAATTTGAAAGTTTAGTGAGCATAAAAATGAGATTTTTAAGAAGCATTTACTAATAAATATTGGAGACTTCGTTTACCTCTTATACTTCAGAAAAGAAATTTTTCCTGATATGTATATCCACAACTAACTCTTAGATTAAATAATAGGCGAAATTTCATATACATCATTCAAAACTTCAATATTATTTATTTTCCCTTTAAATTTTAATATTACGTATTTCTTCCTTCAAATTTAAAAGGCTTACAAATTTATCTATTTTGTTGTTTTTTATATTAAAACTCTTTTTTGAATTGCAAAATATATGTTTTACTCTTAATTAAAAACATTAAAAATATGTAATATCTTAAAAAAATATATCGATATTATATTTGATCAATTTCTAAGAAAAAACTGGTCAATTTATACTCTTGACGTAAGTGATGTTTAGATATACTCTTTACGCATCAAAGGCAGATAAATTAACAATTTACTCAAAAAAAGATCAAATATAAGATTGACAATTTTATTAACTTGGCTACATTTTTATTCTTTCAATTAAGAATAAAATAGATATTTTACATATTTAAAATTAATTTTTAATAAAAAAGACAATAGAGCGATAAATTTGTGAGTCTTTTATGTTTGGAGGAGAATACTTAATATCAAAACTTAGAGGGGTAAATATTTAATATTAAAAAATTTAGGTATACCTGAAATTCCGCATAAATAATATTTGTCAATTTCGGCGTTTTGGCTAAGAGCGCAGTGTGTTCAATATATTCTCATCTCATTATTTAATTTCAACCAATTATCTATCACCGTCTCTCCCCCCCACGCAACCTTTTCTCCGTCTCTTTTCTCTCTCCTCTAGGGTTAGGGTTAGATCAAACCACCTCTCTCCTCCAAGACCAATCGCAAAGAAACGCCACAGAGAGAGCGATGACAGGGAAGGCGAAGCCAAAGAAGCACACAGCGAAGGAGATAGCGATGAAGGTCGACGCCGCGACGACAAACCGAGGCGGCGGGAAGGCTGGGCTGTCGGATCGTCTCGGGCAGGACAAGGGAGGCCATGCCAAGCTTGAGTGTTACCTGTGTAAAGTCACAGCTCCTGATATCAAGACGATGCAGATCCACCATGAGGCTCGGCATCCGAAGATCCCCTTCGAGCCGGAGAAGCTGAACAATCTCCATGCCTCCATTCCTGGTGACTCCTCGAAGCCAAAACCTGGGATCCGCGGCAGCCTCAAGAAGTAGACATTCTTTTCTTGTGTACTTGTTGTACTGTCTTTTGTTCACGTTTATGTTTCTCTAATGTTGCTATGCTTGCTTGTCTAATAACATAATGTATGCGTGGTATCTTTTGGGGAAAGCAGGGTGCGGCTGTGGTAGTTGTTTTGGTATGGTGCGGCCGTGCGTGCAGGGGAAGGGGTCAGGGTTGGGAAATTTTACCAGTGGTGTGTTAAACTGAAAACATAAATATTCTGAGTTGTTTGGTCTTGGTAATATCAGTTGTAGCTTGTGCAAAATGGTTTAGTTCACCTTTTTAAATTCTTATACTGTTGTTTGTTTGTGATATTTCAAGTTAGCAGAAACTTGGGGAAATTATTGTGGATACGAAATATCATTTTGTTTCTTAACCTATTTTAATTCTATAATTAAGGCCAGAAGGCACGAAGTAATGGTCTTCAAGATAAGCGCAAGATTGCAATTTCCTGTTGAATTAATCAGACTCTACATGATACCAATGCTGATCACCTGATCTGCATACTTCAATTCTAATCAGTCTACAATAGGAAAGCTAAGTTGCGTGGATTATGTAATACAATATGGTTTACTTTGGATGCATTTAAGTTTTATCGTTTCATGTGTAATATGTGTGCGTAGCACTGATATTCTGTCTACGTGAAAGCTGTTGCTATGACATAATAATAGTCAACCTCTGGTACTTGAGCCTTTTACTTGTTTACCTGAAAATGCTCTTTTCTGTCCTTGAGAGGTTGCATCTGAGTTATGGCAATATAGTTAAGTGTGCTAGCATCATGTTCTATCTTTAAGAATGATCTCAAGTCATAATATGTCTGCTGTTATTATTATTTTGTTGTGCTGTCCTGATCAATTCCCTGATATATTAAGGATTAGGTTGTTAATGCAGCCAGACTACTTTTTTATATTTGGATGGTTCCATGTGGTTACTGCTGCTGTGATAGCAGTAGATATGAAATATTCACTGGGTTGCTGTATATAAATTGAAGCTTATATTATCAGTAAATGTTATTAAAGTAGTTAATGTTCAACATGCTTATAACATCTGTTATTACCTGTGAAAATTTCACTATAAAATATGAGAGGGAATTTAGAAAATCTCCAATATCCTCACTGGTGCTGAGGCAAGGCAAAGGTAAGATTTGACTGTGGGAGTTGTAACTTGTAGTCAATGAGCATTAGAGGAGCTAATGTGCTTTTAGGAGCACCTGAGGTTTTCGCCAGATATTTTAGTTTTGAAGTTCATAAAATTATTGGTCACATCTTTGGGGAAACAAGTTTCATAAGTTATCTGCTATTTCATTCTTTATAGTGATTAACTGATTGCTGATTAATTAAATCACAATTGATGGTGATATGTGATGAGATTCATAAAATATTCTCAGCGATTATATTGATTTAATTAGGCCATTTACTGTTTGATACTATATGAGTACGACATTGGAATTTGGAATCACACTAGATGTAGATGTAATGGTTATCCGCTTTCTTTCCTATGAATGTGTCTTGGGTTAGGCCATGAAATAATTCAAAATTTTAAGCTAGTGATAAATTGATTGACGAACTTCCAATTTCAACTACTACTCTTCTAAAGTGAGCAACAAGTAATGATCATTGATTGACGATTTTTACAACAACAACTAACACCTTTGTTCTAAACAAGTTAAACAAGTTGGGTAGGTTAAAAATAATGTTCATATCGAATTTTATCTCTATAAGATTGGTTAAATTTTTACGTTGGCTCGTCAACCATATCACAACCCTTCTTTCCGAGCGTGGAACCGGCTACGGAAAATAGGCGAAGTTGTAATGCTCGATTTTTACTTGCAAAAAAAAATGATCAAAATATCTGTGGTTGTTTATATTATAATTCTTCAGCTTTTTTTTATTTACATCCATTTTAATTTGTGAACAGAAGGTATTTTTAATAAGAAAATGCAGAATTGCATACAATTGATTAAACATTCACAAGGAATTATATATTTCATATTTGCTATTCCATTTTTCATTTACTCATTTCTATTGCCATGTATGTCTCATTTAACTTTTGTTGAAAGTATATTATTTCATAAGTATTAAAATTGGAAAAAAAAACTATTTTTTTAGAAAAAGGCAAAAACTACTTTTTATTCATGATAAACGTGAAACCCAGTTCCCCGACAGCTATTTTCATGAACTATTGACAAATTTTAGTACGAAATAATGAGGTCGCCTATTTTTTTTGGAAAAAAAGGTTTTTTTTTTCAAGTAGCTGAATGTATTCAACGACTCAGATTGAATAAAAAAATTGTTATTTTAGTCAAATCTAATTGTATGTTTTAATTAGAGAAAATTGACTTTATGCCACTTTAAAATATCAAAATTGAATTTTTGTCACTCTATAATGTCTCCTTTGATAATTGTCACCTCAAATTGCATATTTTCAGATTTTTGCTCCAATCTGTATTTTCCTTTTTTCTGAAATGAAAATAATAAAACGAACTTTTAAGACATTATTGAATAGTTATTGAGTGTCAAAAATTCAATTTTGATGTTTTGGAGTGACATGAAGCCAATTCCCCCTTTAATCTAACTATCTATAAACATTTTCTGGTGCATTTTTTGCATCAGAGGAGTACGCTTCAATTTCAATCGTCGGATTAAGATCGAACGTTCGATCGTCAATGATATGATGCAAAAAACTTTTGTATTGTTAAATCAGACACGTCCGATCTTAATCTGACGGTTCATATTAAGACGCTCACTCTGATGCCAAAAAATAGTACACGTGAGAATATAGTTCCGAACTTCCGATTGAGACCCAGTTTGGCTACGAGGAAATGTAAAACCAGGCCGAGATCCGACCCGCAAATGAATATATTGTTTTCCCAATTTGCCCCTCCCACAGCCGGAAACAAGGCGAAGCTGATGAACCGCAGGTGCAAAGAAAACCCTAGTACTTAGCGCCTCCGTTTCTGCACAGAAGGCACAGATCACTGAAATCAACAACCTTCCTTCGATAGTTCGCGCTTAATTCAATACATCTCACCGCTCCTTCCCTTTCCCTCCTTTCGACCTCCTCCCGCTTTCCTGACAAAAATACTCAGCTAGCCTAAGACCCAAACAAAAGAAAACAACTTTCCAATGGAGGAAATGGATTTGAACGATACCTTCGGCGAATTGAATCCTTCTAATCTTCTCAATCTAGACGACGATGAAGCTGAGGTTGAGAATGAGGCCGAGCCTGATGCTGATGCTGATGCCGAGGTTGAGACTGAGGTTGAAGTTGTAGCAATGCCAGAAGCTTTTGACACCTTGGACAGTGAACCTAGAATTGGCATGGAGTTTGAATCTGATGAGGCGGCTAAGGAGTTCTACACTGCCTACGCCACAAGGTTTGGTTTCTCTGTGCGCATGAACAAGTCGCGCCGATCCAGGAAAGATGACACTGTTATAATGCGCCGTTTTGTCTGCACCAAAGAAGGTTTCCACTCGAAGCGCGTCATTTATGATGATGGCAAGAAGAAAAGGAAGCGTAGCACCGCCAGAGAAGGCTGTATGGCTATGATTGAGGTTGTCAAGAAAGATCCCCATGGCAGATGGTATGTCTCTAAGCTTGTGAAAGAGCACACCCATCTTGTCCCTTTGTTGCAAGGTAAGGTCCATGATGGTGATGAAAATGCGAATATTGGTAATAGCAATAACAATGCATACATTGGTTTTGGTGGTGGTGTTTTGAAAAGCTGCTCCAATGGTAGCAGCAGCAAGGTGATTCGTGTTAACCCGTTTGGGGAAGGAGCAGAAGGTCAGGGTTTGCTGGAGTATTTGAAAGGAAGACAAGCTTGTAGCCCAGGCTTTTTCTACGCTATTCAGGTTGATAACAACAATTGCATGACTAATGTCTTTTGGGCAGATGCTAAAGCACGCATGGCATATGCACATTTCAGAGATGTTGTTACTTTTGACACAACTTACAAGAAAACCAAGTACATGATGCCCTTTGCTTGTTTCAGAGGCATTAACCAACACTTGCAGAGTGTTAATTTTGGTTGCTGTTTGTTAATGGACGAGACCAAGGGATCTTACATTTGGCTTTTTGAGACCTGGTTGTCTGCCATGGGTGGTTTCCATCCCCCTCTGCTCATAACTGACAAAGACAAGGCCATGGAAGGGGCTATTTCAAGGGTTTTCCCCAATACTAGTCATAAGTTCTGCCAATCACATATATTAAGCCGGTGCAAGCACAAGCTGTCAGATTCTTATCTTAAGCATGCCAATCTTAAAAGCGATCTCAAAGGATGTGTTACTCGGTCTGGGACAGTGGAAGAGTTTGAGACCCGTTGGGAGCACTTGCTTAGCAAGTACAACCTGTGGGAAAATACGTGGCTTCATTCGCTGTACCAGATTAGGGAGAAATGGGTCAATATGTACCAAAAAGGTTCCTTTTTTCCTGATCTTTTTGTGTCACGAAGGCAGGAAAGCCTTAATAAGTTCTTCAAAAGAAATTTTAATGCAAAGACATCATTAATGGTGTTTATTAATTGTTTTGATCTGGATATTGCTTCTCGCTATGAAAAGGAAGCTGAGGCTGATTTTACAACTGTGTACACAAAGCCTATTTTGAAAAGCCCTTCCCCTATAGAGAAACAGGCAGCTGAAATATACACAAGAGCTGTTTTTGACATATTCCAAGATGAGTTTGTTCAGTCTTTATTGTACTATGTTGATGAAGTGCAAAGCGATGGCCAAAATAGCAGGTACACTGTGGCAAGGGAGGAGGGTGATGCCAGAGCCCAAATTAATTATGTTAGCATTAGCAATGACCCTGCTCAGTCTAGTACCAGAGCAAGCTGCAGTTGCTGTATGTTCGAGTATTCTGGCATCCTTTGTAGGCATGTCATAAGGGTGTTCTTTATTGTTGGTGTATGCACTCTTCCTCAGGAATATATTTTTCCAAGATGGACAAAATGTGCGACTACAAGCAGTACTGATAATAGCAGTATGCTTTCTCTCGTTGAGGACGATAGAGTTTTGACAGACGGACAGCAAGGAACTGGGGATCGTGAGCGCATGGTCAGTTGGTACAACGAACTATGTCGTGATGGGGTCAGATTTGGTATTGAGGGGAGTGTCAGCCCAGAGGTGTACAAAATTGCAAAGAGTGCACTAGAGAGGGTCTTCACTGTAGTAACTAATGAAAAAGATGTGCAGAGAAAAGGGCAACAACTGCAGCTGCAGCAGCAGAGCATGTCTAGGCTTGCCAGGGTACAAAAGATGCAACAGCAGCATCAGCTCCACAGTAGCCCACCTAGGTTGAAGGTCCCTCTGCAGAAGCTTCAATCGAAGAAAACTCCTACTGCAGGAGCTGCTCCTCTGGAAGATACTGCCACCAGATAGATGAAGAGCAAGCAATGTAGTTAGTTAGTTGTCTACCTTTTGATTCTGTCATGTTCATTATCTGCCATCCTGTGTCCTCAGGTTCAGTTCAGCATATGCCTGTCCTGGCCTTGATCGGACAAAGATCTGTTCTTTGCTTTTCCGATAGTTTCTGTTGTGGGCCCCTACCATCCTCAGGTCGTGGCTACACTACAGGATCTGTTGGCCAATGATGTTGGACTGGCTACATTGCAACACAATATCTGACACAAGCTTTGAACTGCCACAGTGGAGTTCAGTAAATTATAGCTCTTTGAGTTTGTGAAATAATGGGAAGCAGCACCCAGGATTCCAAAGAAACAAGCCTATCAGATGCGAAGTTCAGAATAAATTGACACGACCAAATGGATTCAATGATTCGAGCAGGGGTGCATTGTGTTCATGAAAACAATAAGAGGATGTGCAATTATTGGGAAGGAAAGGATGGGTTGGTAGGGAAGAAAATGAATGGAAGGAGATTCTTTCATGGAACCATTTGGTGAGCTCTAATATATTTCAGTCTGAGGATTTTGCTCGACACAGGATCAGTTTGCTGGAGAGAGGAAAACGTAGATTATTAAATTGTGAGAAAAAAGTGTTCTTTAATGATCAAATGATTTAAATTATGAGTGCAAATAAGGAACCGTTATTTTTTTTTCTTTTTTTCTGAAGAATGAACTCATTTGTTTAGTTTTAGGAGTAATGTTGCAGGGTATTATTTTCATTCTTATTAAGAAGCCGCAAAGAGATGAATAACTTTTCTTCTTGGCGGACAACTGCTGTAGTAAAGGGGGTCAACGAAATCTTCCTCTTTTACTCGATCAGACGGTTATGATTAAGAATAAGATTTCTCTTCATCAGCTTATCGAATATTTAGTAAGATTTTTTTCGATAGCTAAATAGATAAAATTATAAATAAAGACTATTTCGCTAGGACTGCTAATAAATATGACGGTTTATAAACAAAATGGATTGATACTATTGAACATTTATAGAATGGACTATTTCTTAGTCTTGGTAAAAGTTCAGTCCAATTGATAAAACTGAACTGGACTAAATGTGGACAATCATGAACAAATTATGGACAAATTGTGGACTAATTGCGACCTCAGTGTGGATTAAATGAAAATATGCTCAAACATCCCAATAGATCAATCAAGTTCTAACTCTTTGTTTCACAGAGAGTGAACTAAGTTATTCGCACAAAAAAACCTAAGTTATTCATACAGTGATGAAAGAGCTTTCATTTAAAAAAGACAATGCACTGTAGTGTTCAGAATCATGTCCATATGGTTAGCTTATGGACAAATAGTGGACATTATTCGGTTATAAGATGAATTGGACATGAACTGGATATTAATAGATAATTATGGACTTGATTTGGTCATGAATTTCAACTCCTCAGGATAAATATAAAATAATATATATAAACATATATATATATATATATTCTATTTTAAAATATGTAAAAATAATTAATCTATTAGTAATTTTAAGTTTTCTAAGAGATCATCTAATTAATTGTGCTCTTTTCAATAAAACTCTTAATTTTCAATAGAACATTAAAGTTGTCTTTTGGATTCTACCAAAATTAATTTCATCAAATGAATTATATTTTTTATCTTAGCATCTCCCGTTTAATTCTTTTAAAAAATTAATCGTATAATTATAATTATGATCTAATATTTCGCATTATATATAATTTTTTTCTCGTTAATGTATATGTTCTACTTACTCTCTTATTGTGCTTGTGTTAATGAAAAATATTAATTTTCGATATTTGCATAAAATATGATTTATTTATAAAACTGAAAAATATTAATTAATATTACCCGTATCGTTCATTATTCATTCATTACCCTATAATTTTTACGAGTAAGGATATTGTAAGAGTAAGTCAAATTTTATCGAGTAAGGATAAGATATGAGTAAGAGTAATTTCAAATGTTGTAAAATGTTTCAGCATATGTTTTATCGACGTCTCATGGATACACACGTCACTATGCATGTTAAATTAATTGTTATGCATGTTAAACGTTTCGACATTTTTTCTTTAGTTTATCATGCATAACAAAGCGCTTAATATGCATAATTAATTTTCAATACAAAATAACATCATAGCACACGTTTAACATGCATAGCAACTCATCTAACATGCATATCGACAAGCGTATCGATGAATGTATATGTATATCAGCTCCCTTCAATTAATTGGGGACAAATATCTTTTCAAAATGATCATAAAATGTTAACATTATTCATAGGGTTGTACTACGGACGGGTCAACAATTTTTTATCAAATTTTCAACCCAAGCCTATTGTACCGAGTTAAAAATATTCTTTAGTTAACCCATCCGTAAGCCTACTAATAATGTTATTTTGTAGTGGTAAGACACAACACTTTCAAGAGATGTATAGGGTTCAAGTTCCGGTGGAAGCTATTTTCAAAGATATTTTTCAACTTTATTTTTTGATTTTTTTTAGATGTATGTTGTAAGCCTACTAACAATGCATAAAAAAAAGCTCTTCAAAAACCCTCTCTCACTATTTCGCGTTAGCCATGGAGCTGATCATCTATGTATGAGAGTTTGATCCAAAAATAATTCTCCTACTATATATTTAGAATTGTGTTTTTGAAGTTAGCATAAAGTTGATTATAAAAAGCTTATTTAGATTGTATCAGTATTTTATATTTTTAGTAGTCTAAATTAGAAATGTCTAAAATAGATTATGTCTAGGCTAGACTATATAAGCAGGTTAGGTTCTGTACTGTAAAAGTGCAAGAAGTGTATCCCAAGTTGTATGCAAGTGAATGAAATAAAGTTGTGTTGCGTGACTTTCTTTGTGAGAGACAGAACATATTTACTCTTTTGTATTCAACAATTTTGATATTAGAGCCAAAAGTTAGAAATCAAGACAGATTCGAATTCGTCGATTCCGCTGTTCAAAGAAAACAACTACGATTTTTGGAGCGTCAAAATGAAAACCTTGTTCAAGTCATATGATCTGTGGAAATTAGTCGAAAACCGTGTTGGAACTACACCAAATGATCAAAAGAAGGACGCAAAAGCGTTGTTCTTTATCCAGCAAGTCGTGCACAAATCGATCTTTGCAAAAATTGCAGCAGCAAAACAAACAATGGAAGTCTGGACTATTCTGAAAACTGCATGTCACGAAAGTTCTAAGGTGATTGCCATCAAGTTGCAGGGCTTGAGATGGAAATTTAAGACATTGAACATGAGCCAAGGCAAGTCAATTTAATCATTTTGTTGAAAAAAAGGATAATCAACGACGGTTGTTTATGACAAAAAACGATGAAGAAACAAATGTGAATCAAACTGCAGATGTGGCAGCAAAAGAAAAACCATTAAAGGTCTATAAACTTGTTTATGGTGAAGACACCTCATGTGGGGTCATGTACCAACGCCCAAATTAATTTTGTTAGCATTAGCAATGACCCTGCTCCAGTCTAGTACCAGAGCAAGCTGCAGTTGCTGTATGTTTGAGTATTCTGGCATCCTTTGTGGGCATGTCATAAGGGTGTTCTTTATTGTTGGTGTATGCACTCTTTCTCAGAATACTTTTTCCAAGGTGGACAAAATGTGCGACAAACAGTACTGATAAGAACAGTGTGTTTACCCTCATTGAGGACAATAGAATTTTGACAGACGGACTGCAAAGAATTGGGGATCGGGAGCGCATAGTCAGTTGTTACAATGAACTATGTCATGACGGGTTCAGATTTGGTATCGAGGGGAGCATCAGCCCGGAGGTGTACAAAATTGGAAAGAGTGCACTAGAGAGGGCCTTCACTGCAGTAATTAATGAAAAATATGTGCAGAGAAAAGGACAGCAACTGCAGCTGCAGCATGTCTAGGCTTGCCAGGGTACAAAAGATGCAACAGCAGCATCAGCTCCACAGTAGCCCACCGGGGTTGAAGGTCCCGCTGCCGAAGCTTCAATTGAAGAAAGCTCCTACCGCAGGAGCTGCTCCTCTGGAAGGTACTGCCACCAAATAGATGAAGAATGAGCAATGTAGTTAGTTAATTCTCCACTTTTCTATTCTGTCATGTTCAAAATCTGCCATCTTGCATCCTCAGATCAGTCCAGCATAGGCCTGTCTTGGGATTTGATCGGACCAAAGATCCGTTTTTTGTTTTTCCGATTGTTTCCATTGTCGGCCTCTACCATCCTCAGGTTGTATCTGCACTATAAGATTTGTTCGGCCGATGATGTTGGACTGGCCACATTGCAACACAATATCTGGCACAAGGTTGTGAACAGACAAAGTGGAGTTCAGTAAATTATAGCTGTTTGAGCTTTGTGAAATCATGGAAAGTAGCACCCAGGAATTTCAAAGAAACAAGCCTATCAGATACAAAGTTCAAAACAAACTGACATGATCAAATCGATTCAAAGATTTGAGCAGGAGTGCTTCATTGCCATTTTATATTGTGTTAAAGAAACGAATGAGAGGAAGTGTAATTATTGGGATAGAAAGAATGGGTGGCAGGAAAGAAAATGAACCGAAGGATCCACTCATGGAACCATTTGGATAGCTCTAATGTACATCAGTCTATGGGTTTTGCTGGACAAACAGGATCAGTTTACCAAATTCGTATTTCCAGCTTTTCTTACAACTTAAGGCACAAAGGGAAAGCAGTATTTGTAACCTCCGTTCTTTTCTTTTTTTATTGATCAAGTGGGTGTATTCCCAGGATGCTCCTTTGAAACCAGGTGTTTTACTAAATACATTTAGTACCAAACATCATACCAGAAATAAGAATCTCTTGTCTTGTTTTATTTATTGTGAAGTTGTGTTACATCTTGTGTTGGTGTTGTGTCATTTGAGATTTGAGGCAACAACTATAACCATGGGAGTACTGAATTCCAATAAAGCCATTCTGGTTACTGTGATATTTCCTGTTGGAGTTTTTATTGTTTATACTACACAAGATAAAACTATACCCCTACAAGGTGCATAAAGCAGCACTAGAGATAAAAACACTTAAACAGGTTCAATTGAAAACTAACACCACGAATTGATAACAACCAAAAGAAATAATTCATCTTTTAAGTTATTACAGAATTGAAGTACAAAGAACTCGCGTACCAGAAAACTATGTCTAATTTGGATATTGGTTTCAGATATTGTACAAAGAAATACATAGAACCTCTTAATATCACCAACATCAGCAAAACCTCAAAGTAGCTTCAAGTTCCTTCTCATCAGCACAGTTATAGCCCAACAAATAGGCACGAGCTGAGCAAAAGTAAGATCAAATTTGTTATGTGAACTGATAGCAAGGTATTTACAGCAACAAAGAGATTGTAAGTTTTTAACCTAAAAAAAGTATTGAAATCAGTACAGTACCAAATCGTCCTGATCCCATGAAGGGCTCTGATTCATCGGTTACACCGGCTTGCTGCTGATCCTGAAAAATGACAGAAGTTAGCCAAATTAGAAAAGAATATCGAGAGAGAGAGAGAGAGAGAGAGAGAGGAGGGTGGGGGATGCAATTGTAGTGTACATACAGCCTCAGTATCAGTTTCTTCATCAGGGGAGAGCCAGCTATCAAAGCAGTGGCCAGAAATTGTGCAGACCAGAGTACCACTAGACTGGTCAAGTACAACCTCACGGCACGTGTCATCACAGACATGAACACGCCCTGTTTTTTCACATATGTAAACATCTCCAATCTTAGTGTAAGAGCACGTATTTCCGGAACAAGCATGCCCTGTTACCAACTCATCAGTCAATCCTCTCTTACTTTTCCACATTGACACTTGGTCTGCTACTGTTCTGTCCAGAATCATGCTGTCGTCGTTCACCTTCAAACAATATAAAACATGAAAATGATTCTCAAATACATAGGTTAGACAGATCAGGAAGACTAGCTTGATCACCTGAGAGGGAAGAGGTGCTTGGGTTCTTTTGGAAGCCTGCATCTGGATGTAATATTCCTTGAAATCCACCGGGCAGTTCCTAACAAACTCTACCATGTCTTCCTTATCTCTCTGCAACCGTGGTTACAAAATAAAAATCAAATTTGCTTAAACATAAACAAACAAATAAATAATAAAATTATCATGCATGTAATAATCACAGAAAGCACAAGGCAGTACCTGAATATAAAGCTTCTTCCAAGCACTTGCCCGAAAATTGCCAGTTGTGGATGCTGGTCCCCACCTCATGCAATACCTACAAATTGAAAAATTGATTGCGTCAGCAAAGCTACAATATTTTCAACCCCATATATGCAGAAGGATAAAACAAGGTTTCTCCTTACAGGCGTCGCCAGAGCGTCTCATCAGAAGCAGCAAAGCTCATAAATCGGCAGACATGTATGCATGATATCAGATCCTACAAAATAAGTCACATAATCATGCTTCTATCACTCAATTTGATCTTAATCTGTTGTTTTATTAATTATGTGTGTACGCAATTCAAGTGATTTACCTCAGAAGAAAGGAACTTGAATATATGGTGGTACAATTCGGGGGGTATCCTGCTAAAAAGCCCCGTGTCAATCTGCGCACAAGATCTCTCTCCCTTTTCCAATCGCTGCTTCTTGAGCAGCCTCTCTTCATCATTTGCATCCTCATCCTGCCCAATCAGTGAAATAAATCGATAAGTGCCAATTTATGAAAAGAAAGAATGAAACCCTCTCATCTCATGAAATCCCTAAAACTGGAGAGTGGGAAGAACAGTAAAAGGCATTACCTGTTCCGAGTCGTATCCGTCGGAGAGGAGCTCCGATTCGAGCAAACTCGTAAGGAGTTCGTCATCACCGTCTACAATTTCATCAGCCATGAACCCTAGTCCCACGTGTCAGATGCCTCACCATGAAACACAGAGGAAGAGAGACGATGAGCTTAAACGTACTCGTAACTTTTTCTATTAAGCCCTTGTAAAAGTTTGTTATTTTTATGAGAATAAAGTTTTTTAACATAAAAAACTAAAATTATTTTTCATCCTTTATTAATAGGATTCAGTCGAAAGAGTCATGCCATTTTTTTTTTCCTTACATTTAATTAAGTTCTGCATAGCTCTATAGAGTCGCTGTAAAATTAAATTTGAAAATTGCTGATGCTAAAATCATGCACGTTTTTACATTTCAGTGAACATATATAGTCATGGATATGAAATTGAAAAATTGTTCTAATATACCAACCTTTTTTTAGGATAGTATGCTTTTGTTATGCTACCAAGCTTTATAAAATCTTGATAAATGATAAAGATATATAAACAGGATAGGATTATGCTACTAATTTAACTATACTTCATATTTATCAATTTATATTTTCTTTCTAAATATTTTAGAACTAGTCTTAAAGCCAAAAAGTAAATCTTCAATCTTTGTTTCTTGCACTATCCAAAAATCTAGGATGTTATATGTTCGAAATTAGAAGTGAGACTTGAAGTCATACTTAGAGTGACATAGATCCTCATTTCTATCTTTCTCTCTTTTTATATATATAGTTGTGCTGTTATGCTTTGCAAAGCACGGCAAAATGCGCGCTTTGCGATTATGAAATCATTGAATCTTTGATCATCATATTGACACAAATCACAAAACGCGATTCGATGATCCACAATCGCAAAGCACGCGCTTTGCAAAACATAGTAGCACAATTATATATATATATATATATATAGAGCATGGCTAAAATAATATGCATAGTACACCACATAACGTACTATGAGGTCATTTGTATTTAATTTGGTCATTAAATTGATATTTAAGTTGCTCAATAAATTCTTCATATCAAAATCTTGTAGGAAATAAAATTTCGTGATTTTTAGAACTTTCTTGCTATTTTTTAAAAACAGTCCAGAAATGACACTTTTGTAGTATTAAATCTGGACTGTTTTTAAAAAATATTAAAAAAATAGCAAGAAAGCTCTAAAAATCACAAATTTTTTTTTCCTACAATATTTTCATATGAAGAATTTATTGAACAACTTAAATCTCAATTTATTGACCTATATATATATGCATAGTACGAAATGGAGTGTACTATGCATATTATTTTAGCCATGCTCATATATATATATATATATATATATATATATATATTGTTGCTCTTAGTTACTAGGTTGAGCATCATTACTTCTGGAAATCATTATTGATCAGATGGTCAAAATTTTCTTATATCTAAGAAATTAAAAATTGTAAAACTGGAGATCGTATTCAAACTAAAATATAGGATATAAATCAGATTGAAAATATGAGTTAATTATGAAAACAACAATCAATCTGAGTTAATTATGAAAACAACAATAGCAGCAAATATAAAAACTTAACTTTAAAATAAAAATGAGGGTCAAACTACTCAATTTTGTATCCACAATAGATGTTTCATTCAAATTTCGAATATGTGACATCTTACAAATACTGCAATTGTTACTAGACAAAAGACTGATTCTCAAAATTAACAAATATTATAAAATAATAACACAACCTCAACTTCAAAGTTGATATCAAAGTAGTACATACTACATAAAATTTCATAATAGACGAATTGAGTAAAATTTTCTTATTATATTTTTCTATATGTTTATTTTTAAGAAGCTACACAATTAACAATTTATATCGCCATTCATGTTTACCATAGTTTGAATTTTAGAAATTCTCCAATACGATCATGAACACAGATTTCATGAATAACATTCATTCAGAAAAGAATGAAAGAAATATAACAATTAATGAGACAATTTAGGTGTGAATTGTAATTGCTTAAATTCGGCGTTTAAAATATCCTCAAAAGTCAAAACAGATTGTGGGATAAGGCTGTGGACTGGTGGTACGTCTGGTACCGGTATGGCGGTATGGCGGTATCGCAATAAAATAGCTACGCATTTTGAAAATAAAATCCTAAAAGATATTTTTTTGGTCCGGTTCGGAAAGAGGTTAGGTGCTCAGCTTGAGCATGAAAAAGCGGTGCGCTTTTATCTGCACACTGGAATCTAGATTTAGTCTGAATGGCGGGGAATGAGATCTTCTACCGCGCAGCACAAATATTGTGCGTGTTGCGTGGTAAATTTTAGTTATTGATTTGTATCGAAATTTGTGCAAGTTAAATTTTATAATATCAGATTCCTCCTGAATCAAATCTGAGTCGTCCGTAGCTTACAGTGCAAAGAATTTTGGACTTCCGTTACTACTGCGCGACAGAGAATCTGCTTCCAAATGGCAGTGAGTAGGTTCGTAGGGAATACTAGAATGAAGGAGAATTTTAATAGAGCATCATCGAACAAACATTTTTAATAGATAGTGTCAAAGACATCTAATGTTTTTCAAATTTTTTTTTCAATTCTCTTACATATCTCTTAAAGTTTCATTACAAATTTAACATTTTAGAAATGTAACTAATACTTGTCCCTAAAAAAACTTAGAGATGCAAATATTAGTTGCGTTGTTAGTTTTTTGTGATACTTTTAGAGAATTGTTGGCCTAATGTGTAAAAATTATTGTTGCTCTCACCCTTTATGCAAAAATTCCGAAATGAATTGAGTTCTGACGAACCCATACTGTAATGAATAGGGTTCTTGTAGAGAGTTCTGACGATCAGTAAATATATAAAACAATAAAGTAAAAAAATAAAATAATATGACTTATATCTGCTACAATAGTGTTGGCGAAATTGAATCAATATCAGCGTTTCAAAAAAATGGAACGTGTCTGACGGTTGAAGAGTGCAGTGTTGAGCGACTGAATTTTGTTGATAATTTGACGTTCATATTTTAATATATAAAATATTAATAATTCAAATAAAAAATATGTTGTTATATAATTACTATTACGATATGTATTTTCTTTTTTATGAAAATATAAAATATTAATATATATAAACATCTCAATTAATAATTGTAAACATTTGAAAATAAAATATAGTTTTATAAAATTATATGTTCTAATATATTTATTTTCTCGTATAAAAAATATTGTTGTTTATATTTTTGGAATTCCGAAGCACGTAAAGTGCAAGATAAGCAAATATTTTTTTATTTTTTGGAGTTTCAATTAGTTGATTTATAAAATAAATTACACTAACGAAAGATCAATTAATCAATAATCATAAAATTTTAAACGTCAAACTAGAAAGATAATCATAATATGACTTTTGAAAAAAATTAGAATGCATACAAAAATAAATATGATATGAATTCACGGTAGTATTTGTGAATCCGAATGACTAAAAAACTAAATTCATATTAAAGTTCGTAAATTCTAGTTTTTTATAGAAATTGAAATCATCAAAATCGGAGTTCGGATAAAATTTTTATAGCAAAAACAAGTAATAATTTATTGTTTGAAACGTTTTAACGATTTTGGTGGGCGATTAATCGGGTTGGCGGCCGACTAATTGTTTAGAACCGCAAAATACCCTTCGAATACACTATACGTAACAGGTTGGCCGCCGACTCCGAATAGTCGGCCGACTAATCGTCTGTCAAAACTGTTTTTTAAAACACTGATCAATATTCGAAAGGATATTCTTAAGGTGAAATAACAATAAAATGATTAACATAATTTCGTGATTGACACTGGCAAAATTCAGGTAATGTAAACTATTTGATTGATGTTTCATCAAACGTAATATTTGTGAATTTGACGAAATTGACAACTAATCTACTGACATTCTAATGAAAGCTGATTTTTAAAATTGAATGTATTGTTTGGCATATGTACTACGTCAAAATGCAACAAAGCAATGAAAAAAGAATCAAAGAAAAGGAAAAGGACCTAAATCAAATGATATTTCTTTATCCAAAAGACAAAATGATACCTTTTTATGTGGTTTAATTAAGTTACGAAGTTATAATAAGAGCCTAGGAAGTTTAGGGATTTGTATATTTTGTATTAAATTTTATGACATTACAAGTGGGAAGAAATTGTATAGTTTACTAACGAGCTAGTCAATTTTCCTTTGGAAATAATAAGTTTGAAATAAAAAAAAAACTAAGTTTTGAGATAGCAATTTTACAAGTTTGTTGATCGCGTAGAATTTGCAATTACGCAAAAAAATCTTACTCATTTTTTAAGAACACTCTTGCAACTTCAAGTATCTATATTTATATTTATTTAACAATATTTTAAAATATTTGCTTTTAATATATAAAATATTTAACATGTTTTATTTTCTAATATCAAAAGAAAATTCAAGTTAAAAACTTCGATAAAGAATTATGTATCAATACTTTTATTGCCAGCTATAAATATATATTTTTTTAAACTTCGATAAAGAATTAGGTATCAAATACTTCTTTGCTAGCTATCGATATATATGGATCTATGCTAACGGTTCTGCTGTCATTATTTCGATGGCAGAGAGCTGTCATTGAGAGACTGACAGATGAGACCCACAAAATAATGGAACCCCCTGAATCAAATTCACAGCGTTGAAATTTAAAACAACGGTCCGAATCTGCTGCCATACTTATGCTGCCATCGAAATAATGACAGCAGATAAGGATCCATGGATCTATAAATGTACAGAAACTCAGAAAGAAACTAAGCTTCTGTCTTTGCTCACGAAATTAAAGAAATAATTGCTCTTGTAATGTACATTCACAAGACATAATTCATATTTTTGTCACTAAATCTTGCATCAAACTCGTGTTTTGTCACTAGACTTTAAATTATTCAAAGTCACTGAATTTCGATATATCTCCCCAATTAATCACTCTCATTATTTTTCAGATGTTTTTTACGAAAAAACTAATGTTTTGTCAATTATTGTTAATATTTTACGAAAATAATGAGCAAGTGATTAAATATGAATATATATCAAAGTTCAGTGATTAACAAAGAATAATTCAAAATCCATTGAAAAAAAAACAGATTTAATACAAAATTTAATGAACTCTTAGACAATTTACCCATCGTCAGATATTTGAACAACGCTTCTGTTGTTAGAGTGATTCAAAATAGTACAATATCAATATCCACACTTCAATTTTCTGACAATTATAAATCATTCTGAAGTAAATGATAGTTTTTTATTATAAACTTCATTTATTATTACGTGTTGGTTTGGCATCACAATTAAAAAAATTTACATTGCTTTCTCTTTTTTTTGTCTATGTATATTATTCTCTTTGTAAGTTTTGTTCAGTTCTTGACCATTCACTATAAAAAGCTTTGGTGCTTTAATTCAGAGTTGTCCTGCCAACATATTTCATGAGCTGAAACCGTTTGCAGGAGATGCATTGCACTTGCCCCCTCCTTCATGGAATTTTTGCAAAATAATTTTATGTATTTATACGATTTGTCAATTTTTTTTGTGCAAAATAATCATGTATATTTAAAAATCTGTGTCATTTTTCCTGCTCACCCCTGATTTCAAGAATTATAGATCTACTCCTGATTTCAAGAATTATAAATCTTGCCCACTGATTTCAAGAATTATAGATCTTGCCCCCGGTGGCGAAGCCACAGTAATCCAAGGATGCAACTAAACCCTAGTAGAATTATTTTTTACGAAAACGACCATATATTTGAAGTTTTTTCCAAAAACACCCATGTATTTGAAATGTTTTGTACAAATAACCATATAAAATAACTTTTTTCAAGAATAAACATCATTTCGAACCACCTGAAAAAATTGTGAAAAAATTGTAAATCTTGAACCCCTTGATCCCACCCCCCACACGGAGAGCAGAATGTTGAGGTTTACTTCTTGATGTAATACCACAGCACCAAAGAACAATATAAAACATAGAAGGGAGCCAATAATTTCACATTTCCACTAACATTAAAAAACACGTGCACAACTAAGCTTTCCCACGTAATCACTCAACCCTGTGTCTTTTACACTTCTAATGGCGGTGGCCGCGATGATGATGGTGACGGTGGTGTCTCCGATAATCCGAGTCAAACTCAGATGTATCAGAATATGCACTGATATGTTTCGCAGCCTTGATTAAATTGCTTCTGGAATCAATGTACTTACCTTCATCCGTATTTTGCTCAGACCCTCTTTTCTTGCTTTTACTCGAGTAATGCCTACCATCATACCGACCTGCATCGCGGTATCCATCATCTTCTGACGAGGATGGAGAATGATGATGACGGTGATGGTGGCGGTGTCTCTGAGAATCTGAGTCAGACTCAGATGTATCAGAACGAACAGTGGCATGTTTATCAACCTTGAGTTTCTTGCTTCGAGTCTCCGTGCTTTTACTTCTATCAATATCTTTATCCAAATTCTCAGGCTCTCTTTTCTTGCTTCTTTTACTCGAGTAATGCCTACCATCATATCGACCTGTTTCACGGTATCCATCATCTTGTGATGAGGATGGAGAATGATGACGATGGTGATGGTGCCGGTGACAGTGACGGTGCAGGTGCCGGTGACAGTGACGGTGCAGGTGCCTCGGAGAATCGGAGTCAGGCTCAGATGCATCAGAACAAGCAGTGGCATATTTCTCATCCTTGAGTTTCTTGCTTCGGGTCTCCGTGCTTTTACTCTTATCAGTACCTTTATCCAAATTCTTAGACTCTCTTTTCTTGTTTCTTCTGCTTGAATAATGTCTACAATCATCAGGACCTACTTGGCAGTATCTACCATCTTCTGACGAGGACGGATAAGAATCTGACAAGTTCTCGCTTTTGTGCTTGCCTTTTGATCTCCTGCTGCTGCTTTTCTCGGCCTTGTCAGAATCAGACGAATAATACTTCTTGTGTTTGCTCTTAGACCTCTTACTCTTATTGGGTTCTGGCTCGGATTCTGACTCAGAAGAGCTAACCCGTTTGGTGCTTTTGCTCTTGGAACCATGGTGCTTCTTTTTCTTTTTCTTGGGTTTATCCAGCGGAAAATTGGAAAGAAGGTCAGGGATGTCTCCACCGGTCAAGAATCCTATGAAACCAGAAAGTGGCACATACTAATTAATGAGCATATGGTGCAAGTAGAAGGGAATGATAAATCATTTTTTAGTAAAGTAGAGGATTTTTTTTTAATTACATTTAAGGCAAAAATGCTTATAAGCTTTTACAAAAAAAAACTGTTCTTGCAACTAAAACTTGCCAGCGACATGAGCACTAGCGAACACTTTATGCGTAGGAGAATGACGAAAATGGTTGAACACTACATTGAAAACCGCAACGGCCCAACCCTTTGGAGTAACTTAATGAAAAGAATGTTAAATACAAAATTGTATTGCCAAGTTGTTGCCTGCGATAAATTCATCAAAGACACCTCAAATATATTCTAGACAAAAGAGCTTTCGATACAAGAACCATTATTTGCTTAAAAGTGCACTTTTTTCTAGCCTACCATAACTTGTCACAAACTACGCTGAAATTTATGCAGAAAGAGTGGGTGGATTTTGTTGAAAAGGCAATTAAAGAGTAGTTTCTGAACATACCAAAACTCATATAAAAGGGATTTTACTAAGACTTATGAAGAATGAATGGGTGTGATATTTTAAAGAAACCAAAGATAAAAGTAGTTATACCTCCATATTCATCAAAGATTTCCTCATGATCAGCCACAATCTGTTGATTGGGATCATCAGGCCTGAAGCCACCACGTGGAGGGCTCAAGCCAGGAATCTGCTTCAACTCCCATTTCAACGGCTCACTCATATCAGTCTGGGCTAGGATTGCATTAAGAGGGTCGTCCCTTTTCAAGCGGCTCTCATCATTTGGCATAATCACATCCTTCAAGGGACATTCACGGTCGCCACTTTGGTGCCCAAATGCACCACATCTTACACATTTCACATTCCTTATTTCAACTCCAAAAGGTTTACTCCTAGATGCCACTCCAGTATCAAGCCTGGGTCAAGAGTTTCCCATAAATCAATTTTCTGCTGTCATATAATTCATTTTGAAAGAGGGCTCATGAAATTATTCTGTAAACAAAATTATGTTTAGTATACTTACTAAATGGTGTAGTGTGTTATGATATTATTATTCACAATACATGAACAATCATGTGGGCAGGAAAAGTAATTGTAAGACATCCAACAAGCAATCTCTTATGCAGCTGTACCCTTCCCTCACTAAAAGAGAAAACAGAACTTTTGAATACAAAAGAAAAAAGTGAAACAAGGTTGGACTAAGGACTCACTTTGGTGCATTTTTCAGAACTTCAAATTCTCGCTCAGTTGGCAAAGCGCGGCCAAAAACATCTTTTGGCCGAGCTTTCCTTTCCTTGTCAACTCCACTAGCCATCCTGCACAGCACACAACTCATCATCATAAAATAAGCAAATGAACCCAGAAGTGTAACTGACAACAGATGTACAGAAAAATCAAAACACATACTGCGAGGAACTTATGGCAGCAGGGTCCTGAGAACTCGCATCAGCTTTATTCTCATCAGCAACCTCAGCAGCTTTGGCGCTCTCCGCATTGTATCCGGGCGGTCTCACATACATAAAACTAACTGCCTTCATCATCTCGATCTGCAATCAATAATACAATCCCCACTACTTAATCAACGATAACAAAACAAACCCAATTACAATTGGTTATCTCACAAGTTGTTTCTTTATTAGTTATTACTTATTAGTACCTTGTCTTTCTCTTTCTGGTTGAAGAGAGCACTCTGGCGAAAGAACTCCTGCTCCTGAGAGAACTCACGCGCCACCTCCTCCTGGCGGCGCGCGCGATTGGCGTTCACCTGCTCGGCGATCCATTTGCGGCGTTGGTTCGGGTAAGAGAGCGGATGCCAGGGTTTCTGGTTCAGGAACGAGTGGCTCCACGCCGTGCCCGCCTTCGTCTTGAAATCCACCTCTCCGGCGCCGATGCTGCTGCTGAGTTTCACTGATTTCCCTGGTACATCCTCCTCCATCTCCCCCTCTCTCTCTCTCTCTCTCTCTCTCCCTCTCTCGCTTCTCTCTCTCTTCTCTCGCCGACTACGATGTTCCGATCTTTTGCTGTCGTCGGAATGGGATCGAATTGGTCGACCAGAGAGAATTGAGAAAATGTCAAGGGGAGTTCGGAAATTAGAACCTAGCCCATGTATCCATGGTAAGATATTACCAAATTGGGTTGGGCTGGGCTGTTTAAATTAGAATAGCATGATTTTTTGTAATGTGATCCGCAAAAGTGTACATCTCTATCTCGGAAACGAAATTGTCTGCTCAACTTTTTTTCTCTGCACAGAGAGGAGGAGATTTTTTATTTGGACTGTTTAATTAAAGATCAACTATTCAAATTAATAATATCATAAAATTTTTGAAATCATATAATTAACAATCGAGCATTGATTTTTAATCTGACGCTTCAGAATGAAGATCAAAAGTTCTAACTAATAATATATTTTTTTGTCTTGAATGTATAATTAAAGATTGAGCGTAGATCTTTAATCCAACGGTTAGATTGATCTCCCCTCTTATGAAAAAAAAGTTCTCTGCAGAAGATGCGAGTTCCTATCTCGTATCTACAATTCAGTTTCGTGCTTTTCCTTTCCAGCTGTTATCAATTGTCTTTGTCCGCAAATGTATCAAAGAAAATAAATCTCTGGTCTCTGTCATTGAATTGCAATTGAACGGTCTACATTGTGTAACTGTCTATAAACAGTAAATTTTAATGCATTGTGCATAAAATAAAATAAATATTTAATTCTGCGATAAATTATTTTATGCACAAATAAATTTTAAATAAAGTAGCGGAACTTTCATGTTTTATGACCTTCTAATTGCCGTTTTTTAATATTAGAAATTTAAAACATAAATATAAATAAAAAGAAAGATTGATTTGATAGTTCGAAATATAAAACGGACCGAAGTTGCGAACACCGATAAAAAATCTAATAGACGGTATTCAAACGTTCATTAAAGAGATTCAGCCGTGGTACATTTTTTTATTCATAAAAAATATAAAAAATTTAATTGAGTTGGATTATATTTAGGTAATTTTTTTGTAACAACTTCAGGCGCGTTCGTCGGGACTATAATTAGTAATTTTTATCGTCGCAATCCATCTAGCTGTAAATATTTGAGTCCACTTTCATGGCATCCAGTTTGATTTGTGATCGGAGAAAACGAGCGATTCAAAATCGAATCTGACGCAAACTCGTGATAAAAAATTAATAGTTAAAACATAGATTGAAGTTGAAGTCAAATTTAATATACACATTCCTCTGATCGCAAATCAAATTTGACACGATAAAAACGAAAGGATACTTTGCAATTTCACTATTTACTCCCTAAAGAATTACAGGTCACAGTCATGAAGGTGAATATTTATGAAACTGTTAAACGGGCTAAGATAACAATGAATGATCTTTTAAATATATTACAACTATTTTCTCAGGCTTCACTTCAAATTGAAAATCCAACCAAATTAATATTTTTTTTTAAGATTTCATTTATTTTTTTATATATACACTGATTCTTCGGTTTTCATATACATATTTTTTGTGTTATGAAAATATATACATATTATAATTTTATATGCAAATGATATTAAAATATATACATAATTTGATTTATGTGGTTTTATGTTATTTATATACATGTGAATGAAAATATACACGTAATGTATTATGATTTTATATACATAAAAATTACACAAATTCTTCATATTTTCATTTCTTTTAAATGACAAAACATCAATAAGTTGCAGACCAATAATATGTGAAGAAAGCAATTCTCTACACACAAATTAACTGATCACGTTCAATCTCTATAAAAATTAAAAGCCGAAACTTAAAATAAATTTTAATAAAAGACCCTTTTTAATCGACTTCATATTTCTTATAAGAAAAATGTTTCGTCGATCCCGTCATCCAGGGGGCAGATCCAAAGCTCAATTAAGCACGGATCCAAAGCTCAATTAAGCACAAACACAATTAAGTCCGGACACTAAGATTGAGATCAAGTCCGAACACAAATCCACTAAAGCCCACTAAAATATCGTTAAAAGTCAATTTTCACTACAAAATAATTAAAAATACACTAACTTTTTTAAAATCAAACTCGAACACTTGCCCGTGAATGAATTTGCCCTGCCATCATCGATGCGCATATCGCTCTGCATGTTAAAAAAATTATTATGCATGCTATTTTGTACTGAAAAATTATTATGCATGTTATTTGAATTGTTATGCATGTTAAAAAAAATAACATTCATAATAACTCAAATAACATGCATAATTATTTTCCAGTACAAAATAACGTGCATTATAACTCAAATAACATGTATAATAACTTGTTTAACATACATAACAACATGTATATCAACGACGGAATAAACATATGAGCTCACGTAAATACCTTACTGAACAGAAAACGTTTTCATAAAATTTGGAACCAAACATTTGGATAAGGTGTCTCCAATACCTAGTATCAGATTAGGGGAATGAGATCTTCTATCGCGCAGTAAATTTTAATTTTTGATTTGCATCGAGATTTGTGCAAGCTAAATTTTATAATATCAGACTTCTCTGAATCAAATCTGAGACGTCCGTAGGCTACAACGCAGAAAATTTGAACCGTTCATTTCTATTGCGCGGCAGAAGAATTTCTTCCCTTATGAGGTGTAGGCGACTGTAATGGCATGTATGACCTAGTGTGGAATGAAATGATCGCAATGGTCCCCAAATAATAAAAAAGGAAAGGGAAAGAAAAAAAAAATATCTGAAGGTACTATGCAACTATGCAAGTATGCATCAAATATTCAAATGCGTATCCTCTGAGAATTGTTAGTTGGAAGAAATATGCAACAAAGTACTGTTTGGTACCATGTCGTAAATAAAATAGACAAAAAAAACATTAAAAGGTCCAATATTTTTCGGAAATTTAACCCTTCGCAGGAGATTTTTAAATTATATAGAAAATTTTCCCTCAAAAAAATACGGCATTCTAACTGTTATATTTCAAGTACGTTTCTACAGGATTCTTATTTAATGATTCAACTATTGTCTTTTCTATTTATATAAAAAACTGAGTTCGGAAAAATATTTAAAAGTTTGGTTTTTAAGAGCAATATTCACATATTCGAAATCCAATTCGAAAAAATTTATGTCAATTTTCAGATACTTAGAGACAAAACCTCTTGTCTTTTGCTTAAAAAAAGTAGATTTTCTTAGAACTGGCTATCCATCCAAAATCTTAATACAAAATTGAAAGGCACCACTTTTTATTTCTATAAAAAAAATACTATTGCAATAAGAAGACTAGGCAATCTAGGATTCCGAATCTGCTATTATTTCAGGGAAAAGGAAGGTTCTATTATTCATTTATAGACCAGACCGTCGGATTAAAAACGAACAGAATGATCGTCATAGATGAAATTAAAAAAAAAAGTTTGATATTGATCTGATTAATTCATTAAAAAATTAACGATTCAGATTAAAAAAAAAAATAGAGGATCTCAATCCGACAATCTAGTTGGGAGAAGCCACTTGAGCTGATGACATCTATTGAGGTGAGCCATTTATTGTTGGAGAATTTGGATTCATGCCATTTCAAATTTCTTAAATTAGTTTTTTACTATTCAATAATGTACTTTTGAAAAATGCCATCCCAAACATGTAATTCAGAAATTTGCCACAATTACTAAATCAAAATTATTTTTGTAAATCAAAATTATTTTGTAAATTAAAATAATTGAAATTAACAAATATAACCAAATTACCCTCAATATCACCTGTTAATATTCTGGGGCCCACTTGTCGGTTTCTTCTTCCTTTAGCTGATCTCCTTTTCAAACCTCATTCGACATCTTCTTTTCAAATCCCATTCCAGCGATACCGAAAAGAGTACGGAGCACCCTATCGGATCTACGAACGGAACCCCATGGCCTAATATATCAACTTGTGGACACTCATGTTAAAATACGAAATATATTAAATCGTTTCAGCTCTCTCTATTCAACTTAAGCAGCTAATATATATATGAGGTTGAATACTTAAATTTTTTTTTGCTTATGTGATAATTCAACTTGTTTTTATTAGGGTTAGATTTTTGTAAATCCAACAAAAAAATAGCATCTCGATGAGAGTGATGCAACATATTTTACGAGCCTTGAGATTCAATAATTTATTGGGCTCTAAATTAATGTCTAAAATATGTCTGTAGCCTTGAACATTGAATGACTATAAAGCGGCATGCTTGTTACAAGTTACTTCAGTTTTGATAAAATTGCACGTTATGTCATTTAATGTATATCACATCCTTTGTTGTTGTTAATACATCATGAACTAGAGAACATCCTTTATACATTGGAGCAGTTATGTTGGTTGAGATGGTGTATTCTTCGCATATTTTATATGTTTTAGAGGTTTTTCTGAGAGATTGGTTGTACTATGGTTTTTTTAAATGATAACCATATCAATACAAATAGAGGGTGTGGGATGGCGGAGAAGAATAAGGAGTGGAGTTAGTCACTGTGCGTGTGGTACGTCAATTTTCAATATTTGATTTGCATCGAAATTCGTGCAAGTTAAATTTTATAATATCGAACCTCTTAAATTAAATTTGGACCGTCTGTAGCTTACAGCGTAGAAAATCTGAACCGTTCATAACGGCTGCGAATGCACGCATGGTAATGAAGCACATTCCCAAATTATTCCCAAGATAATTTCTATGTTGTTCGGAACAATCCCATCATTGTGGGATTTGTGGGAATTTCAGCTCAGTGGGAAAAGTAATACAGGAGATGTTTGGCACCTTATTTTGTGAATATGGGTTTTGATATTTATTCCTATGAAATTTCCCTTTTATTTGTTATTTGGTGGGAAACATTTTATTAGGTAAGATTGAATTTTTTTTTTCCAACTGCACTATTGTGCTCTTGTTAGTGTCATATATATTTCATTAAGAGGTGTGCAATTTTAAAAAGTATATTAATCTATACTTATAGGATGCGTTTGGATCATGTCATGGTTAGTGCAAAAATAGTGCTATCTAGCTTAGTGAAAATGTTGTTTGGACTGCACATTTGGAGTAGTGATGGTGAGAATTAGTAAAATAATAAATTATTTTAGTTTTCTAACGAATAATAATAATAAAATAATAAACTATTGATATCAATTTATAATATAATAATAATACAATAATAATAAAATTATAATAATATAATAATAATAATAACACAAATGACAATAATACAAAATAAAAAAGTAATAATAAAATAATGACAATAATAATAATATAAAAAATAATAATAAAGATAATAATAATAATAATAATAATTGTAATGACAATAATGATAATATAATAATACTAACAAATAATATAATAATAATAATATAATAATTATAATGATAAATAATAATAATAATAATAATAAATTTAATAATAAAAAATATAATATAATAATAAATAATGACAATAAATAATAATAATAATAACAATAATATTAATAAATAAAAAGTAAAAATATAATAAAATAATAATAATGATAATAAAAAGTAATAATAAAATAATGAAAATAATAATAATATAAAAATAATTATAATTATAATTATAATAATAATAAAAAATAATAATAATATAATAATTGTAATTACAATGTAATAATAATAATTATAATGACAATAATGATAATATAATAATATAATAATAATATAATAATTATAATGATAAATCATAATAAATAATAATAATAAATTTAATTATAAATATTTTAAAATAATAACAACAACAATAATATTAATAAATAATATAATAATAATGATAATGATAAATAATAATAATAATTGATAATAAAATAATTATAATGATGATGATAATAATTATAATAATATTAATAATAATTATTATTATTATAATTATATTGGTAATAGTTAGAAATAAATAAATAAATAATTTAACGATGGTAATGATAATATATAACATAATAATACTGATAATAATAATAATAATAATAATAAATGATTTTTGCTATCCTTACAACCACTAACCTTGCTAACCCAACTAATTGACGGGTTAGCGGATTAGCAACTATTTGGCACCAACCCAAAATAGCTAAAACATGTTTGGATCGTTTTGATGTTCATAATAGTAGCTATTCTCGGGTTTGTGCTAACCTAGGGTGATCCAAACGCACCCATAATAACTAGGTTGTTGTAATAGAACGTCCTTATATTAATATATTCAATTAAGTTTGGTTTTTTCTCTTGCAGATGAAAATATTTAGATACACATCAAACTTTTAATATTATATTCCGCATTTTTTATTTAATAATAACAAAGATGATGATGATGGAGACGACGACTACAACAACAAAAATAGTAATAATAATATTTTATTCTCATTATTATTAATAATGACAATGAAATTAATAAAATAGTTTGCATTTGTACCATATTATTGAAAAGATAAGTAGATTTTTCCTAATAATTGTGGGATTCCAACCGAACACTTATATATTAACTCTGTCTATGTTTTACGTAGCTAGGGGTGCAAACGAGCTGAGCTCGAGCGAGTTGGGTCGAATACGAACTCAGCTCGTTTATTAACGAGCTGGCTCGGGTCGTTTATTACAAGTGACCACGAGCTGGAACTCTCAACTCGAGCTCCTCGAGCCGGCTCGTTTGTAGCTTGTTTGCAAGAAAAGTTACACAATAGTTTAAAAAATATAATAAAACTATAAAATCATGAAAATTCTCTATGGTGAAGATCTATTTGGAGATGGTAATTACCAATTCGACGATCTAGATTAACTCGTTAATGTCTCGATACTTATGCGAGCCGAGTTGGTCACAACTCGAGATCGACTCATTTATTAACGAGTTGGCTCGGTCCGGCTCGTTAACAACTCGAGTTGTTAACAAACGAGTTCTTAGCAAGTCGAATATGAGTGAGTCACGAGTCACGAATATTTTGTGCACTCTTATACGTAGCCAATCCCAAGCTCGCTAAGGAGGGTATTGTGATAGGCTTGGCAAGCCAACGTAAAAAATCAGCCAATCATAAAAAATGAAATTCAATATGAACTTCATTTCCAACCTATGTTGCACGAGTGCGGGTGCGGGTATCGTATCCGGTGCGATACGAGTGCGACGATACGGTAATTTTAAAAAATCAGAGATACGGGTGCGGCTATATATATTAAACTATTGTATGGACACAACTACATGTGTAGCGTAGTGGTTGGGAGATTATAACAAAGGTCTTTCAAGGAGAAGATCCCGGTTCGAGTCTTGGTTGCAGCAGCACTCTTTTTTGCGCAAAAAAAAAGGTCTCTTGGATATTCTGTGGCCAAGATGCACACCCAGCCGCACTGTTGACCGAATTGGCTAGTTTGACCCTTTAAAATAACCTGATTTGCCAGGTGCACACCCGCGCTGCACCAGAGCAGCACCCGCACCCGGTTCGCACCCAATACGGGTTCGAGTGTATATGTGACGCACCGGGGTAACACAGTTTCCAACCTATCCCAATTTGTTTGAGACAAAAATTTATATATATTAATAAAAATGTGTCGAAAGCTGGGGGAGTTCCTTAAGTTGGAGTCACGTAGCTGCCACTGTCGTTAATATATAATTTTCATGGAATATTTGAAGAGTTCAATCTAGTGGGCGATTTAATTAAATTTTTAATGTAACTACTGTTTTTAGTCTACTAATAATCAAATTAGCTACATTCCAGCATCTATTGAAACAGTAATTCAGTGACTAATGAAAAATTATATGTTTTAAATTTATAATAACTAGTTATATGCTCGCGCGGAGCACGAAAAAGTTAAATTTTATAATAATAAAATTTATAATAAATCGATAATTCAAAAAAAGAAATAAAAAACCAGCGGGGGAAATAAAAATGCTACAGTGAAAATTCTATTTATAACCACTGTGAAAATTCTATTTATATCCACTGTAGGTAAGCATGTTAAACTTTTATATATGTAGGATTATTTAGAACCACGTTTATGTTGAGAAATATTTGAGAGATATTATTTTTGGTAATTTTTTTTCTCACTCAAATTTCGACAATAAACGGGATAAATTTATGGAGGGATGTATACAAGTTGGGTTGGTTGTTTTTTTTTTTATTAAAGTCATCAATCCAATTTGTTATAGTTAAGTTGCAGCCTTTTTTAATCTTTGACTAACCAATCGTGATAAAAAAAAAAATCATTTGGAAATTTACGTTAGGTAGTTGAATTTGCAGATTACCCGAATTTCAAAATATTATTTCAAAAAAACACAAGTAACAAGTAATTTAGATAAAGGAGCTGATACGTAGATACCACATTTGATACCGATTATCGATATCGATGTTATTATGCACAATTAGTTGAATTATCATGCACATTATGTGAGTTATTATGCATGCTATTTTTTTGTACTGAAATAGTTATGCAAGTTATTTTTTGTACTGAAATAGTTATGAATGTTATTTGAGTTATTATGCATATTATTTTGTTAACATGCATAATAATTTTTTCAGTACAAAAATAACATGAAATAACATACATAATAACTCAAATAATGTACATTGTAACTCAACTAAATTTGCATAATAACATCGGTATCGACAGTCAATATCAAATGTGATATCTACGAAACATTATTCTTTAGATAATTGTAAACGATAAAGATATACATAAAATATAATGTATTATAACTAACAAAAATTTAGTAAATCTTAAATTAAAAGATTAATATACTAATACTTATTATTTCCTTATTGATATTATAATTATAATTATATAAATATTACTTCTGAGAAAAAAAGTGGAAGGAGTTCTATCAGATTTTACTAAATCCTTTTTTTATTGAAAAAATGGCATTCTGAATTTATTTATCAGATATATTAAACTTCATTATATTTAATTAAATTATAGCTCTGCAAATTTTCTGGTGTGATTAGTTTGCTCGAGTCAAATTTGTTTGTTCAAGTCCAAATTCAAATCCCACGGGGACCATTTTGGAATGAGATCTTCTAAAGTTTAGCAAAAATATTGTGCGTGTTGTTTAGTAAATTTTAATTTTTGATTTGCATCGAGATTTGTGCAAACTAAATTTTGTAATATTAAATTTCTTGAATTAAATCTGAACCGTCTGTAACTTACAATGTAAAAAATCTAAACCATTCGTAATTACTGCGCAGAAGAATTTCGTTTTGGAATGAGTCGGGACCACATACCAGAATAAGGTCAGGTAAAGAGAGAGATTGACATTTCCACGTGGCCTAAGTGGATAAGCTCAAGAAAAGGCGCGCATTAGAAAAAACACAAAATCAAACGAGAAAAAATTGCGACACGCAAGATATTTATTTATTAATGACTAAATCTCCCTGCCAAAGTGCGAATCCCTCCTCCCTTTCATAATCCATAAACTTGGATCTGTGGCCGTCTAACAGTTGGTCGCTTTTTAAAACTTTAAGAAAAGAAACAAAAGAGAAGAGAAGAGAAGCGAAGAGAAAAAGGAAAAAGTGAACAACGACGGGAGAGAGATGGTGAATAGACCTGGCTCGAGCTCGTCGTCGCTCGGTTTGGGATGGGGTTGGTGGAGAGAGGAGGCGTGGCGGGCCCATCTGGGTATGGCTATGGTCCAGTTCTTGTACGGCGTGTACCATGTCTTGACCAAATCAGTGCTCAATGTCGGGATGAACCAGATCGTTTTTTGTGTGTATCGTGACCTCGTTGCCATCGCCGTGCTTGCTCCTTTCGCCTTCTTCCGAGAGAGGTATCGTTTCTATTTCTCTTCCCTTCTATAGTTTTATTAATTTCTTTTTTCTTGTATGTTTTATGTTTTCCAGACAACCCTTCTATGGTTTTAAACTTTTAATAGTACAGTAAAGAGCAGCTCAGTGAGTAATCTCATTCCGATATTGGATGGTAACCCAAATGAGAGATGGATAGTATAATTGGTGCATTTTTCTATTAAAAGTAAATTCACGGATTGAAATTAATAGGTGTACACTTGTGATTTAGATATGAGAATTGTCCGTCTTTTTATAGGATACATTCTTTTTGTTTGTTTTGTTTTCCCCTTTATGAAATCTGTTTTATTAGTAGGAATATATTTCTAAGAGATCTTATGTCGAAGTCCACAATTGTTTTGGACTATCTTCTTTTAAATTCTTTCTCTGTAACTTCATTTTTCTTTGTTTTATGGTTTATTGTATGGTTATCTTGAAAGGACAACACAGTTACGTTATTAGAACAGTTGCATAATAAAGAAAGTGGCTTAAATAACACAGGACAATTAGATGTATTGAAATCACATAAATGAGATAATAATCGAAGCTGTCAATGAAATAGTGACACTTATCAATATTTAATCTGTCGGTCTGTCCTGAAGTGCATGTGCTGTCCTGGTTAGCTTTCTACATATCCAAAAGGTTGTTTCTGTTTTAACTTAATGGCACTTGATAAATCATCAAATATTCAAATGCATAATTGTTATTTTTCCAAATTATATAGATATCATAAAAAAAATATTTTCTGAGGTTTTTTCTGACACTTTAACTTAAGGGTAGTTGATAAATAACCAATTAAAATGCATAATTGTTATTTTTACATATTACATAGATAACATAAATATTATTTCTCTTTCAGTTTTACTGTTTGTGCTGTTCAATCAATTACGTTACTGGCATGTTTCATTTTTGTATTCTGCAGAACAAAGCGCAGCCCATTAACTTGTCAGCTTGCAGGATCATTTTTCCGTCTTGGGCTAACTGGGTAGACTCCCAATCCCACTCTTATAATTTGTTCGCAATTGAATTACTCTTCCTATTTTAACTGATTATACAAAAATGTAGAATATTTGGGAACCAGCTCTTGTTTCTCCTTGGTCTGAGTTACACAAGTCCAAGTTATGCAGCAGCGTTCCAGCCTGCAATACCTGTTTTTACATTTCTACTGGCCGCGATAGTAGGTGTGGAAGCAGTAAATTTGTACAGAAAGGATGGTCGCGCAAAAGTTCTGGGAACTGTCGTGTGCATTTTGGGGGCTACATTAATGGTTCTGTACAGAGGCCCTGCTGTGGTTGGTCCTACCAATGCTGATTTAGCATCCCATGGTGCGATGGATGTGCATCTCAGTGACCTTAATATAGGACGATTTGGTGGTCTTGGAAAATGGCATTTAGGTGTGTTGTGTTTGATTGGAAATTGCTTTCTTATGGGTGCATACTTTGTTATTCAGGTACCCCCCCAAATTTTTTGTTTTTGTTTTGAGCATCACTATCTCATGCTCTGCTTATTGTTTATTTATTTATGTTTTAATCTTTTTGAAGAAGTGCTAAAATTATACTTTTTTTCAGGCACCAGTGTTAGTGAAATATCCAGCAAGTCTGTCATTGACAGCATACTCTTACTCTTTTGCAACACTTCTCATGGTACTCACTGGTGTTTTCGCAACAAGTGGATTGCAGGAATGGATCTTGACCCCACCTGAAATTATTGCCATCATCTATGCTGTACGTTGTGTCCTTCCTAAACATACCTAGGTCTTCAAATCATACCTACTTAATTAAATGAAATGAGTATCCATTGGGCTGATAAGATAAGTATCCTTGACACTTTCAGGGAGTTGTGGCATCATGTCTTAACTATGCAATAATGACATGGGCAAATAAAGTTCTGGGACCCACTTTGGTGTCTCTCTATGTGCCCCTCCAGCCTGTCATGTCTACATTCTTATCTACTGTTTTTCTGGGTACTCCAATTTTTCTAGGAAGGTATGATTATATTTAAGGACCTATATTTTCTTCATGTTTTACTCTCTCAATTTATTTCTTCTTATCTTCTCCTTATTTAATTGTAGCATAATTGGAGGTATTTTAATAGTTGCTGGTTTATATGTGGTGACGTGGGCCCGGTACAAAGAGTCACAATCAGAGAGTACAGTTAGTATAGACTATTATGACCCTCTGCTGCCAGAGAACCCACCATCTCTGAAGACACTGGGAAAGATGCCGAGCACGTCATCCTTAGATCCTTAAACAGGCTCTTCTCTATCTGTTACCTTGTATTATATCTGTCGTATCAAACAAGCTCTTCTCTATCCTTAAACAGGCTCCGCCATAATATAAGTTACGTTGTAGCTATGTTTATATCTCAAAACACAGGAGAATACGGGGAGGGGGTAGGAACTAAGATTGGGTGGTCCTTGGCTGACTGGTCAAAATTTTCAGGGCACCTAAGCAAGGACATTGATTATCCCAAAAAGAGAGATAATTTTGTATTCATGACATGATCTCTAGTGGGAAAATGACAGAGTTTGCTTCTCAAGGACAAGTGCAAATATCAGGGGAACTGTTGGCTATTTCTGTTTGTTATATGTATTCAATTGTTTTATTGCTAGCAATAAAGAGAGGTGCTGTAGAAATTCTGTATAATTTCAGCACTTCTGTGCATTCCTTTTGAAGTGTATTACTATGGCTTTACAGTTTTCAGAATATTCTTTTCACACTATGCCCTAATATAAATCCAGCAATACTATATTATGTAGATCTGTTACTTGTGCCAGAGATGTGAATTTAGAGTTTTATGTTAAAAACTTAAATAACATGTAACTCCATAATTGGACTTATACGTGCCTCTAAATGCTAAATACATCTTTTAGTATTCAGATTATACATGGCCATTATTCTTATATTGGTGCCAGTATGATTAGGCTATTTACAGCGAGCATAAAATTAGAAAACATTTTATTCCCCTTATCTACGGAAGTCCCATTAGCTACTGTGGAGATACCATGGATGCATATCAGGATAAATGTCCTTAGGATGCCTTTGGAGCGTGGTTGGTTTCTTTAGAGCTGGGGTGATGGAGCTTAGAGAGAAGAAAGAGACCAGCAGAAGACAAGAGAATTGAAGCAGCAAAGCAGAGAAGATCAACTGTTGTTTCAATCGCGACCTTCTTGCTATTCTCAAATAAGCCAATCAAGAGAACCATAACAATGACATGTCCCAGCTTTGTCTTCAATTCATTCACTGATTTTATCTCCAGCCATTGCGGCCTTTCCTGCAGATTAGATTAGATTCCAAAAGATTTGAGACAAATTAACAATCAACAGGGACTGTTTTCTGATCTGCTGAAATTTCTATGTGCAAGTTTCACACAAAATATTGGACTTTGAAATGACTAAACTGCTGAAACTTCTATGTGCAAGTTTCACACAAAATATTGACTTTGAAATGAACTAAACTGTTCGTCAATAGTTTCTTTTTGTCCCTTTTTGTTTTTGATAAATTAGGTTAGAAGTCAGAATCCTGCATAATTATGTACCAAAATTTGTGATTGCACATGTTTGTGTGTGTGCATGTATGAGAGAGAGAGAGGGAGAGAGATACCGAGAGGCGGAATAAACCAAGGAGATTGGAACCATAGGAGGAGGTTTTAGCAATATCAAGATTGCTTATGAACAGCTCATACAGACCCATGCCAAAAACAAGCATCACTGTTCCAATCAGATAGACATCTGCGGCATGTTGAGACCATTTCATCAGTTATTTTATAAACATCACATCCTCCTACTGTCCTACAATTCTGCATAACTAAATGCACCACTGTCAAATTAATCAAGGTTGGTTTTGGTACCAGTATAACTGTATAACACAAGCATAGTCAAAACTCAGTGAATCTTAGGAGAAACACAGAGAAGCTGCAATGTCTCACAAACTTGTAGATAACATAGGAGGCTAACTGCTTAATAACAAGTATCTGACACATATACTGGAATATAATAAATTAGCCTCCTAAACTTTGAGATTTGCGCTTAAAAGGAACATATTCTCAAAAAAAAAAAAAAGATGAGCTCCACCATAGGACATAGTTTTGTTAAATGTTCATGCTTCATAGTATTTTCCAAATTCACTCGGTTAGAGTTTCAAGTTTTCTTTTTCAATTTTTTTAGAAGAAGTGAGGTCTTTGTTCCAAATCTTATTCAAATTTTGATCTGAAATATGTCAGAAATTCATCACTAGGTTTCGATCAATTTCTTTTGGAGTTCTGTTTGTCAAATGTGGGGTTTTCTAGCATCGTAAACTCTGGTCAAGCCAATTCACAACCATCCATTAATTTATCACTTAAGGGTCATATTGCAATAGTGAATAAAACCATGATGCTATGGTTCATTTAATAAAATCATTCCTAATAAGTTCAAACTTTACAAAATTCAAACAGAATTTCTGAGCTTAGGCTAAAATGGTACTTACCAATGGCTTCGATCAGCATTGTAATCACTTTTCCACCGCCTAGAAAGTTCCCGTTGGTGAAAGAATTGAAGACATATACACAACCCTGCATTCCATGTCATTTCACAGTAAGTTAGTCTAAAAAATTAACAATCCGCTTACCATAAAAATCAAATATTTGTGCCATTTAAATTACCAAGACATACAATTCAAAATGATCAAATAGTGTCCCTAAGATAAAAAGAGCAGAAACAGGCACAAAAGATTACCTTTAGGAAGCAAATAACAGACCCCATGAGAGAACCAATGATGCCAAAAAAGGTCATAAATCGACAACTATATATCACCTACATCGATGAAAAATCAGTAAAGAACAGGCTTATTTATGCCAAAAAAGGTCATAAATCGACAACTATATATCAGCTACATCGACAAAAAAACAGTAAAGAACAGGCTTATTTAAATTACTAACAAAATAAAACAACATGTTCATGGTTAGTTAAAAGTAGCACCAACTACTGGATTTCTCTCCGCTTTATATTTTTTTTTCTTTTTTCCTTGCTTGAGGGAAAGGGGATGGGGCTGAGGTGGAGTTCAGCTCTCTCAACATGTCGAAATGATTGAAGGTCTGCGAATAAATTGAGCTCGAGTTGATTTGCTTATTATTGAACATGAGTTGGAGACCAATCAACTTCAGGTTAATTGGAAACATATTGAAACCTTTACCTGTATACAAGTTCAATATGAGATCTCTTCTTGTTAGCTCATCTTAATGCTAACACACTAGAATATAACTAACTAATAGTTATTCATTTCAATTTATTTGAACCAATTATCAAATTTATAATAAAATTTGAAAGAAATTACATTTATATCAAAAAAGTTGGATCCAATGTTAAATTAGTAATAGGAAAATCTACACTGAATTAAACCAATTTGATATTGAACTACTATTGGGGCGATTTCGAACAATTGGACCCAAATGATTTCCAACTCACAGTCTGAGCTCAAACTAGCCAAAATTCTGTTGAAAGAGTAAAATTCTATATATATCTAAATTGAAAAATTTGCAGCCTTCAATGGAGAGCCTTAGGAAAGTTGTATCACTCTCATATCAGGTGGGTCAAATCATGGGCTCATGGCTGTGTTTGGAATTTTGGGTCAAACTCAAAGTATAACAATCAGATAATTCCATTTGATCTAAAAGAGTACCTGAATTCCTAGCTCTTTCTCTCTCTCAATTGTCTCAGAAAAGTACAAAGGAACAAATTAATTGATAGTTGATACCTTCTCGACCATAGCTTCGTTGCTGTTATCATTCAGTAAAAGGGTTGGTGCACGGAGCAACTTGTGATCATGGTTGATTTTCTCTGCTGTAACTGCAACAGTGCCTTGCTTCTGCATCAAACAAGAAGGTACACAGCTTCGTTTTCTTTGATAAGACGCTGCCCGTTCTATGAATTGCCTCTCAATCCCAGTGGCGGCCTCCACCGGACTATTCTGGTACCTGTACAACCCATTTAAAGGGTGTGTGAACCTTCTGATTTTGGCCAAGGGAGAAGAGCACGGAGCCTTCATCTCAAGGCAACAAAGACTGATTCTGTGAACTGTTATAGTGTTTAACTGTTATATATGTCTATTACTTCAATTGCTTACTGTGATAGATGGAAAGAGAGGTTGCAAGTGATGATATTTATAAAAGGTTAGATACAATGGAGCCGGACTAAAGGACTAAAGCGAGGATAATGCCAAAATGAGAAGAACTTGAGATGGTTGGTTTGGTTGAACACAAGGTTACAAGTGGAAGTGGAATTATGGAAGAAGAATTTAGAGAAAGCAGGGACACACAAATGTATCCGGAAAGAAATCGACTGGTACTGGTAGCACGATTTTGACGCAATACTTGTCAAGTCACAAGTGCAACAGGACAAAGAAGAAACAACCAAGAAGAATTATTGATCAGAGCATGTCAGTGATTCATGTACATTGTATTTACCAAATAACCAACTCATTAGTAGTGAATCTAAGTGCTTTCAAACTGGCCCGTTTACTCTAGGCCGAGGCCTGCCAAAAAGCAAATATCCGGGTTGATGTCTTTTAAGATAATTGGATCTGTATGTGGTCTGTGGTCAGTCATTCGGTAATACGTACGAAAGATATAATTCTCAATGCTGTAAAAAAGAGTCAACACTCTTAAATACTATTTAGTTGTCAAACCCTATCTAGTTGTAGTGATAAGACACAAAATCTCCATGGAGAAGGTTTGGACCTCGACTAGACTTTTAAAAAAAATCCGGACGGGTCTACCCGCCTGTGGATCCGCCCGTGCCCGATCCGTACCCAACCCGTGCCCGTGCCCGGATTCGCGGATCCCGGATCCACGGATCTATCACGGATCGGGTTGGCTCCAAATCTCCCAAACCCGTCTAAACCCGTGCCCGTGTAGACCCGTGGATCTGTGCAAAATTTCAAAAAATACAAAAAAATTAAAAAAAAATCAAAAAAATTGAAATATATATATATTAAAATAATGTGTAGTTTTAAATTCGAAAATTCGAAAAAAAATTCAAAAAATTGGACGGATCCGACCCGACCCATCCCGACCCGTGCCTGACCCTACCCGCCCAGGTTTATCACGGGTCGGATTGGGGATTTTGGGTTCGGACCCGTGCAGACCCGCCTCATCGTACCCGTGGATCCGCTGTACTCGTGGATCTGTGGATCCGGACGGGTCGAATCCACGGGTACCCGACCCGCTCCGTTATTAAAATCCTAGCCTCAACAGAAGCAATTTTAGGGGGATTTTTCAAGTTTGTTTTCTAATTTCTTTGTGGGTGTGTGTGTTGTAAGCCTACGGTCAATGAATAAAAAAAAATACTATTTAGTTTAGTGGTGAGTCACAAGATTTCTATGAGAAAGATTTCGTTAGAAATTATTTTTAGAACAATTTTTTTAAATTTATTTTATAATTTGTTTATATACGAATGTGTTGTAAATTAACGAACAATAAATAAAAAAAGAGTTAACACTGTAGTCATCAGGAGACCTACGTTGTTAAACAGTGAAAAGCAGGAAGATCTCTGACCCTTTATTAAGATTATGGATGGATACGATCATGCGAATACAAATTCGAGAAAATATCTCGGATATGAGCAGTGCAAAACAAAATCAAATGGATTGAATTCCCAACAAGTGGGAGGTGTGCGTTTTTATTACGTGATTTAAGAGATTGCACATTTTAAAATAGAAAGCAATATTCTTACATTCTACGTGATGCATCTTTCATCTGTAGTATTTATATTGAATTAATGGTATTGAGATAACTGTATCTTAACTCTTGTATTTCGTAAGAGTAATTTAATTAATTTCTAAAAATAGAAAGTCAAACAATCAAACGTTTTTAAAAAATGGAAAGTCGGACTGCGCGCATTATTCTGAATGTTTTGGCCCTATACACTATTAAGAATATTTTTAATAGAATGCATTGGTGCAGACTAAATAAAACATGTGTTCAGACTAAATAAAATAGGTATTCAGACTAAATAAAAAAAGTGTTTTGACTAGTTTTTTAAGTTTGTTTTTGCACTGCTTCAAGTCAGTTTTGTATAAAAAATAAAACACAGACTAAATAAAGATGTGTTCAAACTAAATAAAAACATTTGGAGAATTAAAATAGGCGTTCATACTAGTTGTTTCAAGTCTAATTTGCACTAATGAGGCACAAACTAAATAAAACATGTGTTCATACTAAATAAAACAGGTGTTCAAACTAGTTGAAAGATGTGTTCATATACTAGTTGTTTAAAGTCTTTTTTGCATTGTTTCATGTTTGTTTTGCACATAATTCATGAAGTGCAGATTAAATAAAACAAGTGTTTAGACTAAATATAACATGTTTTCATACTATATGTTTCAAATATTTTTTGCACTGTTTCAAGCATTTTTTGGAGAAAATTTGAGCAAAAAAGTCCAGAAAAACAAAAAAAAAATGTGATTTGCATGCTTTAGAAGCATTTTTCAGGGTCAAAACTGTTGGAATTGAGACGTCAATTTCAATAAATAAAGTTTGGACTAAGTGTTATATGATTACTACATGTCATGTACTGTCGCCTAATATTACGGGAAGTATTATGTGGATATGCCTCAAATGTGATTAATCAATATTCAAGGCATTATACGTACTTCACTAAGATTTTGAGCACAAATGCATATAGAATTAAAGTAAATTAATTATTATTGATGGACTTATTATGATTAATTAACTATATATTAGTGTTAATGTAGAGTCAGAAATATTATTTGGGCTAAGTCCAACTCAAGTTAGATCAAAGCCCAAGCAAAACAACACAAACGTAAGTCTATTGCGACTACAATAAGATTCTTTGCAGCTCAATGGAATAGGAGAGATTTGGCAAAAAATCTGCTGAATTTCAGCAGATTGATTGCGACTGCAACATCCTTCATTACGGTCGCAAAAGATCTGTCAGAAACCTGCCAAGTCTGAAAATGCCAAGTCAATTGCGATCGCAATGGGAGTCATTGCGACCGCAAGAGACCTATTATAAGGTAAGTTTTGACTGCCTAGATTTACTATTATCTTTCTGATTGGATATTCTAGCTTTTATATCAAATTTCGTGGAGATGTTTACAGAATTAAACAAGAGAATTTGGAAGAGAATGAGAGAGAATATAATTTCATATATTCCATGAATATTTGATGATTAATTTTGCATCTTTCCAAGATACACTAGCACCCTTATAAATAGCATCGGGTCTCCAATCATTACGGATAATTGAAAACATTATTGTTTAGGGCACATATGCTGTGCATAGCTATTGACACACCTCTCCATTAGGTGGTCATACTCTGTGAGGCGTTCATGCTCTCGGAGAAAGGATAGCGTTCCGTGATTGCTTGAAAGGACTCATCGGCGACCCTTCCACATTCGCGCAAGGATAGGGGTGCAAACAGATCAGATACGGACGGATAATAGTGTTACCATCTTCGTATCTGTTATTATTTTTCGAATACGGATACGAATTCAGATAGTTTCGAATACGGATACGAATCAAATGATGAATATATACGGATACAAATCGGATAATAAACTGATATGTATGCAAATACGAATATAATTCGGATAATTAAAAAAAAACAGAAATTTCTAGAATTTCAGGTTCCGTCAGTCTAAATTAATGACCGGACTATCAAAACATGGATCATTAAAAAAACATGAACTTTTTTCTTTATTTTTTTCAAAAAGTTCTGGTCAGATTTTAATTTGTTAATCGAGTTGATTAATTAATTCAATAAAAAAATTACCTGTTGTTCTAAGTGTGCAACCATACATTTACTTATCCAAGTAATTGATAAACTGAAGATAAGTACGAAATAAATTACTTTTGGGGGATGGAATTAAGATAAGTTGCAGAGAATTTTGGATCATCCATTTCCAGAGTCGGATTCAGGATTTTCGTCATGGAGGAACAAGATCTATCATTTTTTTCAGAAAGAGTGAAAATGATGCACATTATTAAATATACATATTTATTTTGCAAAAATAATAATAAATCGTACAAATACACAAAATTATTTTGCAAAAAAAGATTCCAGAAAAAGGCGACTGCGCTTCCTTTTTGGGCTTAATTTATTGTTAGGTTGCACCATATGTGAAAGAAAATTGAAACAGAAAATTGTAAACATGCTAAAGAAATGGAAATACTACCAGAAATTTGAGAAATTAATCGAAAATATATTAAAATTCATACTCCTAAGATAACAAAATTCCAACTAACGCTAATATCCTGCAACGACTTCAGACTTCACCTAAAATTGAGAGGGCTGTACCGACTCCGGGTCAATTGGTGCAAAGCGGGATCCATACGACATCAATCCCGTCGAGTTTACGTCGACATGGACCTGACACGCGCGTTCCCGACCTGCACCAAGCGAACCCGAGACGGCCACCGCGTGCTCATGTCAAGCACCAAACATACATGAAGTATGAATGAGAGAGGGATGAGGAAAGATATATAGAGGGAGAGAGAGATGAGAGGAGAGCAGGGATTTAGTGAGCAAGATGGAATTTTGTAGTGCAAAAAGGAAAACAAAAGACATGGTATTGCACGTGTATGGAGGTGAGGAATCACACGCTCAGGCTCAGCATTTTTAAATCGTTAGATTTAAAACGAACGATAGAGATCGAGCCAATAACAGAGACAAAAAAAAAGATAACAGCGGATCTCATTGTTTTGTTGTCACTCCAAGTTAGTGTGAACCGTGCATATATGGTAACTTGAACTGTTTGTTTCTGACTTCTTTGTAGCGTTTCTTTTGTTTTTTTGTTGAATATTGATGGTATCAACAACCACCTCTTATGAGGCTCAAATTAATGGAATGAGATCTTCTAAAGCGCAACAAAAATAAGGTGTGTGTTGCGCAATAAATTTCAATTTTTGATTTGTATTGAGATTTCTGTAAGTTAAATTTTATAATATCAAATCTCTTGAATCAAATTTGGACCGTCTGTAGTTTACAACGCAAAAAATCTGGACCGTTCGTAACTACTGCACGGTAGAAAAACAGCTTCCCAAATTAATACCCTCTCCCAGTCTCCTTTTGAGATTTTTACCTATACCTACCCAATGCCAATTATTTTTCAACAAATTCATTCGCAAAAACTAATGAAAAAAAACAAATATCCGTACAATTAATTGATTAAATAATCAATGTCGACAATTCTATCAATGCATTCATACTTTTACATACATTTAGCAATTAAGTATTTGTCAAACAATGTCCGGAAAAATATCGATAAAAAATGCAAGCAAATAATTTGCAAGAGATATATATATTTTGCTTAATTTTGGAGTAAAATGATGGAGTGATGTTCTAAGAAAAAAGTTGAATTGAAAAAAACATTAAATATAGGAACATTTAGTTTTTTGCTACTACAAAACTTAAAAATTGACAAAATGCTATTAAAAATGACACTATCACCATAATTTTTATGTTGAGGTCATGTGTTGATAGTGATATTTTACCAATTTTTATTTTTTGTAGTGATATTTTGTCAATTTTTAAGTTTTGTGGTGACAAAAAACTAAAATTTTCTTATATATATATTGGCAAGCTAAAAGCTTCAATCACTTGAGGACCGCCGATAGTGGCGTCAACGGTTGAGATCAGTCATTTATATTGTGAAATTTGAGATATGATCGTAAGTACGTAGAGATCTATACTTATGTAAGTATCATAACCTAATTCAAAACTTTATTTTAAAAACTCTTTCTATATGAATTTTCTTTCGATATCGTATGTCTTTTCATTTTTTTAATGTTGTTTTTCTCAATTTGAAATTACTGTAACTAAATAAAAGTCTGAATTTACTCTGCAACTTGATCTTTTATAAAGAACTGCTCTTGATCTAGTGGCAAAAGAGCAACAATCTTCAAGTGGAGGTTCCAAGTTCGAAACTCAGTGAAATTTAAAGGTCACTTCGATAATATTTGAGATAAAAAACTACTCATCTATTTAAAAAAAACTTATTTTTTTATATTGCTACTTTCTTAATTGATATAATTTTCAAGATAAAGAAATTTGGGTCTCTCCACTAGTGCGCTGATTTGATTGCACACAATTCTTCTTTATGATATTGTAGTAAAATCTAGAACCAACCCTTAATCTAGTGGCTAAGAGCAACGACCTCTGTGTGTAAAAAGTCTTAGGTTCTAATATATATGACTTTGAAAGTACATATTTAACTAATGAATTTACAATTGAATGTATTTGTTTATGCTTCTTTTTTAAAAAATGTTAATTGCATATTTAATTTGTAGATAATTCTTGTAGACATTAAACATGTTTTTTGTTTAGCAAATTGTCTAGTAGTATAGTGTTAACTAACTAAAATGACTCTAAAAAAAATTATAGATTTAAATTTTCGTGAGCACATGACCTCGTAAAAAAACATTTAAAAAAATAGTAAATGTTTGAAATCTTTGCAGATCCTATTATATATTAAAAACATGTATTTTTTTTTATAAAAATACGAAGTTTTATTAATTTATATTAAAAACTCAAGTAGTCACATAAGAGGCTATGCAGACAAATGTGTGTTCAATTTTGCCAAATACAATCTGTATATGATTATTTGATTACAAAACTCCGAGAGATTAAAATTCAAGACCAAAATTCAAATTTGTGGAGGAGTCTGAGTAGACTTTAAAAAAAATCCGGGCGGGTCAACTCGCCCATGGACCCGTCCGTGCCCGATCCGTGTTTGATCCGTGCCCGACTCGTGCCCGTGCTCGAATCTGCCCGGATCCGCAGATCCCGGATCCACGGATCTATCACGGGTCGGGTTGGCCCCAAATCCTCCAAACCCGTCTAAACTCGTGCCCGTGTAGACCCGTGCCAGACCCGCTCCTGCCCGACCCGTGGATCCGTGCAAAAATTCAAAAAAATACAAAAAAATACAAAAAAATTCAGAAAGTTCAGAAAAAATCGAAATATATATATATATATATATATATATATATATATTAAAATAATGTGCAGCTTGAAATTCAAAAATTCAAAAAATTCAAAAAAATTCAATGGATCCGACCTGATCCGTCTGGACCCGCCCGGGTTTATCACGGGTCGAATTGAAAGTTTTGAGTTCGGATCCGTACATACCCGCTCCGTCGTATCCGTGAACCCGCCGTATCCGTGGATCCGTGAATCTGGATGAATCGGATCCACGAGTACCCGACCTGCCCCGTTATTAAAAGCCCAAGTCTGAGTGACCAACCACCTGGCTTTCGCATTTCCAGTGGCTTTAACCACTATATCATGAATATATTCTTCCTTTAAAATATATAAATATGTAAAAACTTTATGATAATACGCATAGGACAAACTCTTATGTCTTACGCATTTTTTGATCGTTTGATGAAGGATTGAGATTTGTGCCGATGAAGTTGGAACCTCTTATTTAGTTTTTTAATTAAATTTATTTAAATGATAAGAATTTAGTTCAAATTTTGATTAAAATTGAAAAAATTATTAAAAAATTTGTATAGTTTGTTCAAAATGACATTTTTATAACATTAAGACTAGACCATATTTGTAAATCGATCCACTAATTCGGTGTTTTGATTCCGTTCCTTATAGCAATTTTTGCACATATATCTAATTTAATTCTTTTAATAAAATTAGAGAATATTTTTGGTGGGAACTTATTCTTCCACCAATGAAAAAGTTCCTTTGCCCTTAAGAAATGGTTATTATGGAATACTGACTAAAGGAGAGGGTTACTCCTCGTTGAACTGTTTAAAATTAATCATTACATAAATTTTAATTTATTGACAACATTCCTCTGTAATAGGTACTAATTAAACTCCATGATGAGCACAAAACCCTAGTTCTTTAATCATATCTAATCAAGTAAGTTGCTTTTTAGTTGTTCAATAAATAAAAGTATGTTTTTGTTGTCGAAGTTTTATCTAGTGTAATGGTGAGGTACAAGATCTTCGTGAAAGATCTGAAGTTCAAGTTCTGTCAGAAGCTATTTTTAGGAGGATTTCAAGTTTATTTTCTGTTTTGCTTGTGAATGTGCATTGTAAGCTTACGAATAATAAATAAAAAAAGGCATATTTTTGGTGCTTCAGGCATTTATATTACCAAGTAACAAGGAGGGAAGTGGTTAATTTGTTGGAGTGGAATAGATTATTGATCTCCATAATAAATAAAATAAAAGAAAAAGAAAAAGAAAAAGCAATATGACAAGCCTTTGTTCAGATTTTATTCAACTCTATCAGTCGGTGAGCTTTTATTAGATCCTTGAAAAAAGGAAAAAGGATTGGTTACGTGTTTCCTCCAGAAAAAAAGGGAAACCAAGGAAAAATGGTTGGTGTTTTGACCTTCTTGCTTATGATTCATGTGCTGTTGCAGGTCACCAATTAGTCCTCGTGACAGAATCTATAAGGACCAATCAAAATTTCAAGTGGTGTTGTTCTCAATATATATATATATATATATATATATATATATATATATAGGAGGGATTCGAAGTTGTCATTCATTTCGTAGCCGCTCGCAACCACTCCATCATATTAAGTGTAAATGGTCGATTCGGACCGTTGAAAACATTCTCCATACTAATGTAGACTTGGAAACCAAATTTTATATTTTTTTTGAAATTTTTTACTATTTTATCGGAAGGGTTGAAAATTGGATGTTTGTAAATCATTAGATAAATAAATTTTCGATCCATCCGATAAAATAGTAAATAAATTCAAAAAAATGTAAAATTTGGTTTCAAAATCTATATTAATATGGAGAATGTTTTCAACGGTCCGGAACGGTCATTTACATTTGCTACCATAGAGCGATTGCGAGCGGTTAGAAGTTTGACGGCTACGAACCCCTCCTCATATATATATATATATATAGAGAGAGAGAGAGAGAGAGAGAGAGAGAGAGAGAGAGAGAATGAGAAAGGCTAGGGTGCTCCATGGAGCACCAAATTGCTCGTGCTCCACATCCGTTATATCCAATTTGAAAATTTCAACGACCGATCCGAACCGTTGAACATGATCTACATATTGAAATCTATTTGAAGATTGAATTTTACATTTTTTTTGAATTTTTTTGCTATTTTTTTAAAGAGGTAGAAAAGTTGCTAATCAAACGGTTTCTGGACCAACAAAAGTTGCAATTTTCTTACCTCTCTAAAAAATAGCAAAAAAATTCCAAAAAATGTAAAATTCAATTTCCAAATAGATTTCAATATGTAGATCATGTTCAACGGTTTGGATTGGTCGTTGGAACTTTTAAATTGGAGATACGGTGTGGAACATTAGGAGTTTGGTGCTCCATGAAGCACCCTAGCCTATATATATATATATATATTAAAAGTGGTGCTTCTGCAAGAAACCAATTTAGAATGCAAATTAGAGCTTGAATTAAAAACTAATCGAGATATCATGCTAGGATTTAGAATTATTAGGCTATTAGGTGAAAAATCGTCTTTTGGTCGTCCACTTTTTTTTCTAAAAAAAAGTTCTTACATTAAATTTGGATCAAATTGTTTGTCGAATGTTTAAAAAAACGAAATTAACTCTTAAACTTTTTGCATCAAATTGTTCGTCGAATGTTTAAAAAAAAAGAAATTAACTCTTAAACCTTTTTAAAACGATCATGTTGGTTCCTAAACTTCTATTTACACCAAATCAATCATTTAATTTTGTCAAAAAATAATTAATTACTGATACCTTGACTTTGAAAATGTGACAAATTTACCTAGTAAAATTATTTACATCATACTGATAAAGTGAATAGAACTTGATGCGGTGCTAGAAAATTCTTATGAGCATAATTTGGGAAGAGACGTACTTTCAGAGTTATTTGGGGTCACAAATAAACTTCTATAATTTTTTTGTTAAGAAACATAGTTTCATATGTAAATTTTAAAAAAAAAATATATACATATAGAATGAGGCATACTTGGTCGATCGATCCGTGGTGATCGGATCGAGCCGAGCACGAATCTGCTCATCTCAAATACGAGCAGCGGATTCGAATCCATGGTTTTGTGTACACATATCTCAAGTGTCATTCTTATTTGGATTCAGTGTTTCATTTTAAAATCCTATTATTGGATAAAATCAGACAATTTTTTTAGATAAAAAATAAAGTGAAAATCATTCAAAGATACTAATTTTTTTAATCAAATTTCAAATTCTCCATCTCTCTCGTGCGGTGACGGATTCAATATGTAACGTGACAGTTGAGAAATAACAGTACCTTGACTCAATATGTAACGTGACAGTTGAAACCTAGAGCAGTTAACAAACAAAAATTTGATAGCTGATTCAATATTCCGTTAAATTAAAAAATTGAGAAAAAACTTCTACACATAAATCTTTTGACAATTTTTATAATAAGATTTATAGATAAATTTTATTAAACATATTTTCATGTAAAAAATATTTAAAATTATATGTTAATTATATTTTAATTTTATGTAATTTAGTGTTATCAATTCAATTAAAGTTCATCAAAATTGTATAAAATGTACGATGATATTTAGTAGTTGGAAAACACTTAGATACTCCGAAGATGAGCACATTTATTATGAATAACACTTGATCGTTAAAATACTTCATTCGCACCTTAGAGCATCTTCATTCATGAAACTCTTACATTCCTACAACTACAATTAGAGTTTCTTAATCGCCACATCATCAACTAACTATTTTTTTGTTAATTTTTTTAACCAATGATATTGACACGTCACAGTTTATAAATCCTGAATCAAAGTTTCTAAATAAGAAACTCTCAATCAAAGTTTCTGAATTAGAAACTCTGTTACATTTCTGAAACTTAGTTATAAACTGTCACGTCATATTAGAAACCCTGAAAATTTCAGAGATGAAGATGCTCTTACATCAAGATGAAGCGATTCAGAATGATCCGGAGTATCCAATGTACTCATCTCGAGCAGTCAACCCCGGCAGTTTGGTCGCTTGCTATTGTCTGCATTATCATTACTGTTGCCGTGATCATCTCCGGAATCGCTGTGTTCACTGTGTACCTGATTTACCGGCCCCAAATGCCATACCTGGTTGTAACTGCAGCGCATCTGAACAATCTCGTTTATGATGGGTTTCGCACGATGAACGTTGACATGTCGGTAACGATATTTGCAGAGAATACAAACAGCAAGGCAGATGCTAGCTTCTCTGATGTGGTATTGAGTGTTAGGTTCCATGGCAATGGCATGGAGATCGCGTCTCTGCAAGCAGCTCCTTTTGAGGTGCGTAACTAACTACTCATCCTAGAACATTTTATTGCGCACAATTTCTTGCTTCATTTATTCTTATTTTTGTAGAAAAATTGGTTATTATAATAATTTGTATGTAGGATCGAACAGAGAAATCAGTAGTTTAATTTGTTTAACCTCAAGGAATGTTCAAATACCACGGAATTTGTAAAAGAAACGATATGCAATGAAAAAATCACATGCAAGTGTATAAAATCTTATGGAAACACTTTGATTCGTTATAGATATCTTCAAAATTGGTACAAACATAGTTACATAGCAGTAAAAATGTAGTTTAGCATATCATCAAAATTTACTGACAAGAGGTGAATTAAACAGGCCTATAGTGGGGCCCATTAACGATTTCTGAAGCGAATTCCGTTTAAACTTACAAGCGAAATGACCAGGCTTTCTAATATCATTATCTAATTTACGGCCCAATAGAATTCCAGTGGGACCGTCCCGTCAGTGACTATAAAATCCAAACCCATAACCTTTCAGTGCCCTTTTCTCTTTTGTCCTCTATCCGCATTCCTCCTCCATTATTCATTTCTAAGTCGAGAGCGAGAAATCAACGAACAAACGCCATGATTTCTTCCCCATCAGCCCCTCCACATTTCAACAATTGCACAATGAAACCTTTAGCAAGAGAGCGTTCCCACTGCTGTTGCTGCTATGCATATGTACAAGCTCCTTTGTCCCTCAAATCAGTTCCTTCGAAACAGCAACGGAAGGAAGAGCTTTCATGGGAAACCTACGACGGTCTGATCCAGGACCACTGCTCCAACGGCCAGATTGATCGCTCCATGGAGATTTTGTCAGAAATGGAGGCGTCCGGGATGTGCCCCAGCAGTTCCTCCTACTCAATTTTAATCAAGTCTCTCACGAAAGCGGGTCGTGCTCTCGAGGCTGAAGCCATATTTGTAGAGATGAAAGTTTCGGGATTTACACTAGGTTTCCGAGATTACAATTTACTCTTAAGTTGCTTTTTGAGAAGGGGTCAATTGCACCAAGCTGAGGGTTTGTTGATCGAGATGGGGAGGGATGGAGTTTCAATAAATAGAGACACTTATATCCTTCTCTTGGATTCCTATTCCAAATCCGGTCGACTAGAGGATACATGGTGGGTCTTTGGAGAGATGAAGAAGAATGGAATCAGGTTAAATACTTTTGTATATAGTAGAGTAATCAAGCTATGCAGGGACAATGGAATGTGGAAGAAAGCTATGGAACTGTTAATGGAGATGGATGAGGCTGGGATTTGTCCTGATATAAGAATTTATAATGGAATTATAGATTCATTAGGAAAATTCAGGCAATTGGAGAATGCAGTCAAGGTGTTCGATGAAATGCAACACAGGGGTGTGAAACCTGATATTGTTACATGGAATGTTCTGATAAAGTGGCACTGTAAAGGTGGAGATCTGAAAAGGGCTATTAGTTTCTTTGGGGAAATGCAAGAGCAAGGATTGTACCCGGATCCAAAGATATTTCTCACAATAATTACCCAGTTAGGAGAGCAAGGAAAATGGGATGTGATTAGGAGATTATTTGATGAAATGCGAAGAAAAGGGAATAGGCAAAGTGGAGTTATATATGCAATATTAGTTGATATTTATGGACAATGTGGTCGGTTTAGGAATGCAGAGGAGTGTGTAGCTGCTATAAGATCAGAAGGGGGTGTGCTCTCTGCTAGTGTCTTTTGTGCACTTGCAAATGCTTTCGCTCAGCATGGTCTCTGCGAACAAACAGTGAAAGTGCTGGAATTGGTGGAGGCTGAAGGGCTTGAGATTAATTTGGTGATGTTAAATTTGTTAATAAATGCATTTAGTAATGCAGGAAGGTATTTAGAGGCACTCACGGTTCTCCAACATATCAAGGATGCTGTATGTAGCTTTAGCCTTCTATTCTTTTCTTTTCTTTTCTTTTCTCATTTTGACTCTCTTTCTTTTCTGATCATATATCATGGATTTGTTGAATACTAAACCGTCCCTTTTCAGGGTATTAGCCCAGACGTAATTAGTTACACTACCATTATGAAAGCATTTGTGACAGCCAAACAATATGAAAAGGTGCTGTTTTCTTATTAAACTTCTAAATTTGAATATTACAAGTAAATCTAGGGGCATCAAAAGTTGGTCTACTTGCCTTACTGTAGTTGATAAACATATGTTTGTGTAAAGATATCAACTTTTGAAAATGCACCTGGCTGTTTCCTAAGCTGTGAATCTGTGAGGCATCTTTACTATTTCATATAATAATTTAAAGCAAAAATATTTCTAAATTTGGTAGGTCCCTGAGTTATACAAAGAGATGGAGTCGGCTGGATGCACACCAGATAGAAAAGCTAGGGAAATATTACACGATGTTTCCCTCATCTTACATCAAAAACGGGGATGTAAGTTTTTCACCTTGCATACTCTGTCTTGCAGACAATCTCTTTTAGCACGAGATAAACTAAGAAACTGTTTCTTTTCTTTTCTTGTAGATTTTTGAAAGTGATTTTGAAGTCCACTCTTTACGGATTCCATTGGGCATCATTTGGCGCAAACAAATACAAAGCTTACTATCTTCTGTTTCAATTGTTGATTGTTTTCGGTACAAAGTGTTGGCAGAACTCTTCCTGAAGATCATATCTGGTGTTGGCCTATAGAAAACTTTACAGTTACAACTGTGTTTGGTCAAAGCTTAGTATCATCTTCAAAATATTCTTTGATTATTTGTAAGAAGTCATGAGTGTAAATCCAAGATTGATCTGGCATATCAATGGAACATTGTCCTTGTGCCCTTTTATCTGATCTGTGTGTGCTACTGCACAGCACGAGGTGCAACGCGGAATGACCAGCCAAGATGAACAGCAGCGTAGCACGAATCGGACGTCCACAACACATTCAGCACGGTGTTGCACGGCTGCCGGATTGCATTCCCCTTTCATCTGATTGTATAAAATCATGCCTATTTATTAGGTCACTTTGAGATTCAAACTATCAATCGGGGCCTGCTCATTTGATCCATACAACAAAATATTGTAGGAAACCTACTTTACATCTTTTATGTAATTATTTTTACTTGTTCATGGATAGAGAAAAAACTGTCATTGTTAAAAATTCTAGACTGTACAACAGGAATGCTTTTTCTCATATCAAATTCAGTAAAAAAAATCTTAAAAGAATGTGGAATTTCATTTAGGACAGTATTTTGATATTTAGATCAAATTAGTAGTACAATCAACCAATTGAATCTCAAAAACTGAGATTCGCAACCACAACATCTGCTTAGTTATTTGCTTGGTATTCTAGTTTCAATTATTCTCTTTTGTTGCATATGCTGAGATCAACATTTCAACTATGTTAATATCAGAAGGCCAGGGACACCTATCAAAAAAATCTAGTGCATTTCTTCATATAGAGTAAGAAATAGCATGTTGTTATCAGCTCCTAATTCTGGTTTATATAGATGGCCAACCTCAAGTCCAAGAATGATATCATTTTATCAATTGACACTTACCTTTTATTAATTGATTTGAATGGACAGAATTCCTTTTTAATGGAACCATAGTGTTGAACAAAGACAGCTACAATAATCCAGTGTTAAAGAAAAGGGTCTTTCATTTTCAGAACCATAGTTGTTGAATCGTAAACTGTATCGTGTATCGGTGAATTTTGTCATGTATTGTGTATCGTATCATGTCGTTAAGACACGTTAAGTTATTTTCAAAATAACAAAAGAATTATAATAATTAGTATCTAACAAAAAAAATCTAAATAACTAAAGAAATCATCGTAATTTTAAATATATTGATAAACTGTGTTGCACAGGTGCCGGTGCGACGATACTTCAATTTCAAAAAATCTTGAATACGGATGCAGACTATATATAATAAATTTAAAATAAAAAATAAATAATATTATAAACAAATAGATTTAAAAAACAAAAACAAACAAATAAATAAACCCAGCCGCACCCGAGGAGCACCCAACCGCATCCAGCTGCACCCGAGCCGCACCCAACCAGTCAAACATATTAAAATAATAGAGTGCGCCACCTATTAAAATAATAGGGTGCGCCATGTGACGCACTCGATACGCACCGATGCTGCACCGGAACCACACCCGCACCCGATACCGATTCTTCTGAGTATTGAAAGAACCAGGATAACATAATTGATAAGTGTTACTTGATATCGATGTAAATTGCTTGCGTATTAAGGTATTTATTTTGAAAAATTGTGACTCACTCTTGAATTTCACTACTAGTATGGAACCGTAAGATACGCATCGCATATCGTAAAATACTAATATCTATGATAAGAACAACTAGCAATATCAAATATTTTGTGCAAAAAAAAAACAATTACTAAAAACGTACCGACTTCCCTAAAACCAAAAGCAATTAGATCACCAAACTTTTCTCAAGTTCGTTCAACTTTTGTACTATCTTCAGGTATTGTGATTTGTGAACCGCACCTAATCAAGTAATCATCTTGCATCTCGCTTTCTCTTCTATAAACCTTATAATATATGACATATAATATACTGCAAAAAAAGGAAAAAAGAACAGTAACATTTGAGGTCTCTTAAAATGGATCATCAGGCTCAGTGGAAGTGGGTCCCACCAAGTTCTTCCTCGTCCAAGTCACTGAACAACTCATCAGTACATACGCTCATCCTGTCTGATGCTTCCTTGGTCAATCTCACCAGCTTGGCTGCTTCTTTCCTAACCTTCTGTTGCTCTTCCAGTGCCTTTTTTAGCTTCTTCTGATCCTCCTTTAGAGATGCCCGAAATTTACGAAGATACCGCATGTCATCTAGTTCTTCTTCTTCTCCAAGATCCATGTTACAAACCGCTCCACCATTTCGATGTTTTCCTTTGCTATTTGGAGTAGTACTAGAGGTCCTTTTTGGTGACAAAAAGAAGCAACAACCCACCGGGCGGTCCTGTGACTTGTCCGGCGACAGGTCCCTCCTCTTAATGGGTGAAATCCCTGATCCTGATTCAAACATAAAGTAAAACATGGTCTTAAAGATGAGCTTCATGAGACCGTATCAGGTACCAGAGGTTTGGTACCAAATATGTTATTTCAATGAAAGCAGTGGATTATTTCTACTTGTATCCCAAAAGAAAAAAAAAATGATGTGTTCCATGTTGCATTGCAGCACACAAGTTATTGTTAAATTTACATTCTTTTAATGTAAAATACTAATACTCTCGCAAGACTTTCGTGCAACTAAAGGAAAACGGGGGCGATTATCGACGAATTAGAAAAATCAAAACGGGACATTAACAAGATTCCTTCAGCGCTAGTTCAATTTGCTTGCTTTCTCAATTAGATGGTCCATGGCTAATCAGCGTCCATTAGCAAACCACAAAAAGAAACCAAAATCGATTCTCTCACCTATGTCGGAATCAGGGGAAGAGGGGGTCTTCTTAGACTTCGCTTTTTCAACAGCCCGAACGCCACTTCCAACCTTAATCTCCGTCAGAGTCTTCATAGGCATCTCCTTCTTATCATGTGGTGTGACTGGAGAGGTAGACGCAGTTGCCTTGTCGTCGCTTCCAGTAACAGTAGAAGGCACGATAGGCTCAGAAGGAGGCGTATTCTTCTCCTTCCCGAAATTGAGAGATCTGGTGGCAGTGATGGTTGTCGGAGAGGCGGTGGTTTTAGAAGGTAAAGATTTGAGCTTTCGGAAGCGCGATTCAAGATCGGAAGGGAGGGATGAATCGGAGGAGAGATGCGCGGTGTTTAGTTTAGCGATATGTTCAAGAGCACACGCGTCCATGGCTTCTGCGATAATGGCATCCACAGCAGATTTGTTCTCCATTGTAGTTGTAGATCGCTGCTTTGGTGATAGGATTGCGGCGAGAGTGTAGAAGCGCAAGGGAAAAATTGTGAGTGAGATTTGCTTTGATATCTTCTCTTTTTCTCACTGGGGAGTGTCAAGTGTGCGTGGGGAAATGTGGATTGGTTGCTGGTGCGGCGAATTAGCGGCACAGGCACTAGAGTCTAGAATAGTTGGCGTGTATGTGACCGTTGCAAAATGTGGGACCCAGTTATCTTTTCTGACAGGTGGGGTACACCGTACACGAGGACTGTTGACTATTGTTCTCTGATGTTGTCAAGCTTTTTGGGCCCTTTTGGAAAAATTTCAGGCCTTTTGGTTGGGCTTTCCATTTTCAGGGGGTTTTAAGTTGGAATTAGAGTTTCAGTTTGGATCGTTTCGGCCCGTTTAGATGCTTCAATTATTGGGCCTCTATCAAACTCAATATTAGATGTTACCAAGGCTATGGTGAAGCAAAATGACCTGATATAAGCACATGCACATCCTGCTCTTAACCAGAATTTTTTTGGAGGATTACAATTTTAAAACTCGGATTCTTATTATTATTCTCGCTATTATTGTGATGACAACAAGATGTCACAAGTGAATTTCGAAAAAGTAACTTTTTTTAGTTCAGATCATGTGTCGCACGGCACATGACGCGCATAAAATCTGAATCATTCAATTGCATCGAAATTCGTGCAAATAAACTTTAAAAATACTGAATCAATTCACGACCGTCCATTGCTTACAGCACATTAATATAAGCATACGATCCGTACGGAACTGTGTCGTTCGGCGCCATATTCGGATCCCTAATTTTTAGGAGGGGGCGCTAGAATCTGCTCCTATTTTCGGGAACAGTAGAATTCCCCTTGGGAAACTGACATCAACGAAATGTCATGCACTCATATTGTAATATTGTATTGCGTAAGAATCACAATTAGTGTGCCTTATTTCTTGGTCGACCTTTCTAGAAGCATTTGACCTTTTTGTTAAGTAACTTTCAGTTGGAATGTTACCTCAATAAAACACGTCGTTTCAAAGCATGGTCTGTGCCTTCAATCGTTGGCTTTGAAAATTCGACTTTACTGTATATTTTTGTTGGTATTGTAACGACATCATACATCAGAAAGGAGGTTTCTTCATTGTATATTCAATGCTTCAATTAAGGTCTAGTCAATTTAATTTTTTCTTTTTCATATAATTAATTTGCAATTGATCCGGAACCTGTTGAACTGTACGGTCTGTTGCAAGCATATGCTAAGATTCTAATCATACAATGGTTAATAAATAGAGAAATATACTGTATTACTGTGCAGAATGAAGTTGAATATGTATCACCTAGGGACTTGTATCAGAATTGGAAAATTTTCGCAGTGGGTCAAGCACCAAAGAATTTCAACAGATAAGATCAGAGACATTCTAAAAATTGCATAGAGGATCAAGAGCGCAACTATTAGTTGCGTCCCTAAGGAGATTCCCTTTTTTTGCTTAAATCAAGGCTTCTGTAGCTGCTTTTTCAGTTGTTGGTCCTACCACTTAGGGGCGCAACTAATAGTCACGCCCCTAAGTATTGCTGACAATTTTTTGCATATAGTATTAATAATCATAATTTAACAAAAAAAATTGTCAGGAACATTTAGGGGTGCAACTATTACTTGCGCCCCTAAATGTAGGCCTCACATTTGGAAAAACAGCTGCAGAATGTCTTGAATTCAGCAAAAAAATCGAATTTTCTTAGGGGCGCAATTAATAGTCACGCCCATGATCCTTTGTGCAATTTTTAGGATGTCATTGGCCCTAGTTGTTGAACATTTTTAGATCTTAGTCCTCTGTGAAAATTTTCCTCAGAATTCTTTTCTGGAAAAATATACATCTCCTAGTTTTGTCTCTCAACTCAATCCACACTTCTAGCTGTGAAATTCGGTTCACAAAGGTTATGAGGGCATAATAGAACAAAATATTGTAGTTATTATACTGTATCATCGTGCAACATTGGCACTGTTTATTTGCAACAGTGCTAATTTTTTTCGTTGATTTTTTCTGCTGCTTCGTGCTTCCTCCGCTACTCGACGCATGGTGATGATTTTTCCTGTCGCATGCGGGATCCCTCTGATACTTACATTCCAATGTATTTAATTTAATGGCTATGATGCTTACATTTCAATGTATTTTAAAAAAATTTCTTATATGCGCGGAGCGCATTTGCAAGTCTAGTATTATATCAAAGCCCGTCTTTTTTTAAATGTGCAATATTGTTCTTTCTGAAATGCATATCAAAGTAGACATGTAATTGCCGGATCAACTTATATGTTATTGTTGAATCAATAGTCGAATATAAACTTCTACAATTTAACCCATAAATAATCCAATGAAAACACATGAGCAGAACTTTATGTTTTCATCGCTAATATATATTTAGAATTTAGAATTTTATGATTCTTTATTAACAACAATTAGAAAATTATGCTTACAACCAGTGGTGATTGTTAAAGTATATTGTCTTGAAAAATATTTCAGGATTTTATCTATAAAACTATATTTTTTGAAAAATCATTTGATAAGCTCGATTATATGTAAGAATTACTAAGATTTACGATGCAGATTTCACCAAGTCTAACGTTGTTTTTGGATGATTTAGGTTAGTTTAGTTTTAAAATGTACAAGTTCATGGTACTGCTCTAATTTTTGTAAAAAATGCAAGAAAATAATGATTGAGTCAACCCAAGCCAGATTCCAAACAAAGACGTTATGGCGAAAATAACAAATGTTGCACCAGAAGTATTTTCTGTTGTATCAAATAATTTTATCATATTTGTCGATTTGCGAAACAAAACTTGAATTTTAAAAGCTTTGGTGTTGTTGAGATTCTTACAGATGCAAGATTTAAGAAGAAAGAGTAGGAGAAAGCATAATGACAAAGAACAAGCTAAAGAAATTAAGTGCAATCCCTGAGAATATTTAGGTGAGTTTTCAAACTTCAAACGATATTCGATGGGCCTGAAAGTGTTCCAGTATGGGCAAGTTCCATATCGACTGTAGATCTCGTCATGAGCTTTCCGACGCCACGAAGAACGTCGAAATTAGAGTTACGAGACAAAAGATATGACCAATTGAAGAATGAGCTATCTCAAAATAAAGCTGAATTTGTAACTCGTAACATTTAAATTTGAGATGCAAAAGAGCAAAGATATAAACTTCTTTCTGATACATGTTGATAAATCATCTCTGAATTGCAAAACCCAGAGAAAGACGAAATACGGTAGAGATATGCATAACTTCTCGTTAATTTCTTTGGAAATCTTTCACATCATATAGGTTAGAATTTTAATTTTCGTAATTATCAGAAAATGAAAAATTTTGTGCCTGTGAAGTGAAGAAGACTGTCGAAAAATATTCCGATCAATTCTAATTTGAACCAACCCGTTTAGGCCCAATTTGAAACAGAACCCCTTTGGAAATTTCGCAAAATCACAAATTTTTGCTCATTTTGCTTTGAATTGTTTTGCTTCGTTGGAGAATGGTTAAATTGTTGAATAAACCTCGGATCGACTTAAACTTGGAGACAAGCAAGATTTAAGCGTGCATGAATTTGATAAGCCTGATTCATATATACCAACTACTAACCGAATTTTTTTAAGTAATAAAATAAATATATAAGAAAATGAGAGAAGTAATTTCAAATGTACTCCACATGCAGGTGGCACCTGCGTGTTTAGTCTTTAATTTTCATTTATGTCGTTTAAGAAATAGAAATTCTAAACACGCAGATGAAGCATGCGTGTACAGGCTCTAAACTCGCAGCTGCTACCTGCGAGTTTATGCTACATTAAATATCCACCAACTCGACATTAAATGCACCAATACACGCAGACCCATGCTGCATGTTTGTCCTTTTCTTTTTTTTTAAATGCATCAGGAAGGAATTTTTGACTTGGGTGGAATTAATGCACCTTAAACTCGCATGAGAGCTGCGTGCTTAAATCCTAAACTCGCAACCAGCATTTGCGTGTTTAGAATTTCACATTTTTTTAAAGCGACGAAAATGGAAATTAAAGGCTAAACACGCAGGTGCCACCTGCGTGTGGAGTAGATTTGAAATTACTTCTCTCATTTTCTTATATATTATTTTTTTATTTAAAAAAAATCGAAACTACTAGTGTTTAGGATGCAGATTTGACCAAGTCTCACGTTGTTTTAGGTCAGTTTAATATTAAAATATGGAAGTTCGTGATATTGCTCTAGTTTTTTATAAAAGATGAAGGAACTGGATGATCGAGTCAACTCAAGCTAATATACCATTGTTACAGAGCTCGTTCTTAGCTTCACAATGAACTTTGAATCGTCAAAATCAGAATCTGAAAGAAGAAGTTATAACGAAAATAAGAAATATTACGCACTAGAAGTATTTTCTTGCAGGCCGCAAGAAAATATTTGGGGGTCGCAATAAAATGCACGCAGTGACTCTCTAAGCCTGTAATATATCACAAATTGGAGTCCTATAATTCCGCAACTAATTACTATCTTTTCAAACACGAAATAAGACCGAGACCATGGCCTAGGCTGAACCATTAAGATAGACGGCAAGAATTTTAGATCTGAAACTCGAATTTAGAGGCAATCAAACAGTTCAGATCATGTGCACGAACCATGGGCCTAGTGACGCACCTAAAATAGTTGATTTGATTCCCTCCTAAAGTATTTGCTTTCAAGTAGCAAGCTAAAAAGATTCTCTTCGTTTTCTAGCATTTAGCAATTGAATTCAAATCAACTGCAGCGCTACACGTCCGACGCAAGACGCAACTGATTTGCATTTTTAAAAATATTTTGAAATTTGTACAAACTAAACTTAAAAAAATACAGATTCTCTGAATCAAATATGTATCTTTCTTTGCTTATAACACATTAAATTATGAACGTCTGACTGTACTGCACGATAACAGATTTAGATCCTTCGCAATTTGTCACCTATTGACGCGGCACGCGCCGTGCACGCGGATTCGTTTGTAACACATAACATTTATTATTATAGCATTAAAGTATGTGCGTCATGAATTGAAATCCTATGTAATAACTACGTGATAAATAGTAAATATAAAATGAATGGGATAAATTATGTATTTTAGAGATTGTGTACAGTGAATTCCAAAACTATTATATATACGAGATGAACCATCAATGGTCTTTGCAGTAATTATATTACTATAGATAATAGATAATATCTGTGGGTCATGTCGATTCGTTTTATGTCTTTTAAAGAAAAATGTTTCATCAATTTTGTCATCAATACGTCCATCGCTCTGTATGTTAAAAAATATATTATGCATCCTTCATTGTACTGAAACAATTATTATGTATGTTGTTTAAGTTGTTATATATGCACGTTAAAAAATAACATGCATAATAATTCAAACAACATACATAATAATTTTTTTTTAACTTGCAGAGAGACATGCGTATCAATGACGAGATCGATATATCGGTTTTTTTTTTTATAAGAGTGTAAATGGATCAGGTTGGTCGGATTTTGTATAGATTTTTAACTCGTTAGATGTCATTCGGGTTGTAGTATTTTCAACTCGTAATGAACCAACCGAAAAATAAAAATCATTCAATTCATATTTTGTTTAGACGGTCGGGTTTTGCGGGTTTCGCGAATTTCATAAACTTCAATATTTCACACAATTTTTTTTAATGATACAAAAGTAAATTTAACAATTGAAAATAATTTAAATAACACATTGGCGTCAATTCGTACTAAAAATTAAAATTAAGAAGTTTGAAAAAAATATACATGTAAATTTTTGTTCGAATAAAAAACTTTATTACTAGCAGTATAATAGTTTAATTAAATATAAAAGGTCGGGTTGATTTCACCCACATTTTATTCTACAATCCGTATCTACATATTAGATGTCGGGTTCGATAAAATAAAAATCATAACCGACCGTAAAAAACCGAAATCCGTATTTTTCGGGTTGAATTGGTTGGGTCGGTCGGTTAATCGGGTTAGTTGAGTTAGACTTACACCCCTACTTTTTTAATTTATAACACAATTTTGATATTGTACAATAGTACAAAATAACAAAACCATTCATATCTGGCTATCTGCAATGAAAAGAATAACAAAATCCCTTTCATGTTAAATTCTCAACGAAGACTTTTGAGTTGTGATGGTGAACAAGCAAAATTATGTTCGAATAATATTTTAAAGGAAAAATATTTTGTTGTCATTCTCATTTAGCTACAATCGGTCAATCCTAGCATTTCACTATTACAACAGAGTGCGTATCTACTGCTGGAATGAGCAGATACTTTTACTTATACTGGTAAGCCGTAAGCGTGTTCGTGCACAGCAATGAAAGAATGTTATGTAAAGAAAATTTTGAAGAGTGATATTTTATTTGATGTTTTTGGAAGGAAAGTTAGTTTATAAAATTCCTCAAATAGGAAGAATGCGAGAGACAATTAATTTTTTCTTTTTTTGTACGCGAGCGACAGACCAAAGTATAAGGAAATTGAAAGTCTAAAATTGAGTGATTGTGATCGAAAGAAATGAAAATTTCACGCTCTATATTGATCTGAGAGGTGAATAGAGATTTGGAGTCAAAAACTCCAATCTCCTTTTATTAGTAGTAAGGATATAAATCAATCGATTTTAACACACACAAAAAAGACCGACGCTATAACAGCATCTCACGAACAACATCATTTTCGTGCACTGTTGAACTGCATAGGTTTTTCTTGTGTTGTTTATTTCTTGTCCGTTTGGCAAATTAATGAATAACACTAGAAGAGTGGTAGAAGAGTGATAAGAATAAAATAGAGTGATTTTAAAATAATGGTAGAAAAATGTATTCTTGACTATTCGAAAGAGCGAAATTATCGTTTGGCAAGTGTCAATTAAAATAGTAAAAATATTGATAACACAATAATGATAATGATATAATATAATAGTGATAACAATAATAAACAAAATAATATACTAAATTAATAATAATATGCATTATTTAAAAATAATCAAATAATAATAATTATGTAATTAATAGTAATTATTAATATTATTTTAATAATAAGAAAATATAATAATATTAATAATAATTATAAATTATATATATTATGCTAAAATTTTATTAACTACAAATATAATACAACATAATGAAATAGTAATGATAATAATAACAATTATATAAAAATTATAATGATATGTATTATTTTAAATAATAAAATATGAATACTAATTAATAGTAATTACTTTAATAATAAAGATAATATAAAATATTATTAATAATAAATTATATATAATATACTAAAATGTTGTTAATTACAAATATAATACAACATAATAAAATAATAATGATAATTATAGTAATAATAATAATAATATAAAAATTATAATAATATGTATTATCTTAAATAATAAAATAATAATAATTAATAGTAATTATTAATATTATTCCAATAATAAAGATAAATAGTAATATTAACAATAGTAATAAAGTATATATAATATATTAAATTGTTAATTATGTTGCAAATTTGTTTGCTTAGTCATACAAAACAGTGTATTTTGATATTCCTTTTGTATGGTGGTATACCAAAATAATCTCTTCTACCATTATTCTATTCTTTCAAAACGTGTTTGGCAAAATCATATTGTTGAAGTAAGTCTTTATTCCGATGTTCCACCCAAAAGTGGTGTTGCCAAACAGACTCGAATCGGAAATATGAAACTCTATTGATTGAGGATCAGGAATTGAGACAATTTTTTAAATAGAAAAAATTGAGTACATAAAAAATATGTACATTAAATACTCCTAGTAAGAATGATATTTATAAATAAAATTTGAAACTGAAAATTGAACGTCATGCATTTCCTACACATACAAATAATGCAAATTAATAATCATTTCAATTTTCCTCAAACTAATAAACAGATTTAATAGAATTTGCCGGGTTATAAAATAACATTCAAATAATTTTCACTGCTCTTCCATTATATCAGTTAAAATGAAATTATGATGTTCTACATTTACATATGCATGTAAAAAAATGAGTCAGTTGATATCTAGTGAGTTTATAATAAATTAATAACTCAATACAGATATTTGAGCATTTTTTTGCTCGTAAAAAACATACGAAGATGAAAATAAATCTCAATAACGATAAAATATTTTATATTAATAAAATATAAGAAGAAGAAGATGAAAATAATTTGTGTGAAAAGAATAATTGTATACTACTGTCTTTATATGTGTGAAAAGAATAATTTGTGCAAAATATTCTCCTTGTTGACCAATTTATTTATTTCGTTATACATTATTTTTGGATGAAATATTGGTGACTGAAAGAAAGGACATGCAATTTTAATTAAAAAATATATGTTTAGTGGGGTCTCCCATACAAGTTTAAGTTTATTGAATTTTTTTTTATTAATTTTATGTAACAATCTAAATTTTATATTTTATTCTCCGAATCAGAGTTTTACAAACAGGAACAAGACAACCTATATAAAAGCGAAAAATAATATCATCAATTTTTTATTAATTTAATCAGAAATCAGAATTGACTCTTCTTTTTTTTTTTGGCTTCCAAATCATGCTACCTAATATAAAGTACACGACGAAAGATTGAAAGAATCAACAGAAACTTGTTCATCAAACAATAGTAAGCGTGCGCAGGTGAATAAATAGGAACTATTAGAAAGCTGATTTTTTTTTAATATTAATTATTGAGAGCTGATAGGTAGATATCATATTTGATATCATTGATATCGATTTTATTATGTACTTTTAGTTGAGTTATCTTGCATATTATTTGAATTATTATGCATGTTATTTTTGTACCGAAATAGTTATACATGTTATCGGATTTATTATGTACCTTTAGTAGAGTTATCATACACATTATTTGAGTTATTATGCACGTTATTTTTTGTATTGAAATAGTTATACATGTTATTTTTTTGTATTGAAATAGTTATGGTATAACATGCATAATAACTCAAATAATGTGCATGATAACTTAACTAAAGATGCATAATAAAATCAATATCAATAGTTGGTATCAAATATGATATCTACGAAACATTATCCAAAAACACATATAGAATATATGTGCAAAATTCACGAAATATTATATGATAATAATTATTATTGCATAATCACTTATATATGATACATTTTTTAATTAGCTCTCATAAGTGTTATTCAAAATATGCATGCGTTCAGAAATTCAAATTCCGAATAAAAAATTTCTAAACATAGATGAAATTGTTAATACAGAGTTTGAATGTTGTCTCTGGGCGTAGTGATGGAGGGATGTACAACCAGAGGGTCAGTTGCACCTACGATTTTCTTTTTCAAATTGACCATGTATTTGAATAATTTTTCAAAAATATGGTTATAAATGTGAAATATTTTTAAGAATATGTATTGTTTTGAACTTCTGAAAAAATCATAAATCTTTAACCCTCTGACGAAAAATCTGAATATGTTCCTATCTGAATGCAGTGTTAAGAAAACGCTTCTGAATGTAATGTTTGAATGCAAAGTCTAAACGAAGTTCAGATAACACTACTGAACGTAGAATTTGAATGCAAAATCTGAACGTAATATTTACAAATACTTAGAATTTATTTTTTGATTCTGTCCGAATTTCTGCACGCTCAAACGTATGATTGTTATTTTTTTCGAGAACAAAAAATTCAAATAAACACCTCTGTGAAATAAAAAAAGATTTTTTTATTGTTCTAGATAGGCAGCGAAATCGACGGTGTTTACTGGCCAATATGCATCGTCAAACAATAGAAATTAGACAGTACAGTAACATCGCTTAGACTTTAGGCCCACGTGCACTCGGTCCACGGCCCAACCTTTTTCCACCGCTCATTAATCGTAAGACCAGCTGTCAAGCACAAACCGTACCAAATAGACCAACCGGACTTCTTCTTCTCCTCTGGGCCCACAAACCTCCTCGATCAAATCACAGACCATCACTGTAGAGATTTATTCCGGGCTCATGTCAAGACAGAAGGTTCTAGTTCTCCGTCTTTCTCGTTGGATCCTCTCCAGTTCGGAGATCCGTATTCCGTCATACTACTTGGAAGAATACGGCACGTCAGATTTAAATTAACACTTTTGAATAAATGGACACTCCAGTAGTAAAAAACGGAGAGGTTGAGCAATTTCGTGTGGCCTCCCTTTCTAATTTCTCGTTTAGGTTAGTTTTGTTGTTTCTCACTTTCTCCGTTGAGAGCGAATCTCCTAACAAATTCTCTGTGGCTGCGTTACCCCTTCCTTTTATTATACATTTATACTGAGAGAGAGCAGAAGCTTCCCTCACAAGGCAAAAATTTTAAATAATAAAAAGAAAAGAAATAAAAAGCGGAAGGAAGGTAGAAGGGGATACTATACGAGGAGCTAACCAATGGGGGATCAAGTGTGTGAGATTGAAGAAATTGAAGAAGTAGAAGTGGCGATGGAGACCGTACAAGAGCGTGCAAAGGTGAACCACAACCACAACTCATCAGATTTCTCTGATGGTGGTCCCCACATCTCCTCTCGAGACAACATCTCACCTACACTAGGTTTTTTTTACCTTATCTCACTCTTTTGCTTTACAATTCATTTTACCTTTACCTCTAGTTGCTCTATATAGAAAGTTCTAGTTTCTTTTGTATTATTTATATGTTTCTTGAATTCCGGGAACTTTGGTTATTTGTTGTTGAGCGTGTCGCCTTGATTGATTTTCTTTAATCAATTGATAAATAAGTTCAAGCGACTGGTTGCTTGGGTTTAGAGGCGCAGAATGCTTAGTATGGAAGAAAAATAATTTGAGAAGTTGGATTTCCTCCAATAGAAATACTTTCTGTGGAATTATTTGTTTAGCTGGGCTTGAAACTTTCTAGTATTACTGTATTAGGTTCTATATTTGATTTCTAATTAGGACCAATCAAGAACATGCACAAAGGTATCTCATCCCTGATTTCCTGTTCATTAATCCAGTCAGATTTTTTGTTTTTATTTTCTGCTCTTTAAGAATCTTTCGTTCTTATTTAAATGCAACCTGCCTGTATGAAATTGCTCGTCTCAGTAAATATAATGATGATGGTGTACCGATCTTTCTTCTTTTGGCAAATTTTTTGTTGTTTATATTTCGGATTTAGAAAACGTGCTAATTCAAATTAAAAATTTGAGCAGCACAAAATGTGGGAGATAAAGCTGGTGACGAACGAAGGAGCCACAGGAAGGGTAAAGGAGGCTCGGGAAGCCTTCCTTTATATCTTTTTTGTGAGTTTTCTTCTATATTTTAGTACAACACAAGAACCACTGATACTAACAAAAGATTTATACACGAACGTGTCTATTAAATCTGAGTAATTTGGGTTAAATGATTCGATGCACAGTGAAAGAAAGTGTTGCGAGTGAAGGCGGTAGAAAGGTGGATCAAAGGTGCCCCAATGCATCAAACCCATACCACATGTGTACCGACCATTGCCTAACTAAGATTACTGAGACCAGGAGAGATGACGGTCCGAAGTCTCCTTTGTCTTTCCTATTCCGTCATTCTCGGTCTTCTTCAAGTGGTTCGTTTTTTAACCATTGTTCTCATTCCTTCACCCGGACTATAGCAATGGTCCAAGTTACTGAAAAGATATATTAAGTTCAGTTTGGTTTTTTAATCCTTTTTTATTCAGATGGGGTTTGGTTATATAATTAGACACCTTTATACATCATTGCGGTTTGTTGCTGTTAGCACTAACATTTTGACCAACTGGTTGGTTATTACTTCTTGCTAACTTTGTCAGCTCTTTGTCTCTTTTGTATGTGTGAAATGTGGAAGTCTAAAAGGGTTCGAGTCTATAATTTCATAAATCCAGGTGTAAATTGTTTAAATTCATGACCTTGATAGTTATATGTGTGAAAGGGGGAAGTCCAAAAGATCCTACTAATGACTTGGACTGTACTTGGCTTGTAGAAAAGTTTGTCATTTTCTTTCACATATGACAAAATTGTTTTCTTTTTTACTTCTATATCGTTGGAACAATTCTTTCTATTCAACAATCTTTATTCAATTTTGTGGCAGGTGGTTCTTCTAGAGAGGGTGCAAAGGTCGACCCCAGGTGTACCAATTCCTCCAACCCATATCATGAATGTACTGACAACTGTCACCCAAAGTTCTGTCAAACAGATAGAGAAAACGGAACTAAGTCTCCATTACCTTTTATCTCCGGTGGTTCTCCATCCTCCAGTGGTAAATCCTATATTCAATTTTGCATCTGCATGATGGAAAACAGCAAGGATTCACTTGCGCTGATTATTTGTCCATGGCCTTATACCATAGACCCATGATGGAACCCGTATCTCTGTGGATTTTGACAGTCAGATTAAATGTCAACACTCGACCGTCAATCATATGATTCAGGGATGGTTTTTTATATTATTAATTTGGACCGTTGATCTTTAATCCAACGGTTCAGATCAAAAGTTCTCTTCTTTGTGGAGAAAAAAAAGTTTCGCGGAGGATTTCGTTTCACCCATGATGGCCCAGGTTACTGATATGATGACTTATGGTTTTTGACACCAACTTTATTTGCTTTGGCTTTTATGGTTGCTATTATTTGTGGCTCTTGCTAACTTTTTTAATCAGTTATTTATCCTTCCCCAATGATCTCTTTATGTAAAAGTTTTAAGTTGATTATTACCTAAAAAGTTAAATGAAGGTTCTTACTTCGAACACACAACCAAAGATAACTAACTCAAGATATTTTGCACATCTAACAAACTTCTTGTCCTTATCATAGTAGTAATTCTTGTTCTATTGACAATATTTGATGTAAATTTTTTGGCAGGAGGTTCTTCAAGAGAAGGCCGAAAGGTTGACCCCAGGTGTCCCAATTCTTCCAACCCGTACCATGAGTGTACTGAAAGCTGTCGCTCAAAATTCCGTCAAACAGATCAAGAAGACAAAGATAAATCTTCACTCCGTCTATTCTCACGCAATTCTCATACATCCAGTGGTAACCTCTATATCAATAGTTGTCTTATCCTTTGAACTCTTTTTTATCTGTTTCATGTAAAAGGATGAGTATTCATTTACATTGTTTTTTTTTAAATATTCATTATTCATTGAAAACATTAGAATTTCTGCGTGCAGAGCTAGTTTAGATGGGTTTGCATTAATATCTGCAGGTGCAAACTTGTTGTTCATGCAGTCTAGTGTGGGTTTGCAACTTTGCATTGTAATTATGTACTTTAGTAACTTTGTTGTTGTTGTTGTTCTTTTTCTGTTCTTTTATTTCAGAAGCAAATAGTGGACGGCTAGGAGATAATAGGAAGGTAGATCCAAGGTGTGTCAATGCATCAAACCCATACCATGAATGCAGCGATCGTTGTTTTAAAAAGTTTCAGGAGGGCAATCATACTGTCCCAAATAGTCCAGGTTTATGCCTCTTTTCTTTATTCCTTTTTTTTCAATTTTCTGACATATCTAGGGTAATTTTGCATCTTTCCAACTTTTGGTGCTTTATCTTTTGGCACTTTATCCCAATTTCGGATATAGTGGGGTATTTGTGACGCAGTATAGAAGGATTATCCCATCACCTCTTACAATTTTAAATCAGGAGTGATGTGAATGTTCCTCTTTCTCTCCTCTCCTTTCCCTTCTCATTCATCTCCTCTTACAATTTTAAATCAGGAGTAATGTGAATGTTCCTCTTTCTCTCCTCTCCTTTCCCTTCTCATTCATCTCCTCTACCCTAACTCAGGAGCACAACGTTCATCCTTAACCTTGTTACTCAGTTTCACTCGTGTCAGTGCACTTTTACATTTTTACCTACAAGAGAGGTCTATGACAGTGCATTTACCTACAAGAGAGCACTGACATCTCTACCCCAATGATCTCAGTTTCACTCATGTCAGTGCACTTTTACCTACAAGAGAGCTCTGTTTGGTTGTTTGCTATTTTGGTAGATAAATATATTTCAGAAAAGACCGCACTTTTATACTGCTTGTTGACAATCAACAATCTTCCCTAAAAAAAATAAAAAAAAATCAACAATCAACTCTCTTGTCTTCGACTGCTGGCATAGGAAAAAGAAATAGTTGTTTCTGATCAACCAGTCTTGTTCTGAGCTACTCACTTGTGCTCCTTTTTTCTCTATTTTGGGCCAAATTTTCAAGAGAGAAAGGCTACATTGCCAACAACAGTGGAACACTAAATTCAATTCGCCTTTCTGTGGTCATAATTTCTTTGTTTGTTTCTTTTCATAGACTCGTCTACATCAAGAAAAAGCAAGAGGAATGTTCAAAGTGTGGAAAGAAGAGGTGTGCATCAAGATTGTGTAAATGCATCTAATCCCTACCATAAATGCAGCGACTACTGTTTTGAGAAAATGCAAAGATAGTTGCTATTCTTGTAGGTACGAAAAGGGATTTTTTGTTTAATAGATTGTTCTACAATAAATATATTTTAGTACAAGTAGGTACTTGAAAAAAGAATTGCAGAAAATTATAATTTCAACCAGGCAGGGACTTGTTATTTAACTAGAGAAAGGCTTAATTTCCTTTTTCATGATTTACTAGGCTTAATTTCCTTTAACTAGAAAGGTCTAAGTTCCTTTTACTAGGGTTTTCATGATTTATCTTTTCTAATTATTGTTGATGAGTTCTAATGGTTGTGTTTGCTTCCCTTTGTTTTGCAGGACAAAATATTCATGTTTGAATTTCATTGCTTAGTAAATGTAAAATTCTGGTACCTATACTTGGGTTGGAAAATGAGTGGACAAAAGTTTCTGGAGCTTATCTTTTTGTGTATAGAACTATAGATATAGGTATGAATGCAAAAGGCATGGAGCTGCATATTCTGCAGGGTTATTTTGTTATTGGATAGTTTGATATTCTGCCGATATTGTGAGATATTAAATACATTTTTTTTGCGTGAAGATTATCTTAGCATTCTTCTTTCTACGTTTTGCCTTGTGAAAAGATAAATTACATTTTTGCGGGATCTGTTGTCAACTACTGTCTCTATGGCTAAGGCTGTGTTTGGTTGTGGAATTAGACAATTTCTATAACCATTCCTGTACTTACATTCAAGTATTCAACCCTTAGTTTAAAAATAAATACGGCCTATGAGCATAGCTAACCTCCTCCGACATGGCAAGTACAACACATACGATGTATATTTTGAACTCAAATGTTATCTATATCTTCTTAGTTATCATAATGATTAATTTCTCCATAATGATATCTATACCTCCTCACATCTCCCTGAATCAGTCAATTTCATTCTTTTAATTAGCTAAGGAAGAATCTGCAAATTGACACAAACAAGTGGATGAATTTTCCATTTCCAGGAAGAAATCATTATTATCTCCTAACAAAGCGGATTCAGAAAATCAGTAAGTCCATACATTTTGTTGTAAATTAACATCGGGTGATATCTATGGAATTTTGTGATACAAATATGTGTTGTTATGTGAATTAAAATTTCCATTAAAACTTTGTGATACAAATTAACATCAGGTAACATCATTTTTTTAATCAGTCCCACAAAAGTTGAAAGATAAGTTTTATAGGACAGCGATCAAACCAGCAATGTCATATGAAGCAGAATGTTAGATTACTAAATGACATCATATACAAAAGATGAGTGTGACAGAGATGCGTACGTTATAGTGAATATGTGGACATACAGGAAGGGATCACATTAGAAATGACGATATACGTGACTAGGTCGGGGTTGCACCGATTGAACAAAAACTTGTTCAACATCGTTTGAGATGATATGGGCATATCCAACGGAAGCCTTCTGATGCACCAGTACGTGCTGGAGTTTTAAGCCGCGTCGAAAACACGAGAAGAGGTAGGGGTCGACCGAAATTGACATGAGATGAAGCTATAAAAAGAAATTTAAAGGCATAGAACGTCTCCAAAGAGTTGGCATCATATATGAGTGCATGAAAGTCAGCGATTCACGTATCAAAACCGTGACAAACTAAATTTAGAAGTAGTGTTATAATTGTACGACTTAAGTCCAGGATTAACGACGTAGAATACTAGTCGAAACTTATGATTAGTAGAATAATGTATTACTATTATTATTATTATATAATAATAATAATAATAATTATTTCTATACTTTTATTTTTACTATTATTTTACTATTTCTTATATCATTTTTATTTATATTGATTTTTCATTTCAGATTGGGTTTCATTTCTAGCCTACCCCAATTTATTTGAGAATAAAGGCTTTGTTTTTGTTGTTGTTGTTGTTGTTGTCATCCTCTTTTGGTAACCTCTAACCCGAATATGCTTCTACTTACATCTGATAATTCGGACGAGTCAGATCATCTTCACGTTAGATAAAGTTATTTTCAGATCATTTTAGATTCAGATAAATAGCCAATCGAATTATTTCAGGTCAATTTATTTCATGCTCGGTACAACTGTGGATTTGAACGCTTATGTCACTCGAATAATTCGATTAGGATTTTATCAGGTTTCAAATCAATTTGGGTACGAGTTGATGTAGGTGCCAAATTGTTTTGGTCCAAATTGGGTTACGAATAATTAAGCTATAGGTTTCGAACAGGAATCATATGAATCAAACTGCTAATCGAATTGTTTTTTTTATCAGATTAACTGATTAAGTTAGGTTGTTAGGATCTCTTTCATATCTAGACTAGTTCATAACGTATTATAAAATTTTGTAAGTAATTGTTTTTTTTGACAAAAAAGGCCATCAAGGAGAGGCTTTCGCTTCTATATATTGAAAGCAAAATACAAAGTATGTAAGCAATTGTATAACATGTTATATGATACTTCTGTTATTTCGAACTGTTATTTCGAAATCCTAAGGTCAATACATGATTTGCGGAAGCGTTTTATCAATTTCAATTCAAAATTTTGGATCTTAATCACCTAGCTAAAATCACAATCAAGCAAATACTAATAGCAATAGAGCAATTCAAGCAATAATATGCAAAGATGGTAAAAAAGAGAGTAAATAGCAAGAGAACACACTATGTAACGTGGTTCGATCTACAAACAAACTAGGCCTACAACCACGGGACTCCGAATGCAAAATACCTTCTTGAATCGATTCCACTAAATCACAAATATTTTTACAATTGCGAAACCTATCTTAGATTCATCACAACAAGAGAACCTATCTTAGGCTCCAAATCCTTTGCAAGAGGCTACACCGCTCTACAAATGCCTACTTGTTCGATTGACAACACAATCAAGGACGATGATGAACTACTTGACGATATAATATAATTCACCAAACTATAACAATCAACAAAGTGTTCTCTTGGATTGACAATTAGAGAATTAGCTATCATAAACACTCTCAAGATGTGGATGCTGAATGAGAAGGCTCTGGTGCTAAATTGAGTGCTTGTCAACTTAGAGAGGGCTTTTTTTCTTCTGATTTGCATCCCTCAAGTATATATAGGCCGGACATATCTTAGAGTCTTGAACCCGTTGTAACGAGTTGGCAAATCGTTGTTGTTAGAATTAGGGCTTATGTGAAATTTCACTATTAAGGCGCAATTCAAAGGTGCGGAAGCGTTTGTAATTCAATTCAAATTTTCAAGACCTTAATCACCTAGCCAATTCAATTTAGCAAGCAAGTCTAAGAGCAAATCATAAAATAGAGATAAAAAAGCTTAAAGAGAGAGAGAGGGTGAAGAGAGAGCAATCAAGCACAAAGTGACACGGTATGTAACGTGATTCGGTCTATCAAAAGAAATTTAGGCCTACGTCTACGAGTCTCTCGGAATAAAATGTCTTTCGGGCCGTTATACTATAACCAAAGGTTTTTACAAAGGGGCGGAGACGATCTATAGCTTCTTTCCAACACAAGATAGCTAATCTTCTTCTCTTAACACGATGCAAGGGGCAACACTACTCTACAGCGAACTAAGGTCCAATTGACTTAACAATTAAGGACAATGATGCACCACTCGACAACACAAGATGGTGCACCAAAAGGCTAAAGAATAAGAAGGTTTGATTAGGATAGACAATTAGACAATAAGGTAGCTAGCCTAAGTGCTCTCAGGTTTAGATAGCTTGAGAAGACTTGAAAAAGGCTCTCTGTAGTGCTCAATTGAAGATTGAAAGCATTTCTGAATGTTTGGATGACCTCATTTATGAGTTGTAACATTCAAGAAAACACCACAAAGCAACTTACCCTACTACAAGAAGTGTTTCTGCTTGATTACTTCATTTATGAGTAGAAACCTTCCATAAAACTCTAAACTTTTCATGAAACCACCACGAAGAAGCATAGAATACCATTCTAAGTGTTTCATATATGATTACTTCATTTATGAGTGGTAAACATTAAAGAAAACACCATAAAGAATCTTATCCTGCTACAAGAAGTGTTTCTGATTCAGATATTTTATTTATGGGTGATAAACATTCAAGAAAACAACACAAAGCAACCTAGCCTACTACGAGAAATGTTTTTGGTTGATTACTTCATTTATGAGTGGTAACCTTCCAATAAAACTCTAAACCTTTCATGAAACCACAACGATGAAGCATAGAATACCATTCTAAGTGCTTCATATCAGATTACTTCATATATGGGTGGTGAACATTCAAGAAAACACCACAAAGCATCTTATCCTGCTACGAGAAGTGTTTCCGATCCGAGTACTTCATTTATGAGTGGTAAAAATTCAAGAAAACCCCACAAAGCATCTTATCTTGCTACGAGAAGCATTTCTGATCCGAGTACATTTATGGGTGGTAATCTTTCAAGAAAACTCCAAATCTTTTAGGAATCCAACACGAAGAAGTGAAGAATACCACTCTAAGTGCTTCATGTCTGCGTACTTCATTTATGGGTTGTAACCTTCTAAAAAAACTCCAAACCTTTTAGAAAACCAACACAAAGAAGCGTAGAATACCACTATAAGTACTTCATGTCTGATTACTTCATTTATGGATGGTAATCATTCAAGAAAACACCAAAAGCATCTTATCATACTATGAGAAGTGTTTCTAATTGATTACTTCATTTATGATTGGTAACCTTCCTAGAAAACTCTAAACCAAACATGAAACCACCACGAAGAAGCATAGAAAATCATTTTAAGTGCTTCATATCTGATTACTTCAGTTATGAGTGGTAAACATTAAAGAAAACACCACGAAGCATCTTATCTAGCTACAAGAAGTGTTTCTGATCCGAGTACTTCATTTATGGGTGATAAATATTCAAGAAAATACCACAAAACAACTTACCTACTACGAGAAGAGTTTTTGGTTAATTACTTTATTTATGAGTGGTACCTTTCCAAGAAAACTCTAAACCTTTCATGAAACCACAACGAAGAAGCATAGAATATCATTCTAAGTGCTTCATATCATATTACTTCATTTATGGGTGGTAAACATTCAATAAAACACCACAAAGCATCTTATCTTGCTACGAGAAATGTTTCTGATTCGAATACTTAATTTATGGGTGGTAAACATTCAAGAAAACCCCACAAAACATCTTATCTTGCTACGAGAAGCGTTTCTGATCCGAGTACTTCATTTATGGATGGTAATCTTTCAAGAAAACTCCAATCCTTTCAGGAAACGAACATGAAGAAGCTTAGAATACCACTCTAAGTGCTTCATGTCTGAATACTTCATTTATGAGTGGAAAACATTCAAAAAAACACCACAAAGCATTTTTATCCTGCTACAAGAAATGTTTATGATCCGGGTGCTTCATTTATGGGTGGAAACCAATCAAGAAAACGCCACAAAGCATCTTATCCTACTATGAGAAGTGTTTATGATTGATTACTTCATTTATAAGTGGTAACCTTCCAAGAAAACTCTAAACCTTTCATGAAAGAACCACGAAGAAGCATAGAATACTATTGTATGTGCTTCATATCGGATTACATCATTAATGGATGGTAAACATTCAAGAAAACATTACAAAGCATCTTATACTGCTATGAGAAGTGTTTTTTTGATTCGTGTACTTCATTTGTGGATGATAATCTTTCAAGAAAACTACAAATCTTTTAGGAAACCACCACGAAGAAGCGTAGAATACCACTCTCAGTGCTTCATGTCTGATTACTTCATTTATGAGTGTTAAACATTCAAGGAAACACGACAAATCCACTTATCCAACTACGAGAAGTGTTTCTGGTTGATTACTTCATTTATGAGTGGAAACCTTCCAGAAAACTCTAAACCTTTCATGAAAGCACCACGAAGAAGCATATAATTTCATTCTAAGTGTTTCATATATGATTACTTCATTTATGAGTGGTAAACATTCAAGAAAACACCACAAAGCATCTTATCCTGCTACGAGAAGTGTTTCTGATCAGAGTACTTCATTTATGGGTGATAAATATTCAAAAAAATAACACAAATCAATTTACCCAACTACTAGAAGTGTTTTTGGTTGATTATTTCATTTATGAGTAGTAAACTTCCAAGAAAACTCTAAACCATTCATGAAACCATCATGAAGAAGAATAGAATACCATTCTAAGTGCTACATATCAGATTACTTCATTAATCGATGGTAAACATTCAAGAAAACATCACAAAGCATCTTATCCTGCTACGAGAAGTGTTTCTGATTCGAGTACTTCATTTGTGGGTGGTAAACATTCAAGAAATCCCACAAAGCATCTTATCTTGCTACGAGAAGCGTTTCTGATTCGAGTACTACATTTATGGGTGGTAATCTTTCAAGAAAACTCCAAATCTTTCGGGAATCCAGCACGAAGAAGTGAAGAATACCACTCTAAGTGCTTAATATTTATGTACTTCATTTATGTGTGGTAACCTTCTAAGAAAACTCCAAACCTTTCAGGAAACCAACACAAAGAAACGTAGAATATCACTCTAAGTGCTTCATGTCTGATTACTTCATTTATGGATGGTAACCATTCAAGAAAACACAAAAAAATATTTTATCTTACTATGAGAAGTGTTTCTAATTGATTAGTTCAATTATGATTGGTAACCTTCCAAGAAAACTCTTAACCTAATATGAAACCAACACGAAGAAGCATAGAATATCATTCTAAGAGATTCATATATGATTACTTCATTTATGAGTGGTAAACATTCAAGAAAACACCACAAAGCATCTTATCCAGCTACGAGAAGTGTTTCTGATCAGAGTACTTCATTTATGGGTGGTATCCTTTCAAGAAAACTCCAATCCATTCTGGAAACCAACATGAAGAAGCATAGAATACCACTCTAAGTGCTTCATGTCTGAATACTTCATTTATGAGTGGAAAACATTCAAAAAAACACCACAAAGCATTTTATCCTGCTACAAGAAATGTTTATGATCCGGGTACTTCATTTATAGGTGGTAACCGTTCAAGAAAACGCCACAAAGCATCTTATCCTACTATGAGAAGTGTTTATGATTGATTACTTCATTTATGAGTGGTAACCTTCCAAGAAAACTCCAAACCTTTCATGAAAGAACCACGAAGAAGCATAGAATACTATTGTATGTGCTTCATATCGGATTACATCATTAATGGATGGTAAACATTCAAGAAAACATCACAAAGCATCTTATACTACTATGAGAAGTGTTTTTTGATACGTGTACTTCATTTGTGGATGATAATCTTTCAAGAAAACTCCAAATCTTTTAGGAAACCACCACGAAGAAGAGTAGAATACCACTCTGAGTGCTTCATGTCTGATTACTTAATTTATGAGTGGTCAACACTCAAGAAAACACCACAAAGCGTTTTTTCCTGCTACGAGAAGTGTTTCTGATCCGAGTACTTCATTTATGGGTGGTATCCTTTCAAGAAAACTCAAATCCTTTCTGGAAACGAACATGAAGAAGCTTAGAATACCACTCTAAGTGCTTCATGTCTGATTACTTAATTTATGAGTGGTAAACATTCAAAAAAATACCACAAAGCATTTTATCCTGCTACAAGAAATGTTTATGATACGGGTGCTTCATTTATGGATGGTAACCAATCAAGAAAATGCCACATAGCATCTTATCCTATTATGAGAAGTGTTTCTGATTGATTAGTTCATTTATGGGTGGTAACTTTCCAAGAAATCTCTAAACCTTTCATGAAACTACCAGGAAGAAGCATAAAATACTATTGTATGTGCTTCATATCGGATTACTTCATCAATGGATGGTAAACATTCAAGAAAACATCACAAATCATCTAATACTGCTATGAGAATTGTTTTTTGATCCGTGTACTACATTTGTGGATGATAATCTTTCAAGAAAACTCCAAATCTTTTAGGAAACCACCACGAAGAAGAGTAGAATACCACTCTCAGTGCTTCATGTCTGATTACTTAATTTATGAGTGGTCAACATTCAAGAAAACACCACAAAGTATTTTATCCTGCTACGAGAAATGTTTATGATCCGGGTACTTCATTTATGGGTGGTAACCAATCAAGAAAATGCAACAAAGCATCTTATGCTACTATGAGAAGTGTTTATGATTGATTACTTCATTTATGAGTGGTAACTTTCCAAGAAAACTCTAAACCTTTAATGAAAGAACCACGAAGAATCATAGATGTGCTTCATATCTGATTACATCAATAATGGTTGGTAAACATTCCAGAAAACATCACAAAGCGTCTTATACTGCTATGAGAAGTGTTTTTTGATCCATGTACTTCATTTGTGGATGATAATCTTTCTAGAAAACTCCAAATCTTTTAGGAAACCACCACGAAGAAGCGTAGAATACCACTCTCAGTGCTTCATGTTTGATTACTACATTTATGAGTGTAAAAAATTCAAGAAAACACCACAAAGCAACTTACCCAACTACGGGAAGTGTTTCTGGTAGATTACTTCATTTATGAGTGGAAACCTTCCAGAAAACTCTAAACCTTTCATGAAACCACCACGAAGAAACATATAATACCATTCTAAGTTTTTCATATATGATTACTTCATTTATGAGTGGTAAAATTAAAGAAAACACCACAAAGAATTTTATCCTGCTACAAGAAGTGTTTCTGATTCGGGTTCTTCATTTTTGGGTGAAAAACATTCAAGAAAATAACACAAAGCAATTTACCTAAGTACGATAAGTTTTTTGGTTGATAATTTCATTTATGAGTAGTAACCTTCCAAGAAAACTCTAAATCATTCATGAAACCACCACGAAGAAGAATAGAATACCATTCGAAATGCTTCATGTCTGATTACTTAATTTATGGATGTAACCATTCAAGAAAACACAAAAAAATATTTTATCTTACTATGAGAAGTGTTTCTAATTGATTAGTTCAATTATGATTGGTAACCTTCCTAGAAAACTCTTAACCTAATATGAGACCTCCACGAAGAAGCATAGAATATCATTCTAAGTGATTCATATATGATTACTTCATTTATGAGTGGTAACATTCAAGAAAACACCACAAAGCATCTTATCCTGCTACGAGAAGTGTTTCTGATCAGAGTACTTCATTTATGGGTGGTATCCTTTCAAGAAAACTCCAATCCTTTCAGGAAACGAACATGAAGAAGCTTAGAATACCACTCTAAGTGCTTCATGTCTGAATACTTCATTTATGAGTGGAAAACATTCAAAAAAACACCACAAAGCATTTTATCCTGCTATAAGAAACGTTTATGATCCGGGTGCTTCATTTATGGGTGGAAACCAATCAAGAAAACGCCACAAAGCATCTTATCCTACTATGAGAAGTGTTTATGATTGATTACTTCATTTATAAGTGGTAACCTTCCAAGAAAACTCTAAACCTTTCATGAAAGAACCATGAAGAAGCATAGAATACTATTGTATGTGCTTCATATCGGATTACATCATTAATGGATGGTAAACATTCAAGAAAACATTACAAAGCATCTTATACTGCTATGAGAAGTGTTTTTTGATTCGTGTACTTCATTTGTGGATGATAATCTTTCAAGAAAACTACAAATCTTTTAGGAAACCACCACGAAGAAGCGTAGAATACCACTCTCAGTGGTTCATGTCTGATTCATTTATGAGTGTTAAACATTCAAGAAAACACCACAAAGCAACTTACCCTACTACGAGAAGTGTTTCTAGTTGATTACTTCATTTATGAGTGGAAACCTTCCAGAAAACTCTAAACCTTTCATGAAACCACCACGAAGAAGTCTAGAATACCATTCTAAGTGCTTCATATCTTATTACTTCATTTATGAGTGGAAAACATTCAAGAAAACACCACAAAATATCTTATCCTGCTACGAGAAGTATTTCTGATCCGAGTATTTCATTTATGGGTGGTAAACATTCAAGAAACTATACAAAGCATCTTATCTTGCTATGAGAAGCGTTTCAGATCCGAGTACTACATTTATGGATGGTAATCTTTCAAGAAAACTCCAAATCTTTCGGGAATCCAGCACGAAGAAGTGAAGAATACAATTCTAAGTGCTTAATGTTCAAGTACTTTATTTATGTGTGGTAACCTTCTAAGAAAACTCCAAATCTTTCAGGAAACCAACACAAAGAAGCGTAGAATATCACTCTAAGTGCTTCATTTCTGATTACTTCATTTATAGATGGTAATCATTCATGAAAACACCAAAAAGCATTTGATCTTACTATGGGAAGTGTTTCTAATTGATTACTTCAATTATGATTGGTATGTTAGATTTGTGTTCTAAAAGTTATCTTTTACTGATTACTTTTATGTTATATTTATGAATTGGATGTTATTCATTTCTTGTTCCATGAGTTCTATATTCATATTTAGATGTGTTCAAGAATATGAACTTGGTCTTGAACCGTAGAACTCTAAATATAATAAATATACAACTCTAAAATGTTTACAGGCAGGGGAGGATCCAGCTGTTGCAAGGGGGGGCAAGTGCCCCCCCCCCCCGGAAATTTTTTTTGCAAAATAATCCAGTGTATTTGTGCGATTTGTCAAATTTTTTTCCGAAATAACCATGTATATTTGAAAATTTGTGTTATTTTGCCCCCCCCTGAAAAAAATTTATAAATCTTGCCCCCCCCTGACGAAAATCCTGGATCAGCCCCTGTTTACAGGTCTTGGATATTAGCAGGAACACTAATATGCCATATAAGACTGTCGTGTTGATTAAAAGTACGTTGTAGTTCTGCAAACGTTGATAAAAGATTATCATTTAATAACATGAATATATGAAATGTTTCATATATTAAACAGACCTAATAGATAAAATCATTATATGGATTGTGTTTGTGTCATTGATGTTTTTATCGTGTCTTTGATTCTAAGATTGAGACATGTATCTTTTTCACATGAGGGATGTATAACGTGATTATTATTAAAAGCTACTTACAACAAGTAGTGATAAAAGTAATAGTACTTTATATATATAACTTGTGCGGGAAAATGGTATATGTCAAGAGCATCATTGCCACTCATTAATAATGAGAAATGATATTTTGTGGGCCCCTTGGTAAAGTAGAATTATAAATGGATCCAATATAACTGATGTGCAGTTATAATTTTATAATTTACTTAATGGAGACCAAGAAACAATTATAATACAAAGATGACACAATTCTACTTTGTATAATAATTATAATATCATAAGGCAAGGAATGTACACAAGTAATGTTAATGATAACATTACTAGAAGGATCGTGTTTTGTAAAGATTTACTAAACATCTATGTTATTTGGGTAACTTTAATGTATAGCTAAAATATCGCTTACAGTTTATGGAATAAAATGTTTTATCCCATTGCCAACATAATATAAATCCTCAACATAGGTCACACCAACTGAACGGGAAACAAGAATAAATATTTTAATATATTTTTATGTACGAGATTTCATGTTGCATGAAATAAAGGTACATACTGAAATTATTAAAATATTATGTCACGTTGTGACTTCCTAGCGGGAAAATAAATTTATTGAAAAGTATATATTATGAGTATAATATAAGTATAATAATATGAGAATATTATTATGATATATAAATTTATTTAAAGTCCAAAGCCCAATATAATTTATTTAACAAATAAAGAGATAATGAAAAGATTCATAATTATGGCCTCAAATTCGGGTCAGATTTTAAGGCTCCTTTAAACAGGAATTTGAAAGGTCAAACGTTAACCAATCTGGACAAATGACCTATGCAAATTGAAGCTCTTGAAGTGTAGAATCCAATGGTGAAGATTTTAGGTCGTTTGGAGTTAACCAGAGAAAGTTATGGTGGTTTTAGTGCTGAAAGGTCAGCAGTTAAAGTGCCGGTTTAAATTTCATTAGTGCCTTAATTTCTAAAGGAATTTGAAGAGTTTTTATATGATGTTTAGAGACTATAAATATCATATTTAGCTAGAGATTATTTGGTTACAACTTTAACTAAGTTTTTCTCTTCCTCTAAAAATTTGCTAAATAGTTATCGATTACGTAACGGGCAATAAAGCTAGGAGCGGACGAAGAGAACGCCAGCACGAACTCGACGCTGTTCTTGTTTCGGATTCAAGGTGAACCGAAGAGGAATAGAGCTACGTTAAAGACCATAGGTATGGTATCACAATACCGCTTGTACGAATATATATATGATTGTAATTAGTGATGCAAACAAATGAAGTAAAATTAGCAATAATGAAACGATCCTAGATGTTATCGGATAATTTTTTTTTATTTTTTACCCGATGTGCATCATGAAATCCTTCATGGTAACCTTCCTAGAAAACTCTTAACCAAATATGAAACCACCACGAAGAAACATATAATATCATTCTAAGTGATTCATATATGATTACTACATTTATGAGTGGTAAACATTCAAGAAAATACCACAAAGCATCTTATCCTGCTACGAGAAGTGTTTCTTATCCGAGTACTTCATTTATGGGTGGTTACCTTTCAAGAAAACTCCAATCCTTTCAAGAAATCAACATGAAGAAGCTTAGAATACCACTCGAAGTGCTTCATGTCTGATTACTTCATTTATGAGTGGTAAACATTCAAAAAAACACCACAAAGCATTTTATCCTGCTACAAGAAATGTTTATGATCCGGGTGCTTCATTTGTGGATGGTAACCAATCAAGAAAATGCCACATAGCATCTTATCCTACTATGAGAAGTGTTTCTGATTGATTAGTTCATTTATGAGTGATAACTTTCGAAGAAAACTCTAAACCTTTCATGAAACTACCACGAAGAAGCATAGAATACTATTGTATGTGCTTCATATCGGATTAATTCATCAATGGATGGTAAACATTCAACAAAACATCACAAAGCTTCTAATACTGCTATGAGAAGTGTTTTTTGATCCGTGTACTTCATTTGTGGATGATAATCTTTCAAGAAAACTCCAAATCTTTCAGGAAACCACCACGAAGAAGCGTAGAATACCACTCTTAGTGGTTCATGTCTGATTCATTTATGAGTGTTGAGTGTTAAACATTCAAGAAAACACCACAAAGCAACTTACCCTACTACGAGAAGTGTTTCTAGTTGATTACTTCATTTATGAGTGGAAACCTTCCAGAAAACTCTAAACCTTTCATGAAACCACCACGAAGAAGTCTAGAATACCATTCTAAGTGCTTCATATCTGATTACTTCATTTATGAGTGGAAAACATTCCACAAAACACCACAAAACATCTTACCACCGATTCATGAGTTTTCTTGTAGTGTTTTCTTCAATGTTACCTTTCATAAATGAAGTAATCAGACATTAAACACTGAGAGTGGTATTCTACGCTTCTTCGTGGTGGTTTCCTGAAAGATTTGGAGTTTTCATGAAAGATTACCACCCACAAATGAAATACTTGGATCAGAAACACTTCTCGTAGCAGAATATGATGTTTTTGGTGTTTTCTTGAATGTTTACCACCCATAAATTAAGTAATCGGATATGAAGTACATAGAATAGTGTTATATGCTTCTTCGTGGTGGTTTCATGAAAGTTCTAGAGTTTTCATGGAAGGTTACCACCCATAAATGATTACTCAGACATGTAGCACTTAGATTGCTATTCTTCGTTTCTTTGTGTTGGTTTCCTGAATGTTTATCACCCATAAATGAAGTACCCGAATCAGAAACACTTCTTGTAGCAGGATAAGATGCTTTGTGGTGTTTTCTTTAATGTTTACCACTCATAAATGAAGTAATCAGATATGAAGCACTTAGAATGATATTCTAGGCTTCTTCGTGGTGGTTTCATTAAAGGTTTAGAGTTTTTTGGAAGGTTTCCACTCATAAATGAAGTAATCAACCAGAAACACTTCTCATAGTAGGGTAAGTTGCTTTGTGGTGTTTTGTTGAATGTTTAACACTCATAAATGAAGTAATCAGACATGAAGCACTAAGGGTGGTATTCTACGCTTCTTCGTAGTGGTTTCTTGAAAGATTTGGAGTTTTCTTGGAAGATTATCATCCACAAATGAAGTACACGGATCAAAAAATACTTCTCATAGCAGGATAAGATATTTTGTGATGTTTTCCTGAATGTTTACCATCCATTAATGAAGTATTCCGATATGAAGCACAAAGAATAGTATTCTATGCTTCTTCATGGTTGTTTCATTAAATGTTTAGAGTTTTCTTGGAAGGTTACCACTCATAAATGAAGTAATAAATTAGACACACTTCTCATAGTAAGATAAGATTCTTTGTTGTATTTTCTTTAATGGTTACCACCCATAAATGAATTACTCGGATCATAAACATTTCTTGTAGCAAGATAAAATGCTTTGTGGTGATTTTTGAATGTTTACCACTCATAAATTAAGTAATCAGACATGAAGCACTTAGAGTGGTATTCTATGCTTCTTCATGTTGGTTTCCATAAAGGACTGGAGTTTTCTTGAAAGATTACCACCCATAAATGAAGTACTCGAATCAGACACACTTCTCGTATCAGAATAAGATGCTTTGTGGTATTTTCTTGAATGTTTACCACTCATAAATGAAGTAATCATATATGAAGCACTTAGAATGTTATTATATGCTTCATTGTGTTGGTTTCTGAAAGGTTTGGAGTTTTCTTGAAAGAGTACCACCCATAAATGAAGTACTCGGATCATAAATGCTTCTCGTAGCAAGATAAGATGCTTTGTGGGATTTCATGAATTTTTACCACCCATAATTGAAATACTCGGATCAGAAATACTTCTCGTAGCTGGATAAGATGCTTTGTTGTGTTTTCTTGAATGTTTACCACCGATTAATGAAGTAATCTGATTATTTGAAGCACTTAGAATGATATTTTATGCTTCTTCGTTGTGGTTTCATGAAAAGTTTAGAGTTTTCTTGGAAGGTTACCATCCATAAATGAAGTACTCGAATTAGAAACACTTCTCGTAGCAGGATAAGATGATTTGTGGTGTTTTTTTTAATGTTTACCACTCATAAATTAAGTAATCAGATATGAAGCACTTAGAATGATATTTTATGCTTCTTCATGGTGGTTTGATGTTAGGTTTAGAGTTTTCTTGGAAGGTTACCAATCATAAATGAAGTAATCAATTAGAAACACTTTTCATAGTAGGATAAGATGCTTTTTCCTATTTTCTTGAATGGTTACCACCCATAAATTAAGTAATCAGACATGAAGCACTGAGAGTGGCATTCTATGCTTCTTCGTGGTGGTTTCCTGAAAATTAGGAGTTTTCTTGAAAGATTATCTTCCAAAAATGAAGTACACAGATCAAAAAACAACTCTCATGGCAGTATAAGATGCTTTGTGATGTTTTTTAATGTTTACCATTCATTAATTACGTAATCCGTTATTAAGCACATAGAATAGTATTCTAAGCTTTGTGATGTTTTAAGTTTACCATCCACAAATAAAGTACTCAGATCAAAAATATTTCTGGTAGCAGGATAAAATACTTTGTTGTGTTTTCTTGAATGTTAAACACTCATAAATGAAGTAATCAGACATGAAGCACCGAGAGTGGTATTCTACGCTTCTTCGTGGTGGTTTCCTGAAAGATTTGGAGTTTTCTTGAAAGATTATCATCCACAAATGAAGTACCCGGATCAAAAAACACTTCTCATAGCAGTATAAGATGCTTTGTGATGTTTTTTTGAATGTTTACCATCCATTAATTAAGTATTCCGATATGAAGCACATAGAGTAGTATTCTATGCTTCTTCGTGGTTGTTTCATGAAAGGTTTAGAGTTTTCTTCTAAGGTTACCACTCATAAATGAAGTAATCAATCGGAAACACTTCTCATAGTAGGATAAGATGCTATGTGGCATTTTCTTGATTGGTTACCATCCACAAATGAAGCACCCGGATCATAAACATTTCTTGTAGCAGGATAAAATTCTTTGTGGTGTTTTTTTGAATGTTTACCACTCATAAATGAAGTAATCAGACATGAAGCACTTCGAGTGGTATTCTAAGCTTCTTCATGTTGGTTTCCTGAAAGGATTGGGGTTTTCTTGAAAGATTACCACACATAAATGAAGTACTTAAACATTAAGAACTTAGAGTGGTATTCTTCACTTTTTTGTGCTGAAAGATTTGGAGTTTTCTTGAAAGATTACCACCCATAAATGAAGTACTCGGATTAGAAATGCTTCTCGTAGCAAGATAAGATGCTTTGTGGGGTTTCTTGAATGTTTACCACCCATAAATGAAATACTCGGATTAGAAATACTTCTCGTAGCCGGATAAGATGTTTTGTGGTGTTTTTTTGAATGTTTACCACTCATAAATGAAGTAATCAGACATGAAGCACTTCGAGTGGTATTCTAAGCTTCTTCATGTTGGTTTCCTGAAAGGATTGGGGTTTTCTTGAAAGATTACCACCCATAAATGAAGTACTTAAACATTAAGCACTTAGAGTGGTATTCTTCACTTCTTCGTGCTGGATTCCCCAAAGATTTGGAGTTTTCTTGAAAGATTACCACCCATAAATGAAGTACTCGGATCAGAAACGCTTCTCGTAGCAAGATAAGATGCTTTGTGGGGTTTCATAAATTTTTACCACCCATAAATGAAATACTCGAATCAGAAATACTTCTCTTAGCAGAATAAGATGTTTTGTGGTGTTTTCTTGAATGTTTACCACCGATTAATGAAGTATTCTGATATGAAGCACTTAGAATGATATTCTATGCTTCTTCGTGGTGGTTTCATGAAAGGTTTTGAGTTTTCTTGGAAGGATACCATCTATAAATGAAGTACTCGGATCAGAAACACTTCTCGTAGCAGGATAAGATGCTTTGTGGTGTTTTCTTAAACGTTTACCACTCATAAATGAAGTAATCAGATATGAAGCACTTAGAATGATATTCTATGCTTCTTCGTTGTGGTTTCATGTTAGGTTTAGAGTTTTCTTGGAAGGTTACCAATCATAAATGAAGTAATCAATTAGAAACAATTTTCATAGTAGGATAAGATGCTTTTTCCTATTTTCTTGAATGGTTATCACCCATAAGTGAAGTAATCAGACATGAAGCACTTTGAGTGGTATTCTACGCTTCTTTGTGTTGGTTTCCTAATAGGTTTGGAGTTATCTTAGATGGTTACCACCCATAAATGAAGTACTCAGACATGAAGCACTTAGAGTGGTATTCTTCACTTCTTCGTTCTGGATTCCTGAAAGATTTGGAGTTTTCTTGAAAGATTACCATCCACAAATGAAGTACTCGGATCAAAAATATTTCTGGTAGCAGGATAAAATGAAGTTTTCATTAAATATTCATGAAAAGTATCTCATTTCAAGTTTTGACTTCCAATTTCTCATATGGAAGATTACCTTTTTCACTAGTCACTACACCAAAATTTATTCTCCAAATTTTGATAAAAAATGGTTGATTGAATTTAATAAGGAGGGATAATCATGCCTCTATTTTTGTGTCTTCTTTGTGCCTTCAAAATCCACATCATTCATCATGCACACATTTTTTTTGCAAGTAAATCTAGATTATTCATTAATTTTAAGAAATGATGTAGATTTGGAGGCATCGTGAAGACAAGAAAAATGAGACATTATATCCCTTCTCAATTTAAATTAATAAAATTGCGTGGTCGACCGTTCCCTGCCATGTACTTATATTATCCAAAGAATTACTAATTATTTGGAATTAATAACAACCAGAATTTCTTTTTGCAAGCAATCTATTCATTCTCGAGAAGTGCATTATGAAGTCAAAATAATTATGGCACAACGTATTCTGGATCGTTGGATCAATCAACAGATCGAATCGGTGATCAGTGCTATTTTTCGCAATGGGACGTCTCAAGTCCACGTCTTCAGTCCATTTGACGTTCTCTCTCTTCTATCGAGCAAATTATTTTGGGTTGTCAACAATTCTACTTTTTTGGTGAATTCTTCAAACTTTTAGTTTTGACTTGTCATAAAGGCTTTCATCATCAATTCAAAATTTGATTATGTTTGTGCATTATCATATCCTTGGTTACCATGACCTTGATTTGTCTATTGAAGTTCGAGTTACCTTGGTTGTTTTGGGCTACCTTAGTTTGGTTGATCATTTTGTCTTCATGAAAAATTTGGATAGTTCCTCCAATCGGAATTGTAAGTATTTGAATAAGGATTTTGATGGCATCTATTTCCTCAAAATTCTTATTTTGTAATCCTAGAGTTTAATAAGACCTACAATGATTGCAGAAGCGTTTAATAATTTCAATATAACTTTTGAAGCTTAATCACCTAGCTAAGTCAAGCAAGCAAGTAATAGAGATATTTCAACAATCCAAGCAAGTATGCAAAAAGTATAGTAAAAGAGAGAGTAAGAGCAAAATAGCAAGAGAACCACTATGTAACATGGTTCGGCTTATCAACCAAGCCTACATCCACCAGACCCCCAGATACAAAATACCTTCCGGTACCGATTCCACTAAAACCAATGTTTTATAATAAATGAGCCTATCCTAAAGGCTCCAATCCTTTGCAAGAGGCTACACAGTTCTACAAGGGCCTAATCATCTTATTGATAACACAATCAAAGACAATGATGAACTACTTTACAACACAACATAGTTCACCATGTTAGAATTTGTGATGTGAATTTTCACTAAAAAGCACAACACTAAGGTCAAATAGTTGTGCGGAAGCGACTTCAATTCAATTTAAATCTTTTAGACCTTAATCACCTAGCCAATTAATAAGGCAAGCAATTCTAAAAATCAATTAAGCAAATCACAAGAATAGAGATCAAAGAGATAAAAAGAGAGAGAGTGAAGAGAGAGCAGTCAAGAACAAGTGACACGCTATGTAACGTGGTTCGGCCTATCAAAAGAAACTTAGGCCTACGTCCACGGGTCTTCGAAATAAAATGGCTTACGGGCCGTTTCACAATAATCAAGTATCTTTTACAAAGGGGCGGAGATGATCTTTGACTTCTTCCAACACAAGTAAGTCAATCTTCTTCTCCTACTCGATGCACGGGACAACACCACAATACACAGCTATAAGGTCCAATTGACTACACAATTAAGGACAGTGATGCACCACTTGACAATACAAATGTGGTACACCAAAGGCTAATCAAATAGCTAAAGAATGTTATCTCAAATAGACAAATAGAGAATGGTAGCTATCCTAAGCGCTCTCAGGTTTAGGTAGATGGTGATGAATTGAAAGAGGCTCTCTTTAGTGCTCAATTGCTGATGGAAAGCTTGTCTGAATGTTTGAATCACCTTCTGATTCGTATCTGCAATCTTTATATAGGTTGAGCACTTCTTGGGATCTTGGATTTGTGTAAACTTCTCCGAGCATTACAGAAAAGTCCCATAACCGGTTGAAGGCGTTATAATGCCTTGGGCTTGTTCCCCCTTTGCCCATCTATAGCTGACATATGAGCCAACAATCTGCTAACCCGTTATAACGCTTGGCTAAGGCATTATAATGGATGCCAACCCGTTTTGACGCCTTGCTGGAGCGTTACAACAACGCTTGTCTCGGGAAAGTCCAGCATATGGTCCTTCCCTCTCCTCCTAAGGCGTTATGATGCCTTGGGAACTCGTTATAATGCCTCTCTGACTCGTTATAACGAGTTGGCTAGCGTTATGGTAATGTCGTGCTCTGTCTTGTGCCATGAAGCCTTTCCTTGATGCTTAGACCATGTCCTGACTGTCCATAGCTTGTTTGAGCATGTTTGACATTGGTTTGTACCTGTTTTAACCTGCATCTTCACCAAAATTTAATGTGCAAGGTTAGTACTTTATGTGTTTTGTAAATTGTCAAACAAGAGATGAGTTTAATCCAACACATCAAACTAAAATAATCTCAAAAGTGTTCTCTCAAATTGATAATTAGAAAATTAGCTATCCTAACACACCCTTAGGGTGTGGATGCTGAAGGAGAATGCTACTCTACTCTTTTGGGTGCTCAATTGAGTGCTTGTAAACTTGGAGAGAGCTTTCTTGATGCTTCTGGTTCGTATCTCCTAAGTATATATAGGCTAGATACTTCTTAGAGTCTTGAAATCTTGATCAGGACTGCTTTCGTTACAAAATTGTGTAACTCGTTGCAGAACCCATTTTAATGGGTTGGTACCTTTCCAGTTTTGCTGTCTTTTGGATCTTCTCCTCTTCAACCCATTGTGTAACTCCTCCTCTGCACTGTATTTTGGATCTTTTCCTCTTCAACCCATTGTGACGCGTTGCCAAACCCATTATAACCCATTGTGGGCCATTTTGTGCAGGAACCCATTACAACGGGTTGGGGACCCGTTATAACGGGTTGGTAGGCATTACAACACCTTAGGTAAGCATTACAGCAACGCTATCCTCTGCCAAATCCAAGCTTCTGCACCACCTCTCTCCTTCTGACCCGCTGTGACGGGTTAGGCACTTGTTATGATGGGTTGTTGACCCGTTGTGACGGGTTATGAAGCGTTATGGTAATGTTTGTGCTCTGTTGATCATTATGAACCATCCCCTGATGTCTTGAGCTTGTCTTGACTTGTCTTGAGCATGTTTGAACATGATTTGATCATGTGCAATATCAGTTTGTACATGTTTCAACCTGTAACTTCACCAAAGCTCATGTGCAAGGTTAGTACTGATTTGTTTTGCAAATTGTCAAACAAGAGATGATTTTAATCCAACAAACTCCCCCTTTTGGCAATTTGTAAAACCATATGAGATGTGCATATCAATTGATGCACATCATACATTTCTCCATCTTTTTGCAAATTATGGCAAAAGGCTCAAACAAAACAAGCTCCCTCTGAATTTAATGCATATATTTATACAAGTCAAGTTTTATATTTATCCCCCTTAATGAAATAAAGTTTTCAAATATAGCACAATTCATCAAGTTTAATCAAGATTTTCCAATTTAGAGTAAAAGGGGGAATGACATTATCAAGAGACAAATATCAATCAAACAACTCATAAAAGATCAAATTAATATTCAATGCAAGCAAACATCATATTAAAGATGAAATTTATACAAGGAGCATAGCAAAAGTAAAATACAATTCTAATCTGTTCCTATTCATCTTCACTGCTCTAATGAAGTTAATCCTTCGGATTGAGTTGAGTAGCTCCTTCTTGCGCCTCTCCTATGTGAGCTTGGAGTTCGGTGGGGTCGGAGCAATCATTCCAAGATTCGAATTGTTGAGTCCAATTGGTTCAGACCATGGAGTTGAACTCGTTTTGATTATCAAGTCTCTCATGTACACTTGCGGAGTTGTATTTGTTGTAGAGTGACAAGTGATACACTTGTTGAGAGACATAATGAGTTCCTTCTTCAACTGTTGAGAAGGCATAAGGCATCAATGGGTTGAAGGTTTGAGGAGTGCAGAAGGAAGGATCTTGAGGGATTTGGTATCCTTGGTATGCTGGAGGATCATGTATGAAGAGGTATCGGCTTAAGGTATGCTTCGCATAGGATCTTCTTCCATGGCTTGTGCAGCATTCGGGTCGGTGTATTTGTTAGGTTGTGCTTCATCCTTCCTTATCTAATCATTCATTAGCTTGGGTTTCGGTTCCCAAGTTAAGTTGTTCTCGATCCAATCCTTCTTTCTAAGGAAGGTGATTAGGTTTGTCGGGAAGTAGATAATAGGACTAGGCTCTCTTGGGTTAATTGGAATAACGATGATCTTGTGCAAGAGTATTCGGGTCCAGAGATCAGGGTATGGTAGACTCATTTGCTTGTTGGTTAGAGTGGTTATCATGTGGTTTAAGATGACAAAGGGAATATCCACCACCCTATTCTTGGCAATTAGATGCCTAAAGAGAAATCCATTCGTGTGCTCTATGTTGATTTTAAGACCTTTTTCGAGTATTAGAATGTTGTTTATAAGAAGAAACAACAATTTATGAAATGCAGGAAGTTTGGAATCAGAATGGTCTTTGTGAGGGTCTTTGGCTCCTAACCATTTCTTGTATTCGGTGAAGGATTGCTCATGTTGGGGCCAGTTGTGGTACACATCTACCTCTTCACCATTTTCAACCATAACAAGCACCTCAGCCAAGGTTTCGGCATTGATTGATATCTCTTGACCATAGAAATATGTGGGTAATCCAAATGGTTCTTTGGTTGGTCTCATGTTGGCATACAAAACCCTAATTGGACTTAGGACAAATTGTTGGTTCAATTCAATTAAATGTCTTCATGTCCAAAAGTCAATTATTTGAACCAATTAGTTATACTTCCAATTACTCATTTGGTTATCCTCATTTATCAAGAACACAAAGATATCGTAAATGGGTCTATTTTGAAGGTGCTATGGAAGTAGGAGAATTCGATGATTGATCGATGTAGGATTCGGTTCAGTGATGAGTTGGCCAAAGGATTAAAGATTCGTTGCCTTTCCGATTGAGAGGTAGAGAGATTTTATGTAGGTTGGGAAGGATATGGTGTTGGTTTCGGATTGGATGGTGGAGGATTAGGTTTTGTGTTCGAATTGGAACTTGTACCGGTACCGAAATTATTAAAAATGGAGGGAATATTTTTCATATGTTCCATGGTCCTTTGGTTCCTCTCTTTCTCCAATTGTTTTTCTACTTCCTTCCTCTTTTTATTGTACACAATTGGTAGTTTTGTAGGTGCCATGAGAGAAGTGAGAACGAGAAGAAAACTTACTAGAAACATGATGCAAGATTTGAGAATAACATGAGCACGGCTGAAGAATGGATGATCTCTTGGGAATTCTTGAGAATTTATAGAGTTTTAGAGCTAAGAATAGACTTGAAAGGTCTAATTTGAATTTTTGCAAGAATAGAGACCCTTGGAGAGGAATGAGTGCCTTAAATATGTGTAGAATCTCCAAGCGTTACTGCAACCCGTTACAACGGGTTATCAACGCGTTATAACGGGTTCCCAGCCATTATAACGCCTCTCTCTCCTCCGATGTAATGCTTCAACCATTTAAACCTCCAACGGCTAGTTTATTGATTTGCTAACCCGTTATAACGGGTTCGCAATCGTTATACTGACTTCCTGACCCGTTGCAACGGGTCTAGTAATGCCAAGGACAATTTTGCTTATAAAATCAGTTAAAATTTGCCGCTATGCTCCAAATTTGGTCTTTGATATTTATAGGGCTCAGTTCAGCTGTCATATGACGTTCATGCTCATGCAAACACTCAGATTAGGTTGTGACTTGGATAGAAATATCAATTAAAGTTCACGAAACATATAATTCAACCAAAATGAGACATTAAATTACACATTTTGCTACATGACTCCCCCTCAAACTAATATATAAAATGATAATCAAATTGGGGGAGTCTAGTGAATCTCTAGACAATGAATTTGGTATCACTTGTGCTAGGAAGTGTAAGTGGTTCCACAAATTTTTCTTTTCTAAAACGACAAAAGCGTTCATGATGTCCAAACCTCAAACAAAACAAGCAAAATGTTGTCTTAGAATTAATGTTGTTATGATCATTGTTGTTATTGTTAATTAGTTTCCAATAACTCATCACTAGTCTATATTTATCATGGAAATTCCTTATGTTCTGTGGATGAGATATTGATTGATTACTCACATTTAATCTCTTACTTTGAAAATTGCTACTAAAATTCTTATGATTATCCATTGCATTTCTAGGGTTATGTCTTAGTTGAAAATCATCTACATACATTTTTCTTTGAAAATTATTACCAAATTTCTTGTTCTTGTGTAGCTCATGAAATCTTCCATACCTAACCTTAACATAAAACTTTGATGGTTGAGCTTTATGTTGGTTGAATCCTATAATCATTTCTAACTCTAGATTTGTGTACCACCCTTCTAGAATTAGGTTTGGTTAACTTGGTCTTCTTATTGTATCTTTTATCATACTTGTAAGCATAATTCTTAGCTTCAATAAGTTTGTCATTTGTCTTAGAATGCTTTTCAATTCTAGAAGGTTGTTATTTTACAAATTCAAGACCGGTCTTATCATGTGGACCTTGATCAATATACATCTTGTCATAGTCAATTTTAGTGTCATGGTTTGATGATTTAATAAACTTAACAAATTTAGAAGCCCAAGGATGTGCTTCTTTCAATTCCTTGTCTTTATCAAAATTGACTTTGATCTCAATGTCATTAACCATATTTTGTAGCAATTCAATTTTTGACTTAAGATCATTGATCATAGCATCCTTAACATTTAAAGACTTTTTGGACTCAACAAGTAATTCTTTAAGTTTGGTCCCATTAAAAGATTCTTATCTTTCATCCAAGTCACAAGATTCATCATCACTAAACTCATCATGAAATTTAGAAAGGTAAAAGACTACTGTATTAGCTCGGCTAGGGGCCTCTAATTCTTGAGTGCTTGTAGTCTTGGCTTTTGATTGAATTGTCATCTTTTGTGCTTGATCATCCACTTTAGCAAGACTCAAATGTTTCTCGATTTGCTTAGCACCATCCATCTTTGTGAGTGTTTGAGGTTTTTCAACCTTGTTGGTAGTAACTACTCTTGGGAATTCACATCTCATTAGAGGTTCTTCTTGTTCTTTAGCATAATCATCCTTAGCTTGAGTCATTTGCTTCAAAATGCGAATCTTTTTCGGGTTCGTCAGCTCTTGTTTCTTTATGATCTCAAGCGCAATCTCCAAGCAGGTCCTTGATTTTTTTTTCGATGAGGTTTACTTCTTCCTCATCTTCACTTTCTTCGGACTCGCTTAGCCAAGTTGCTTGTATAGCTCTCTTGTTAGTCTTCTTAAATCGTCATTCTTGTGGTCTTCTTCTTTGAGGAAAGATCATATAGCAATTTTGAATGTTATGACATTTTTTGTTGCAAGATAGGCAAAGAACTTTTTTGCCTTGAGCTAATCTCTCCTCATTTACTTTCCTTTCGAATTATATTCCTCATTTTACTAGCTTGGTAAGAAGGTTCTTGTCCTTGGAGAGAATTTGATGAAGGTTTTGGTATATGACTTCATTTGCATCAAATTTATAAGGTGGATTAAATGAAGATTGTGCGGGTAAGACCAAGGTTTTGGTTGAGGTTGTGCACTTTACTTCCTTGTGATTCTCCTAATTAGGTTGGTACTCTCAAATATAGGTGAGAACTATGGTGAATAATTAGATTTAATCTAAAATATAGGTGAAGCATGGTGTAAATTCCACAATAAAAATCCAAAAGTATGATTTCACCCTAAAAAACTCTTGTGTTTCACCCTAAAGAAGAGTTATTTAATCTATTTTTCCTTTAGATAGTAGACTCATCTTTATAGGTGGAGACTTTTGTTCCTTTAAGACCTTTAGAAACAAAATTACTTTGATAAATGTGAAATCTCCTGCTAGATTTTTTTCTTAAAATTGAAACTCTTTATTTGGTGGGACTTGATGTGTCTTGGGTAGATGACCTTGGATGCACATGGTATCATTGCATCAAAGGCATCGAGCAACTTAGTGTGTGATGTCAGCCATCTCAGGTGTCTGATACACCCAGTAAGTTTCTCAATGGTTTTTGCTGCAAAGATACCAGATGCATCCAACATCATTTCATCCAGAGCACTCAATGCATCAAATCCCACAAGAAGAGGGGTTGAATTTCCTGATAAAAAAAACCCTAAGAGGAGATTACACTTTTTGTATCGTTGTAAATCTTTTATTTCTAAGGACAAAAGCCTCCACTTATAAAGTAGAATTTGTTATCTAAAGGAAAAATAGATTAAATAATCTCTTCTTTAAGGTGAAACACAAGAGCTCTTTAGGGTGAAATCAGACTTTTGATTTTCTATTGTTGGATTTTCACCATTCTTCACCTAAATTAAGTATTATACTAACTTGTTTGTATGTGTTTTGTAGGTGAAAAAGAGGTTATTTTTGTATTTCATCGTAAAGAAGTTATTTAATCTATTTTTTCTTTGATATTTATTATGATTTTTAGGTTATTTGTTTTATTTAAAACTAAATATTCTATAATTTTCTTTTGTATTTTTGTAGGTTGCATCTTACGATAGCTACTGGACATGATCAACATTGCTGTTATGCTTCTCTAGTTGATCTGAAAATGAGTGTAAATAAAACCAACTCTAGAATGCATGATTTGTCTAGAAAACTTCACAAACCCAGGCTCGCATTATATGTAATTATTTTCTTACTTTTTTTGTTTCTATTCAGTTTGCAAGCAAAATCCTGAATTATATGTTCTTTTGTATTTCTGTGTTTTTGCAGGAATGCACCATGGACCACATGTTATGACTATGTCAACTCTTTCATGTAATTTAAGGTCAAATCTCCTCTTAATTTTTTCGAGGAAATTAAACACCTATACATAACTGGGTCTGAAGTTAGGTCCACTGAATATTGCAAAAGAGGGTTTCAATTTCTTCGTAAAAAATCTAACAAGAGATCCCATATTTGTATCGTTGTGTTATTAAGATAGCAATTGCATCTTTTTGAGCTATCTTTTAGTTTTTTTCTAGTTAGGTGGATTATTGCGTTTTGTTTCTTTTTTTCTTCTTTATTGTGACCATAAATTGTAATGTAACATGTCATATGTAATATACGTTTAGTGTGTTTTCTATTTTGTCTGTAGTTTGAGTTTAAATGGTATATTGGCTAATAAATCTGAGGCTAGTCATTTATAAAATATTTTTTAAAATAGAGACCTAAGATAACTGTTGTTTAATAAATAATCATTGTCTTAGATATACGATTCACTATTTTTTTAAACACCGACGATTGCATAACCGTTGGATAAGATAATTTTTAACTGTTAGCAGATCTCTTTTCGATGGTAGTGACCATCAATGTGGAATGCTCTCTCGTAATCGTAACTACTACCGTCTTCAATTCATTTCATGCTTCAGCCACCATAATCCACTGCCATCCTTGCGCAAGCCATCAATCCATTTGACACCCAAGTCCTGCTACTCCATGTTTACATCCTCAATAAAATTTTCTCAGAGATCTATTACTACGAGAAGATATAATCAATTATTATTATTATTATTATTATTATTATCAGTTCCATCATTAAATTCTCTAATCCATCAGTGCCCTCATCTAGACCCGGTCCATCATATCCAGTACCAATCATAACTCATATGATCGCTATGGGTTGAAGGCAAGACTGTGCGGGTGACTCAGGGGCAGATCCAATTTTTTTGTCAAGGTGGTTCAAAATTTACGATTTTTTCAGAGATGTTCAAAATAGTGCATATTTTTTTAAAAAAAATTAAAAATATAAGAAACGGTGAGTATTTTAAATATTTATGTTCAAACATTTACGATTGCGCAAGGATAGTGCATTTTTTTAAATTTTAAAATATAAGAAACGGTGTGTATTTTAAATTTACGATTTTCCTTTTTTATAAATATGTTCAAAAATATATTATTATCTTCAAATTATTTATTATACAAATTTTTTTTTAATCCAGCAATAAAATAATATATTAGAAATATCTTCCTCGATTCCATATATTAAAGAAAAATATATCAAGCGGCGGCGGTGGTGGTCTAACTCAAACTGAGTGCCTGAGCGAGGACAGCTAGGGCATTAAATGCGTGTTGGGTGTTTTATGCTCTATCGCCTTTTAGCATTAAATGCGAAAAGTTACCTAGGGCATATGTAAACAGTAAACAAAATAATAAAACGGAAAAAGCCACTTTTGTCGTCTTTCTCCTCATAATACCGACTGCTAACATCACGTTGAAAAGTAGCCAACCAATTGTCCAATTCAACTTGCTCTTTTCGTTTCCCTGAACACGGACCATTCGTTTACGTTAGAGGAACAAGCAACCTGGCATACACCGATACCATTTGAGAGGAGAAACTTCTTTGCATGGTACTGATTCATACACCGGTGATTCATACACCGGTCCTACTTGAAATTCGGTGATGTGGTTATGCGGTAAGCCTCATTGTCACGGCATCTTGTGTCCATAAAGTAAAAGGCTGGACTGGAGTCTGGAGCACAGGGGATGGGCCAGCCGAATAAAGTCCAAAAGCAACTTTTGACGAAATATATAGAGATAATTTAGGATGCTTGGTGGAGCATAGGGATTTGACCAAACCCATTCGAGTCCGATCCGGTTCGGAAAATTTGAGGCCGCGACCCGACTTGATCCGAGGACGAACTCGTGCGGATCCATCTAAAAAAAATCGAGGGTCAAAGACAGGTCGCGGTCAATTTTTTTGGAAAAAACATGTGGTAAACCTGTCCCGAGAACGACTCGTCCCGACTCGACCTGTCTAACCATCGTTAACCCGCCATAAATCCGGTAATAACCCATGTAAAACCCATACAAACCGGCCCAAATCCGCCCAAACTCTTGAAAAATCCGTGCAAATCCGTGAATAACCCATTAAATTCAAAAAAGTAAAAAAAATTCAGAAAAATTCAAAAAAAGAAAAGAAAAATAATCCGACCCGAACAGAACCCGACCCGAACCGAACCCGCCGGTTGCTAACCCATGGGTCTTAGATGGGTTGCAGCTGGTTTAAAAAAATTTGGCCCATCAAAACCCTGTCCGACAAACCCGTCGACTCGTCCAACCCGTGACCCGACCAACCCGTTGACCCAGACGGGTTTGTTCCGACCCGTCCCATTTTCAAATGCCTAGTTGAGCATGAAATGGCTCGTGCTCTTCATATGTATTTCTAATTTAAAATTTTCAACGAGTAATTTCATCGTTGATATATGATCTATAAATTGAAATTTATTAAAAAAATTTAATGTTTTTTGCTATTTTTGAAAGAGTTAGAAAAATTGCTATTCAAACGATTTCTGTACCAACAATATGAGCGATTTTTACACCTCTATAAAAATAACAAAAATTCAAAAATGTAAAATTCAATCTTCAAAGAAATTTCAGTATGTAGATCATGTTTAACGATTTGGATCGGATGTTTGAACTTTGAAATTAGAGATACAAATGCGGAGGACGAGCGTGTTCATGGAGCACCCTAGCCTATATGTATGACAAAAACTTGCATACTCCAAAAGATGAGTACACTGGATACTCTAGTTTATTTGGACCGTTCAATTCATTGAGATTGCTGAAAAGTAATTAACTTTAACTTTTGTTGTGTTTTTCAAGTAATCAATTTTCACCAATCTCAATGATTTGAATGACTCAGATGTGCTAGAGTATCCGGTGTAGCCATCTTTTGGAGTACCCAAGTTTTTGCCTATATATATATATATATATATATATATATATATATATATATATATATATATAGAGAGAGAGAGAGAGAGATAGGCTAGGGTGCTCCACGGAGCACCAAACCGCTAATGCTCCACATGGTATCTCCAATTTGAAAATTCCAACGGCCGATCTGAACCGTTGAGCATGATCTACATATTTAAAACTACTTGAAGATTGAATTTTATATATTTTTTTTAAATTTTTTTGCTATTTTTTAGAGAGGTATGAAAATCACAACTTTTGTTGGTTTAGAAACCTTTTGATTAGCAATTTTTCTACCTCTTTAAAAAAATAGCAAACAATTTCAAAAAAATATAAAATTCAATCTCCAAGTAGATTTTAATATGTAGATCATGTTGAACGGTTTGGATCAGTCGTTGGAATTTTTAAATTGAAAATAATAGATGTGGAGCACGAGCGATTTGGTGCTCCATGGAGCACCCTAGCCTTTATATATATACATACATACATACATACATACATACATACATACATACATACATACATACATACATACATAGAGAGTGAGGCTATGGTGTTCCGCGAAGTACAAAATCTCTTGTGTTTCGCATGTATATATTGAATTTCAAAGTCCATATGATAGATCCGAACCATTGAACATGATCTCTATATTGAAATCTCTTTTAAAATCAAATTTTACATTTTTTATTTTTTTGCTATTTTTAAAGAGGTGAAAAATCACTCAGAACATATCATCTAGAAATCGTTAAATCAACAACTTTACTATCTATCTAAAAAATAGTAAAAAAAATTCAAAAAAATGTAAAATTCAATTTCCAAGGAGATTTCAACTTGAAGATCATGTTCAATGGGTTAGATCGCTTGTTCGAACTTTCAAATTCGAAATATAGATGCGAAGCACAAGAACTTTTGTACTTCACGGAACACAATAGCCAACTCTCTCTCTCTCTATATATATATAAAGGCTAGGGTGCTCCATGGAGCACCAAATCGCTCGTGCTCCACATTCGTTATATCCAATTTGAAAATTTCAACGACCGATCCGAACCGTTGAACATGATCTACATATTGAAATCTACTTGGTGATTTAATTTTACATTTTTTTGAATTTTTTTGCTATTTTTTAAAGAGGTAGAAAAGTTGCTAATCAAACGGTTGTTGGACCAACAAAAGTTGCAATTTTCCTACCTCTCTAAAAAATAGCAAAAAAATTAAATGTAAAATTCAATCTCCAAGTAGATTTCAATATGTAGATCATGTTCAACGGTTCGGATCGATCGTTGGAATTTTTAAATTGGAGATACGGTGTGGAGCACGAGGGGTTTGGTGCTCCATGGAGCACCCTAGCCTATCTCTCTCTCTCTATATATATATATATATAAAGAGTGAGGCTATGGTGTTCCGCAAAGCACATGCTTTGCAATTGTGGACCATTGGATCACGCTTTGTGATTCGTGCCAACATGATATTCCGTGATCCAATGGTCCACAATTGCAAAACACGTGCTTTGCAGAACACCATAGCCTCACTCTATATATATATATATAGAGAGAGAGAGAGAGAGAGAGAGAAATGCCATTGTGCTTTGCAAAGCATGTGCTTTGAAATTGTTGACCATTGGATCTTCAATCATCATGTTGGCACGAATCACAAAGCGTGATCTAATGGTCCACAATTTCAAAGCACAATAGCATTTCTCTCTCTCTCTATATATATATAAAGTTAGGTTATGGTACTTACATAAGCACAAAGCACTATCGTGCTTACGATCATATCTCGAATTTCAAAATGCAAATGGACGATCCGAACCGTTGAAAATGTTGTCCATACTAAAATCTACTTAGAAAACAAAATTTTCATTTTTTTTACTATTTTATTGGGTGGGTAGAAAATTGGTTAAATTGGAGGTATGTAAATCGCCAAATTACTCAATTTTCTATTCATCCGATAAAATAGTAAAAAAAAATTCAAAAAATGAAAATTTTGGTTTTCAATTAGATTTTAGCATAAATAATATTTTCAACGGTTCGGATCGCTCATTTGTATTTTGAAATCCAAAATATGATCGTAAGCACGGTAAGAGCTCCTTGCTTATGTAAGTACCATAACCTAACTCTCTATATATATATATACAGAGGAGGGATTCGTAGCCGCCAAACTTCCAACTGCTCCATGGTAGCAAATGTAAATGACCGATTCAGATCGTTAAAAATATTCTCCATATTAATATAGACTTGGAAACCAAATTTTACATTTTTTTAATTCTTTTACTATTTTATCGGATGGATTGAAAATTTATTTATCTAACGATTTACAAACATCCAATTTTCAACCCTTCCGATAAAATAGTAAAAAATTCCAAAAATATAAAATTTGGTCTTCAAGTCTACATTAGTATGGATAATGTTTTTAACGGTCCGAGTCGACGATTTACACTTGATATGATGGAGCAGTTGCGAGCAGCAACGAAATTGATGGTGGCTATGGATTCCTCCTCATATATATATAAATATTTTTATATATATATATATATAGAGAGAGAGAGAGAGTCTTGCTAGCATGCTTCCATAAGCACTTCGAGTGAAACACTTACGGGTCAAATTTTAAAATCTAGCATTTCAAATTTGGATTTAAATAGCTTAGTAATTTATTTATATCATATTCTTGTAGAATACTAATTTTTTCCATTTTTAGAATTTTCTAACTATGTCAAATGATTTTTGAAAGATGACCCTATTTGACATTGAAATTAAGGTATTTTTATTATTTTTCTGTCAACTTTCAAAAATCATTAGATATAGTTAGAAAATTCTAAAAATGGAAAAATTAGTAGTCTACAAGATTATAATATAAAAAAATTAATGAGTTATTTTAATCGAAATTTCAAACGCTAGATTTTAAAATTGGACCCGTAAGCGTTTCATCTTAAGTGCTTATGGAAGCACGCTAGCAAGACTATATATATATATATATATATATATATATATATATGAGCAATGCTAAAATTATGCATAGTACACCATCTTACGTACTATGCGTTTATGCATGTTTCATTTGCCCAACAAATTGAGATTTAAGTTGCTCAATAAATTCTTCATATCAAAATTTTGTAGGATATTAAATTTCGTGATTTTAGAGCTTTCTTGCTATTTTTAAAAACAGTTCAGAAATTGCACTTTTGTAGTATTAAATCTGGATTGTTCTTAAAAAATATTTAAAAAATAGCAAGAAAGCTCTAAAAATCACGAAATTTGATCTCATATAATATTTTTATATGAAGAATTTATTGAGCTATATATATGTATATATATATATAGTATATATATATATGCATAGTACGGAAGGTGGTGTATTATTCATATTATTTTAGTCTTGCTCTCACTCACTCTCTCTCTCTCTCTCTCTATATATATATTATGCACGAATTCTTTCGAATGTTGTTCGCGACTTATATAGTTTGAATTTTGTTTTAAATTTTCTCTCTATTTCTCAACTACATTATCTTCATCACATTCTTTCTCATTAGAGATAATTGATTCATTCATCTTTATTGTCAGAATTCTTATCTTCATGATATATTATCTAGTTGGTTCACACTCATTCTCTCTGTTGTGAGCATCTTCTTCTATTATCTCATTTATTAAATAACATCTCTTTTTTGTCATCTCATTTTACTACTTTATGGTCGGACTACATGAAAAATTCATAATTTGTAATTTTTTGTGTTTGGTTCGAACTGAGTATCGAGTCAATCTCAAACTAAAATACAAGCTAGTTCAACTTCATTCGGTTTGCAGACCTACAAGAAAGGGACCATAATAAAACTAAAAAATATAAATTTTCAAACGCGTTAAGACTACTATTTTAGTTACCCAACTTGCTTTTTAGTAACTACCAATGTCTAATGCAAATCGTTAAGACATTAAACTTTTATGAAGGAGATTCTGGATTCAAGTCATATTTGTGGCAATTTTTTAGGTGACTTTTTTCAAATTTATTTTCTAATTTCTTCGCAAGTATGTGTTGTAAGTCTATGAATCATGAATAAAAAATGTTACTTTTTAGTAAAGATGGAATCGGTGAGAAAATGTCCAATCTTTCTTTGATTTAACAACAGGTATAAGTTATCATCCTAACAAATTTAAGGTATATCTAATTTCTATTGGTATATATATAACTCTGATAATATGTACATTTTTAAACAAACATTAATTAAATTATGATAACATTATTATACACCTAACTTTTATAGTATATATCAAACTCTTATGAGACATTTGCAAAATATTATTCAAACTAGAAAAAAAAGTAAAACTATACAAATTCTTATTTAAACAAAATATGTATCAAATTAAATTATTTTGAAACTTTAATTAACATAGAGTAAATGAAATTTCAGCGGAAGAGAATTTAGGTTTTGTAATTAAATTTAAATATTTTCTTAGATTAACTAAAATCTTATACGTCATATCAAAATATTTAATATATCTCCATAATGTCAATTATTTGACCGAAATGATGTCTTCAAGTATATATTATAGGAAGTTGGTGCACTATAAATGTGTACTAAAAACACTTTTTAATTAAACTAAATAATTTGTCTATTCTAATTAACTCACTTGTTACTAATATCATACATAGAAAAAAGAGTGGTAGCGCAGTTGGTTATTCAATTCTCCTCACCACAACACAATACTCTTTATTTTTTTTTTTGTCACTGTGTTATTGATAATACTTTTAGTATTAATCCTAGGACCACTAGAGAGAACCGAAATCTTGAGCGGAAGTCTAATTTTGTTTCATGCCTTGAAGTTCTCGAAATTGACGTCTTTCTCTTTACGGACAGTGGTGATCCTCCTTTGTCCTCCGTGCGGTATCGCTACGAGGTCTTTCAAGAGAGTTAGTCTCTTGTTGTCAATTTTTCTTTGTCCTTGACTCGGCTACGCCCTTGCAGAATCCGATGGAGAGACTCTACAAGATCACTCACTCTCTTCTCCTTTCTTTTCTCTTTTCTTAGAGTAATTTTCTGTTGGAGAGAGGTTTAATGAATAGAGACTAATAACTCGGGGACCAGATGCATATTAGAAGGGATGCATGTCAATTATGCAATTCAGTCCATCAATAAATTATTAATTACCAACTATAATTTCTGCACATTAAAGAATCATTTCCTACAACACTTTATATCCATATATAAATATACTTTATTGATCACTTGCTTATAGATATTATTGACATACAATTAATATATAATTGTGTAACACGTAAGTCCATAAACTTATCGTTTCATATGGTGTCTCATATGACACGTACGATTGTAAAATCCAACAATTTTATTATTTTATTTTTGTTATTATAAAATTTTTGGCAAGATGACTCACACACACAAAGTGCACAACATGCTGGTATGGCGCAGGCTCATTATTTTAACAAGACGACACATGAAAATATGTCGGCAGTGCCTTCTCAGAAAGGTTATCTTCGGAGCCTTCCTCATTTTTTAATAACCCTAGTTCAATATATTTATTTAAACAATTCAGATCTGTCAGTTTCTTACTATATAATTATATATTAGAATAATAATTTGTAGATATCACATTTGATATTATCGATATTATCATGCACATTTCGAATCGATCACGATTTACGAATATTTATTGCACCTGCATCTATTATTGATTCTTTCTCTGTCATGTTCAATTTCTCCCAGATTTAGGCGAATCTCCCGGATTCGTCGTTTCCCCAGAATAGCATCTATATGATATCTTCGTCTTCTCAAGCCACCGTTCCAAAAAATCAATAAAAAAAAGTTCCAAAAAACAAGATATTAATGGCAGCTAGTGCCACCCCCGCCGCCAAGCGCGCCAAACTCACAAACAAAAAGCACCAGAGCTATCCCCTCCAACGGCTCACACATGCTTCCTCCATGAATAAGCAACAAAACCAAACCGACCATATAAACGGAGAAGAGAAACAACGGTTTGAGAATGGTGATGGAAAGATAAAGCACGGGCCTCTACTACCGGGTTTACCCGATGATCTTGCCAAGTTGTGCCTCTCACACCTCCATCCCTCTCTTCTCTTCACCGTGTGCCAAAAATGGCGCCGCTTCTTGTATTCCCCTTCCTTCCCCTCCCCCACCCTCTCTGTCTATTCCCTCCTCATGGACTCTGATACTTTCAATCCTTCTGTCTCCTTTGCATCCTACGATCCTCTCTCTGCCAAGTGGGACCCTCTGCCCCCTCCACCGCTCTCCTTGCCTCTCCTCCTCAAGCACCCCCGCTTCGTCTCCCGCCTCCTCCCGGTGCAAACTGTCTCCTCTTCTCCCTACCTCCTCCTCCTCTCAGCCTCCACACCTTCTCTCCAACCAGCCTTAGATTCTCCTCTCGTTTTCCATCCTTCTCCGCCACGCTGGCAGGTGGGACCCTCCTTTCCCATTTCCCCTCGTCGCTGGTGCGCCACTGGATCCCTAAACGGATCTATCTATCTCTTCTCGGGTGTCGGATCGTTGCATTACAATGCCTCTCTCGCTCGCTCCGCATATAAATGGGATACCGTTAAAAGTGAGAACCACTGGAAGTGGGACCCGCTTGCTCCTCTCAGAGATGGAACCTTTAGTAGAGAAGCCGTGGATGCAGTTGGGTCGGATGGTAAACTATGCATGGTGAACTTAAAAGGCAGATGCCCCAAGGAAGGCTTGGTGTACAACGTACGTATGGACCAATGGGATGAAATGCCCGATGGTTTGCTGTCAGGATGGATAGGACCCTCTGCGGCCGACGAAAGTGGGGACATCTATGTGGTGGATGATTTAAGGGGAACACTTAGGGTGTACCTTTGGGGCAAGGACACGTGGCGGACAGTGATAAAGGATGAGGAGAGACTTCAAGGTGCCACACAGATAGCTGCACGAGGTGGAAGGGTTTGTGTTGTGACGCGAGGCGGTGAGGCTCTCGCTGTGGTCGATGTGAAAGGTAGGGGGAAGAGGATCTGGATCGTTGAACCGCCACGTGGCAAGAAGATGATGAATGTACATATCCTCCCAAGAATGAGCCATGGAGAATTCTGATTTCTCATTTTGGGTTAGTTTTGGTCGATAAATACTTCGTTGTTAAATTTTCAATACTTTTTTTCTTTCTTTTTATTTGAAGTAGCTTTTTTTTTGTTTCTTTTGTGGCACCGGCAACTCCACATTCGTTGTTATTTTGGTTCTGTATAGAACGGGTTCTCTAGCGCTTTTTTTATTTTTTCACCTTTTTTGGTTTACTTGGTGGTACCGAATAAGGGAAATGGTACTTGCTTGCAGTAAAGTTAAAGAAAAAAAACTCAAAAGAGAAAAAATAAAGGCCAGTGTGGGATTATATATTATTTTTGAGAAAAAGTGGGATATTATATGTTATAAGAATATAAGATACATCAGTAATTCAGCATCCAAAACCCTTGCATGTTAACTATTATTCTTTGTTTTGATTGATTCAGAGGTTAATTAGTAATAGTTAATTAGTTATCCGTTCTTTCAGATTGCCAGATTGGGATAATAGTTAACTATTATATGTTATCCGTTCTTTCAGTTATCCGTTTACTTCTCCATGGAAGCTTGTTACGGCGGTAAACCGGTATCTGCTCATGTACCAGTGTCAGGCCAGTTCAAATTTTGTCATTAATATGTAGATAATTCAATACTTTGAATTTTCTCCAAGAATATTTCAAGATTTAGAAGATGCCACGATGATAGCGCTACGACTACGCACTTGTAATGATGTTTGGAATATAGGCTCAATTTCTCAAATTACTCAATTTCTTATTTTTCCTTGAGACTCTTTAACATTTCTCACATTTTTCACAATTCTTATTATTGTTTCTTATTTGTTCATCAACTTAAATTACAATAGTCATCATAATTATTTAATAAAGAACTCATAAATTTTATTTTGAAATAACAAAATTACCCTCTTCTTTATCACTGAACCTGGTGATGCAAGAATAGGAGGTCGGAGTACATAGTGTTCATTTTCTGCTCTTGGAGAATTAACTCTTTGCTTTGTATATGTAAGGGCTCAGTAACAACATTAGAGCAATCTACATTGATAATTATTTTACAATTATTTATTCTGATGTGATAATTGTTATTTTAATTGTTAGGTTGAAGATGAATTGTTAATTAAGAAAATTTGCTTATTAAGAAATTATTGCTTAAATCACACGCTAGCAAAATAATTGAATAATATTCTTTCTTTTTCTTTAATTTACAATTGTTAGCGAATTGTTAGGATGTAATGTTTAAAAATTTATGAATCTTCTTAATTGTTAAAAGTGATGACGTATTTGTTTAGCAATTAAAATGGATTGCTTCATTATAGATGCTCTTAGTTGTAGTCCTTTCAGCCAAACTCCAAAGGGACTAAGATCTAGAATTATTATAACTAACATAACAGACAATTAAATGTTCGAGCGTCTCATTTTTTAATTAATTATATATATATATACATATATATATATATAGAGAGAGAAAGGAATTTGTAGCCCCTAACTTTCAACCGCTCGTAACCGCTTCATGATAGTCAATGTAAATGACCGATCCATACCGTTGAAAACATTCTTCATACTAATATAGACTTGGAGAGCAATTTTTACATTTTTGTTAATTTTTTACAATATTATTAGATGGATTGAAAAATTATTTATCTAACGATATACAAACATTCAATTTTCAAGTTTCAACCCATCTGATAAAATAGTAAAAAAATAAAGAAATGTAAATTTTGATCTCCGAATTTATATTAGTATGAAGAATATTTTCAACAGTCCGGATAAACCATTTACACTTTGGTATGATGGAGCAATTGCGAGCGACACGGATCCCTCCTTATATATATATATATATAGAGAGAGAGAGAGGGAGGTGGCAGAACCCGACCCGACCCGAGAAACCCGGCACGACCCGACTCGATATTCTGATAAAGTCAAACTATCCGAACCCGACCCGAGATAATCCGTAACCCGAGACGAAGCCACACATGAGCGACCTGAGCCTGACCTGACCCGACCCGTAATCCGAGATGGTGAGACACATGAGGACCCTAGCCCGACCCGAGACAACCCGTAACTCGAGATGGAGCAACACTTGAGTACCCGAACTCGACCCGACCCGACCCGGCTTGACCTGATACAACCTGTAAATTTATCTAATCATATCTTGCCCACATCATAATCTAATTTTACTAACAAATTAACATCACAAAAAGTCAAGATTTACTAATATTATTCAATAACGTGATTCGATCTTGTCCAATTGAACTTAAAAATCAAAATAATACTTGAAAGTTGTAGGTGCAACCCGCCCCGATCTCGCCAGACCCGACCCATGACCGAAAAGTTGTCAACACATGACGACCCGAATCCTGACCCGACCTCACCAGATCCGACCCCAACCCGACTATTATAGACAGTCAAACTAAGCTAACCTGACCTGACCCAAACCCGCCCGACCAACCCGACTTGCCACCTCTATATATATATATAGTTAGGCTATGGTACTTATATAAGCACAGAGCTCTATCGTGCTTATGATTATATTTCGAATTTCAAAATGCAAATTGACGATTCGAACCGTGGAAAAAATATTATCCATACTAAAATCTACTAAGAAATCAAAATTTTCATTTTTGAATTTTTTTTACTATTTTACCGGATATGTAGAAAATTGAGTAATCTAACGATTTACAAACCTCCGAATTTAACTGCTTTCTACCCATCATATAAATAGTAAAAAAATCCAAAAAAATGAAATTTTGATTTCCAATTAGATTTTAGTATGAACAACATTTTCAACGGTTCGAATTGTTCATTTGCATTTTGAAATTCGAAATATAGTCATAAACACGGTAGAACTCCGTGCTTATAAAAGTACCATAGTCTCTCTCGGTATATATAACAACAAAAAGATCAATAACAGAGTCACAACTCACTAGGTTATTACATGAGCTGAGATTATTGAGTCGATATAAAGTTAGACAAACCCTAACTAGAAAATCATGTAAGGTACATCCATTTGAAACAAAGAACATTAAAAGAATAAAAAAAATAATATAATCCCACTAACCGTTTTGAAAAAAAGAACAGTAACAACTCACTCGCATATAATATAATTAAGGACTTCTATACAGTGCCTCTAACATTGTCTCGTACTTGCTCCCACCATCTTGACCGACAAGCCCCATAGAATTTTGATTATAGGGACCTCATTTGTCATATGTAATAGAAACATTGAAAGGAGCAAAATAGATTTTCCCTATAATTTATCCTAATGACCCTTTTGAAAGGAACTAGGACAGTCAGTGGCGGATCCATCTTAGAACAAGTTTGGGCAAGTGTCCGAGCTTGATTTTCAAAAAACACGAGATTTAGTATATTTTTTGTTATTTTTTGTAGTGAAAAATGATCTTTTAACGATATTTAGTAAATATTAGTGTATTTGTGTCCGGACTTGATTTCAAGTTCAGTGCTCGAACTTAGTTGCGTCCGACTTAACCGGACCTCTGAATCCGCCACTGAAAACAGTAACAAATTTTTTTTTTTTGAAAAAAGCAGGGCAAATGCCTGCCTGTTTCATTGAAACAGCAAGGTTCGTACATCCAAAGTTCCTAATTGTTTTTGCGAGAAGCAAAAACTAAGAGTTTGACAAAGTTCTACATAACTAATTCTATTACATCCATATTTCATCAAAAAAGAATACTCAGTATTTTCCTTCAGTATCTTCTTTTACTTCTTCATCATCTTACTTGTTCTCAACGCATGGTACCAAGCTCTTAAACAAAACAAAGTATCAGAAAACACAAACAGACACAGCAAATCATACAACCAAATTCAAATTTTCAAAAAATATCAAGTCCTTTCAATTCGAAGCAGATCTGAGCCAAACATGGGCTCCATGACCCTGAGAGCTAAATCCATCTGATCCATCACCATCAGGCTTTCTCTGCCTATGGTAGGTTCTTTCAAATCCTGAACATCCTGCGGTAAAATCAGATTGAGTTTTAAGAAAGTAGAATCAGAGTTGTGTTTACACCAATACCTCAGAGTACCGATTATTTGAGATGCAACACCCAAAACATTTTTTGGCTTCTTATCAGTAAAATATCTTTTGTTCCTCTCCAACCAAACAGCCCAAATAACGGCACCTCTAATTAATTCTACTAACAGTACTTCTTTCAAAGGAATCATGGCATCAATTTTCCATATGTCTTTTAAGGAACTACCATTAAATTCAAAATTATTGTATCTTCCTATCTATTTCCATATTTCAATAATGAAAGGACAACTAACAAAGAGATGATTTATATTTTCTATCTGATTACAAAACACACAATTTGTATCACCATTCCATCCCAGTAACAAAAATAATTGCACATACTAATTGATGGTATCCCCACCTGAACCTCATCTTCCTCACTGGTGTGAGATGCTTGCCTTCATCAACAATTGCATCGGCTTCAACTTTTCTTAATTCTTTTTCCTCCCTCCCTTGACAATTTTTGTAAACAATTAAAATAACAGACGAAATTAAATAAGTGAGATAATGGCACCAGAAATTATGCAATTGAGATCTACGCATTCAAGGGATGCGTATCATCACCTCCCTACGTACTCTCTCACTTCAAAAGCCATACGCAGATGCTGCCTGTGTAAGTTGTTTTGATACGCAAATAGTGGGTGCGTAACAAACCCATAATCTCTCACTTCAGAACCCTCGGATTTCGTTCTCTTTAAATTAAAAAAATATGATGAAACGCAGAAGGGCCCTGCGTAGGCTGCTTTGATACGCAACCAACGAGTGCGTAACACACCCTTCGTTTAAAAAAAAAAATCCCGTCGTACGCAGAAGAGGCATGCGTATCAGCCTAGGATTCTGCCATCATTTCCTCAAATCCACCGTGGTGCTTCTCTATTCCAGTCCGGTTAATATCACTAATTTCAAACAATACACCTTGAAGAAATTCCATTGCTGCCAGGGCAGCCTCATCCTCTGTTTGTCCACAGAATTTGTAGACTCCATATGAATTACCTTTTTTGTCCTTGCAGATTCTAATTACAACCACAACTTTTGTCTCCTTTAGAATATAGATAGGGTCCACAATAGACATTCTTTTTGTTAGTCCCAGAAGAACGCCTTTTGGGTTGAGGTTTCTCTTAACAATTCCTTTATCTGAGAATCACAGAAATTAGTTTGAAGAACGCAGATGCCGCCTGCGTAGCACATCTGGAGAGAGAGAGGAATGATACGCATTCCTTAGTTGCGTATCAAAGAGTGCTACGCAGATGCTGCATGCGTATGACTTTTGAAGTGAGAGAGTACGTAGAGAGGCGATGATACGCATTCCTTGAGTGCGTAGATTGCAATTGCATAATTTTCGGTGTCATTATCTCACTTATTTAATTTAGTTTGTTATTTTAATTGTTTACAAAAATTTCGGCTCCCTTGACGTTCTTTCTTCATAAATGCCGACTCCTTGAATCTCTCCCTTTGTTTCTGCATCTTATCCATTGCCTCCATCTGAAGTGTGGCTTTTGATGTGTTGACTGCATTCTTTAATTATAAAAAATTTCATTATCTTACTTGACAACCGCAAAGAATATTTGATGATGTTATTTAAGGTCATGGTTAAATGCATGCCAAAAGTCTATTTGGAAATGAGGTGAATTATAATGACATCGCTAGGGACAAGATCAAGAAAGGATTAATTTGTGTGGGTTAAGTTATAATTATTTATGCCCTTTAATATAATAATTAGTTAGTACTAATATATTATTTTTGGATATATGTTAATATATGTATATATATATATATATATATATACTATAATTATACTATAATTATTATTAAGCACAAAATAACATAAATTTATACATATGTTGAAGATATAACAAAATGATAAATATTACATGTGTTGTAATATAATACTATTAAATAACATAAATTGATGATATACAATATATGTAATACTATTAAATAACAAAATGATAAATATGAAATAGGTTATACATATGTTGTAATATAATCAAGCTTTTAAAAAACAGAGTTTAAACTTCAGTTAAACCGGTTTAACGGGAAAAACTTGTCATGGCGTTAAGTTTTCAGGAAAAAACGTTTTTAACTGGTTTTCTGCAGTTTAACGGTTTTAACTCCGTTTTAACTCCGTTTAAACCGTTAAAATCCGTTAAAATCAGGCCGTTTTAACGCCATTTTTATTTTTATTTTTTTTATTTTTTATTTTTATTTTTTCTTTGTGTTTTTGCTGGATGCTTACTGTAATGTACTTGGTGATTTGTCAACTTGTTGAATTAATTTAGTTTTTCAATTTTTGTTTACTATTTTATTAACTTGGGATTAGTTATTGTGAGCTTAGTCGGGTAGTTACTAGTGTTATGATGATGTGTTGATTGTTTGGGTACACTGGTCTTGTGTGTTATATTGATGCTGGCATGAGATATTATTATGTTGGTACAACTTACGCAATTGGATAGTGGAGGTTATAAAAAATACACATTTCAAAATAAAATACATTCTAAATTCTAATTATTAAACATATCATATAACATCATTTATATTTTTAAACAATGAAAAATGCAGCAATGCTAATAATAATGTTAAATATATTATATAATATATAGTTACATAGAGTCATACATATGACAAAAGTGTGTATGTTTGCACCATAATTTGGTCTAAAATAAATAAATAATAAACAAAAAATGGTTGGCCGTTTTTTAATTTAACTTCCGTATAATTCCGTTTTAACGTTAAACCGTTAAGCGACCACCTCACCGTTAAGGGCCGTTAAACGTTTTTTAAAAGCTTGAATATAATACTATTAAATATTACATATGTTATTTATACACAATATATTACAAGAAATAATAAATTTATGATATATTGAAGATATAACAAAATGAAAGTATATTCTCAAACCACATTAGGATATAATAACATAAATTAAAGTTCATAAAATCCTCAAACACAAAATATTTTGCAATAGTCTCCAAGATAAACATACATATCCAAGTCTCCTAAATAAACATACATATCCAAATGTTTGAGATACACGTACAAACTAATTAATAAGGCATAGAACAAAATTACATAATCTTAAACTATATAAAAGAACAAGCTTCACCATCTCCTTGCTAATTACCTGCGATAACAAAAATCTCAAGCATTAAAAAATTGAAACCAATGTTGTTTTGTGAAATAAATAATACTAGTATTACCTTCGTCGTTTGGGGGTGCAGTGCAGGTGCGCCTGCTGTGTCCCGTTTGTTTGCATCGCCCACAAGTGTATGCTTGTCGATGTGTATTCTCTTCATCCATTTCATTTCTAATCCGTATATGCTGACGTCTCCCCTTCTTAACAGCATACCTTGTCGGGTCAGGCACTAGCTTTGGTCGTGGAATTTCAGACCATGTGTCAGAATTTCCGAATGGTTCAAATTCTGGCGTCCATGTTGCCATCAACTCTTGAATGCGATAAACAGGAGATACACACAAATTGCTACTTATGCCCCCTTGAGCACAACATGCTACGATATGAGAACAAGGGATACCTGTTAGTTGCGGTTTTTGACAAGTGCATGTACCTCCGGGCAGTTCTAACCGCACTGTATGTATTATATTTCCTTTAATCTTGTTCCCAACGAATCTTTGACCTGTTTGAACCTCATATTTTCGCTCGTTCCGGTACGCTCGCACCGTATGTGTATTTCCCCTTAATCTTCGCTCCTCTAGTAACGCTTGGATTTTGGGGGAGAAGAGGAAACCTTGTTCAATTGCTTTTTCTGCTTTTGCTCGCCTTTCAGCAAAGTACTTGACCGACTTATAGAATGTGATTTCAACAAGAGAAGTAACCGGTAACTCACGTGCTTCTTTGAAAACATTATTAAGGGATTCTGGTCCGTTCGTTGTCATCATCCCCATTCTACGACCTCCTTCATCGAATGAAAGAGCCCATAAGTCAAAACGCGGTGCATTGTTCCTTTCAACATCGTTTGGATCCCTACCAATATCCTCAAGCCATGTTGCAGCATCGAGGCATTTTTCGCGAATACGACTAAGCCTCATTAGAAACTTCCTCTTTTGATTTTGTTTCATTGCTTGCCTCAAGATCTGTGTTAATTTTTTGTTGGTAAATTCTTTTGTGAAATTTTGACATATGTGCCTTGAACAATATCGATGAAAGGCATGTCCATCTTGGGTGCTCCAACCCAGGTCTGGCTCACTAAAAACCCGCAAGATACTCTTATGACGATCAGAGAGTACTGTCACAACTCGTGATCCAACCACTTCCCTACGAACAAATTTCATGAAATCCTCCCAAGATTTGTTGTTCTCGGTATCAACCAACGCGAATGCAAGGGGCACCAACTGATCTTCTGCGTCGAAGCCACATGCAACTAACATCTTCCCCTTATACCGCCCAGACAAATGTGTACCGTCAATTCCTATAACAGGTTTGCAGTGCCTGAAGGCCTGTATTGCCGGACCATATGCCCAACACACTGCTTGAAATAATCTTTCATTTGGATCATTTGTGGGGGCGGTAAACCACTCAATCACTGTACCCGGGTTTGTTCTTTGTATGACATTAAGTAAGGGCATGATTAAATCATAAGCTTGCCTCCAACCTTCGAACAATTGTGCGATTGCGATCTCTTTTGCACGCCAACACTTGAGGTAAGGAGCCTTGAAATTATATCTCTGCTCAATGGCAATCTTGATGTCTTTTATAGTAAACCTTACATTTCCCTTAACACTTTCTCTGATTATGGAAGCCATGAATGGAGACGTTAAGTGCGGATGCTCCAACCTATCTCCTGACATAACACATTCATGCGGACCTTGCCTTGTATTAATAATAAAAGTATCATCACTTAGCCTTCTTGTTGCATACAACCTCCAATTACAATTTTGGTCGGTGCACTCGATTGTATACATTCTTTTATTGGACTTTCTCTTCTTAAACGTGCGGTTCGATTTGATGTGAAAATCATGCACAACCCATTTTAGATGATCCTTTGATCGAAAACATTGTCCCACTGCCAAACCATCTTCTGTGACATAACCTTCGTCGTCAAAGTAATTGCCATCACCAATTATATCGATGATTGCATTAATATTATTCCACGAAGCTATTGGATGAGAATCGGTTCGGTCCCGTAATGGCCATGTTGTCATGGTCAAAGAAGTCTCTTCTTCAGAATTGTAATTAGGGTCTTCGAAAGGTGTAAAATCCATATTCATGAAAGCATCATTACCACACGTATTTCCAATTGGGCTTGCATCTTGGTTCACTAATATCTCAACCCGTTCTGCCGGGTTAATTTCATCCAACCCAACATTAAATTCGAAATCCTCATAATCCTCTTCTTCCTCTGGAATCGATTGATTTCGATTTGAGGTTGCATTTGGTTCATAACAATTGGTACGAAGATATGCATCTGGCATTCTACAAGCTATTGGCTCAACATACTCATTTGGGGTTTCGTAAGCACGACTACCACTTGCACAACCCTGGTTTAGGGTTTCCGTAGCTCGACTACCGCTTGCACAACCATGGTTTAGGGTCTCATGACCTCGACTGTCACTCGAAAAACCTTGATTTGTTGTATATCGAAGAACTTTTGGCTCAACGTACAACTCAATCATTGCAACAGTACCAGGATGAACCGAATGGTTCACCATCAGTCTCCAAGTATCATTACTCGACAGTTGTAACTCAGTATAGAATATTACCGGAGGAGTTAGCTGTAATCCGGCATTGAACCTCCCTGATATCTCTAAAGCATGTGTTGAACTTGAAATCCCCATCCATCGGTACAGCTCCGTCTCCAGTTCACAGAGTGTTATGTCGTCATTCACCGTAAAACTACCGGTAGCTTTTTTCGAGTAATGCACACCATGAGGACCGTTCTGGATGGATACTCCAGTGTAGAAACTAATAATAAACATTTTATATGTAAGATTTTGGGAGGAGAAGTGTGAAAATTTGATTTAGGGTTTGTGGAGAGGAAGGGGGTTGTTGGGGGAAGAAGAGATAAGATTGAAATAATGGTTGGAGAGAGAAGAAAAGAAAGGTCTTGATGTATATATTTTGTTCATTTAGGGGACAGGTGGACCCCTCATCTAAAAAAAAAATCGTGCAAGATTCAGACTTATCTGCAAAAAAGGCATCTTCTTAGGGGCGCAACTAAATAATTGTGCCCCTATGTTAATTCTGAAAATGGTGAAAAATGCATCTTCTTACTAGGTTGTAATCTTTCTAATCTTTTTAAATAATAATAATAATAATAAGTATATAATAATATTAATATTTATAGTATTATATTACAAATATTAAAATTACAAATTTATTTTATGTTTAAATTATTATTAATTTGCTTAATAATAATTGTAGTATATATATATTAATATACATATATAAACAAATACCCAAAAATAATATATTAGTTCTAACTAATTATTATATTAAAGGGTATAAATAATTATAACTTAACCCTAAAAAATTAACAAGACAAATTAATAGTATTATATTACAACTATACATATATTAAAAATTTATTGTATATTGAAATTATCATTAATTTTCTTAATAATAAATATTATATGAATATACTACTTTTATTGATATATTAACAAATAATAAAAACTTATATATTAGTACTAACTAATAATTATTATATAATAATAAAAAATTATATATTAGTACTAACTAATAATTATTATATTAAAAGGTATAAATAAGATTAACAAAAAAAAAATTCAGAATCACTTAGGGGCGTGATTAATAGTCACGCCCCTAAGTGTCCGGGTCCACAACTGCAAAAGCACATGCAGAACGCCTTGATTTCAGGAAAAAAACGGAATCTGCTTAGGGGTGCGACTATTAATCGCGCCCTCGGCCCTCTGTGCAATTTTTAGGGTGCCTCCGGCCCTATCTGTTGAAATTCTTTGCTGCATGGCCCTCTATGAAAATTTTCCTTAATACAGCCTCCTGAGCAAAGCTATTTTCAAATCAGTTACGCTACTTTAGTTAATGATTGATCCAATAATTTTTTTTTTTTTGGAATATAGAATACTGATTAATCCAGAATTAAAAACGTAGAGGAGAAAATATTTTAAGCATTAACTTTCATGTACTGTTACTTTTCTCCAAGCTCTCTTCTCATTTTTTTTTCTCCAAATTTTCGATTTTTCATTTTTTTTTCTCGCCTTTTTTCCTCTACTTCCTCAATTCCTTCGCTTCGCTTCTTTTGTTCTCTTTTCGGCACAGAAATGCGAAGATGCAAAATGTTGATCAGTAATATAATAAATGAAGATGAGTTATTGTCGAAATGAAGAAACCGATGTTATTCGGCTCATTTGTTGAGCCATGATCGTAGTAGTACTATTTACAATTGTTTCTCCAAGAAAAATGAAACAATGTGAAATTAAAATCTTGATTGCTTTAGAATATTTGACATTGATATTTTTTTTTACTACATAAAAATAGAATGAACTTGTATAATTGCTATCTTAGTATGTGATTGGTTTTTTTTTCTTTAAAAAAATACATAAAATATATAAAACTAAAATCCTTTTGAATTTCAAAACTCCAAACAAATTGAAATTCAAGATGAACTACTATTGAGAATAAGCAGGATAATCCCTTTGCTTTACATATTAATTTATTTTACTCTAATCTAAATATTATTAATATATATAACACCAACAAATTGACTAGTATATGATAATTGCTAATTTCGTAAAGAATACGTGATTATCTCTTGAATACTACGGAATAATAAATTTCCGCAAATGTATATTTATGATTTTTATTTGTATAGTTTTAATATAAACCTTTCGCCGTTACACAATAATTTTTTCGTTAGTATATATTAATAACTTCGGAATATAAAGTAAAATTTCAAAAAGTAAAACGGAAGTAGAAAGTAGAAACTGAATCAGCATTTGTATGAAAGAAAAAACGAAATCGAAAATTCTTTACAGTTGATAACTAAGCAACTTTTTATAACTATTAATATATCTAGTCATTCTTCTAAAACTAAAATTACGAGTCAGAATAAAATGTACGAAACTAGTTATCAGCTTTCTTAAAAGATCGCTAATTCAACAGTCCTACTACACGTTCTGAAATACACTGGAACTATTAAAATAAATTACTATTCTTGTACTTAGATGTCGCGAAAAAAAATAGCACTGTTCTTGTACTAAAATGACGACAAAATACAAATGTGCCGCAATTAGCACAACCATTTTTTCATTCAGATTCCCAGATAAGACTAGTTCAGGTCACTTAATTTTCTACCCCAAACATGAAAACCCAGTACATAATTTGCAAGACATCAGTTCCAGAATGTATTTTCTCACAGAAAGCCACAATAACAGAAATACAGAACTCTATGTCTTAAGTCCATAATAGAGCCCGCAGTCAGCAGTATACATAGTTGAAGAACCAGAGAGGAACTATGTAAATAGCAGATAGGAGATTCTTCGATAGTTGACATAGTAGCTTGATTAACAACAAATCATTCCCCAAACCATCCAAGGGGTAAAAGAAATACAGGAGAGATAACTATTCTTCTCAAGCATCGGAGCTGTGAGAGGTCTCAGCATTGGTGGAGATGTGGCAGTTCTTTTCAAGGATGTGCTTAATGTCGTAGGCCCATTCAAGACCCGGGCAATAGTGCAGGGGTGGGTTGAATCGGTGATCCTCCATGTTGGGAGGTAGAAATGCACCATTCTCTAACAAGAACTTCATGGCCTCTTTGTTCCTTTCCTTTGCTGCAATATGCAGAGGAGTCCCTGCTTGCACATCAAATTATATCATCAGCAGTGTTCGTCTATCATTAATAATTTCATTCTTGATAATGAGCGGAACGGATGTGCAACTGTTTTCTAGATTGTTAGGCAAATGTAAGGCAAATAATTGTGCAGTTGCAATTGTTCATCTACTCTCTTCAAATGTAATGATGTTATTGCAAAAAGATCCAATTTTCCATCTTACATCAGGTGGTTCATTTTACAAGAGACCTAAGCTTCTCAAACTTCATTTACAGGGAAGGGGTGAAATGTGACCTAAACCAACTATATATTCACATACAATCGGAAGGTCCAGTATATCAACGAATATACCCCTTGTCTGGCCCAATTTTAAAAAAAAATAATAATTCAATATGAAATAAACATAACAGGGTTAAGGGGGGAACGCATAGATACCATATCTGTGATATGTTCTTATTATTTTCTCTTTTGGAATAGATACAGATGCAGGTAAAGAATGACTTGGATATGGATATGTAATACGAAGCCATAAGATTAAAAAAAATGAACCATAATATTTCTTGGCGTAGATATGGACACGAGTACGGCTTGGATAAAGATATGTGAAAACAAATCAGCCATTACAAACCAATGTGTGCCAATATAAATCTGTTTTTGACCTCAGAAGTCCGCGTATAGATCTTCAGTTATTGGACAATAAAACCATTAGTATGAAAAAAAAGATGTTATTGCAAAAAGTTATTGCTGAATTTTATATAAAAAGTTTCATACCGCGATTCACCATTACCATTAGTATGAAAAAAAATACAAAGCTTCTATCACTAATATAACAAAGCCAGCTCATCATATATATAACAGAAAGATATAATAGAAAATAGGGCGAATGGGCTAAACGTCTTTTGAGCTTTAGATATCATTTCTTCTGCAGACTGTTCCAGTATACAAAATTCTATATGCAGACATCCTTAGCAGCATCCACTCAATAACAGAATAGTACTAGTATCTCAATATATCCATTCTCCGTATCTATATAGTGTTCCATAGTTATCCAAATTATCTCTCTGGACTTCCAGAACTATGACAGTATCTCAAGGATGCTATATCATATCAGACAGGTACCCTCACTATCTGCACAGAGCGACGGACTCCCACAAAGTATTTGTTTCAATTCAAGATAGAATTTGGGTTCATTTTTTTACTATCTGATCTGAAATCCTCAAAGCAGTATACTATACAGGAGACACAATAGGACACTTACAAGCTTATCAAATAAGAAGAGAATGGAAAGAAAATAGAGAGGCACATACATCCACAAGCGCCTTTTGTTCTGGCATCAATATCAGCACCACGCTCAAGCAGTTCATCCATAATTTTCAGGTGGCCCCCTTGAGCTGCAAGATGAAGTGGGGTCACGCCTTGAGATTTTGGTCCCCATGCTGCAACATTCACATCCATTCCCTCATCCATGAGTTTCTTTACCTAAGAAATATTGAAGAGAGAGTCATGAGTTTTGCAAAATAGACTTTCTTTACACCATGATACTCAACAATTTCACCATTATAGTTAACCATGAAAATATGCTATAACACGCCGAATGATACTAGAGTACTAGACAACCATGCATTTCTCAAAGATATATTATGTATTATGCCTTTGCAGTAAATTCAGCAAACAGTCGCGTAAACAACTAGTGATTATTAGGGGTTTAATAATCTGGAAGAGTATGAGATAATGGGACTAATACATTAAAGTGTAATGTAGGAACTGGAACTACTGCTATTACAGATAAAAAAAGATTGAAATCAATTGTATAAGTTTAACAATGCTAGCATCAGAGCTGTACAACTAACACAGATAAACCTTAGACTTTAGTGAATAGAACTTGAATAAATTACAAAAAAAAGGGTTAAGCCAGCTTGCTAGGGAAAGCAAAAGAAATACTTTAATACCATGAGTTACCGAGAATGCTCATCTGGACATACAATTCTTTATGATGGGAGGGAATTTTATGTTCTAATCTGGATTCATACATTAATCTGATTTGTTTGGAACACGAATACATAATATAAGAAAAACTCAATTGAACATATATGAATAGAAAATCTAAGTAAACAAAAGAACAACCTCTTTGAGATCACCCTTTTTAGCACTGATGTGGAGGGGGGTCCATCCGCGATCATCCCTGTCAGCAACCCTGCGACACAAAAGCCGTCTGCTTAGCTGACGACGGGGCCGCTGTGCCTCCCGTAGTTGTGTCATCACTCTCTTTCACAGCCAGTAAACAAAAAGAAACAGCCCCAGAGAAACAAGACTAATGCTTTTATGAAGAAAGCACCAAATTCAGAAGAACAAAAGATCAACAAAACCGAGATAAGAAAGGGACCCGAATAAGAATTAAGAGATTAACTAAGGTTTACATAGTCTAGGGAAATTGAGAAGAAAATAAGGGATTTAGCGGGAAGAGGTGTAGTTTCCCATGCCAAAGGGAGCGAAGGGATTCAAGCCAGGACCAAAAGCACGGAGGTTCTCTGCAATTGGGAGACCAGCTTCAAGGGAGAACAGCATAGGAGATGGGATCATAATTAGAATCTCGCTATTTCTGGGAGTAGAGAATTTAGCAGGGGTTAGTTAAGGGGTCGGAATGAGATCGATCGAGTGTTTTTGGGAACTAGAATAGAACCATGGAGGTAAATTTGGAGAGGAAGGAGCGTGATTACGTGAAACCCTAGACTTTGTTCGAAGCTTGAAATGGTCGGCTGGAGTCGGAAGAGAGGATATAGAGGATAGATTCGAACGATGTTCCTCTTTTTTCTGGAATCTCTCTCGTTGTGACGTTGTGGCACGACACTAGAGGCCTACTTTCGGTCCATTAAAAAAAGCCCACTAGAACCTGTCTGGCTGCATCTTAAGCAAACCGTGTCCTCCTTTTTAAATTTTAACTAACACGTAAAAACTAACACAGAATGACAAGATAGTAGAGGTGGCAGAACTCGATCCGACCCGACAAACTCGTCCGATTCGGAGTAGCCCGATATGACCCGAAATCCGAAAATGACCCGACAATAGATAACTCGATATCCGACCGACCTGATTTGATATGACCCGAAACTCGAAAAGACCCGACAACGGATGACCCGATACCCGACCCGACCTGATTTGATATGACCCGAAACCCGAAAAGACCCGAGATCAGATGACCCGGTACCCGACCCAACCCGGACCGACATGACCCGAAACCCGAAATGTCCCGAGATCACATTACCCGCTGATTCGAATATTTGAATAAACTCTGGTTTGAATATTTGGCCTTATCAAACTGATATCAACCTATCAATTAATATTGTACTTGTACATGTCTTGACTAAAATGAACTCCGTCGCTGCAAGTCGTGTGACGCTGCACCGCTCCTACAATCTGCATGACACCACTACTACACTGCACGCTGCATGACGTCTCTCCGCCGTTGCGCCAATGACGCATGACGCAAGCCGCATGACGCATGACAAATATCAACACATGATTACCCGAGACCCAATCAGCCCGACCAGATCAGACCCGTGACCCGATAATCTTTTGAAGACAAACTGACCCGACTCGCCCGACCCGAAACCTGAAAATACTCGAAACGAGATAATTGAAATCCGACCCGATCCGAACCCGAAAGACCCGAAACCCGAAAAATACCCGAAACTAGATAATTGAAACCCGACCCAACTCGAACCCGAAAGACCCGAAACCCGACAAATATCAACGCGTGATGACCCGACCCGACCCGAACCCGACCCCGCCCGACCCGCCCGATTTGCCACCTCTACAAGATAGGGAGCTGTTGGCCTGTTGTACATATTTCGATATTGACATTGTAAATTTGTAATCAATATTAATCTCATTACTTAAAATTTATATGAATAAGTGAACTTAAGATTAATAATTTCATTTTGTAATTAACTTTTACAGTATTTAACAATTTTAGTCATAAGAATATTTAACTTAATGATTTTATTATTAATAACTAATAATTTTGAATTGAATTATGCATAGTAAATTACAGAATAAAATCATTATCTAACATAACAAATATCGTAAATAATAAAATTTTCAATAAAGAGTCAAAGACATCAATAATGACTTCGTAGCATTTTGCTGCACAACTCTTTGGCCACAGGATTTCACCGTTATTATAAAAAAACGGAGCTTGAAATTCTCAAAATTCTATGGTTTGCAACAACAATCCAATGCATAGCTTCAATAATAATAATTCTGTATTAAATTTATATTTTGCAGATGATACTCTCTTATTTATTGAAGCAAATTTAGAATATATAAAAAATCTTAAATGGATTCTGGTGGCATTTGAAAACATTTTAGGATTGAAAATTAACTATGATAAATGTGAAATGATTCCATTAAATCTAGATGAACAGGAAACTGGAGTTATAACAAACTCCATAGGATAAGTTAGGAGCTTTACTTTTAAAATATTTAGGAGTACCTCTTAGTGGGAAAAAATTATTAATTAAAGATTGGAAATTTCTTTTAGAAAAAATAGAGAAGAAGTTATAAGGTTGGAAGGGTAAATTACTATCAATCGGGGGAAGACTAACATTGTTAAATGTTGTTATGTCGGTAGTTCCTCTATATTGGATGTCAGTTTACAAGATTCAAGTGGCAATTAGGATAATGATAGATAGACTAAGAAGAAAATTCTTATGGGTAGGAGGATGTACATCTAAAAGGAAGCTAGCTTTAGTGAGCTGGAAAACAGTATGTAAATCAAAAGAAAATGAAGGTTTAGGTGTTTTAAATTTAGATCAAATGAATAAAGCTCTATTAGCAAAGTGGTTAGTACATTTTAGAGATCCTATTTATAAGAGTAGATGGAAAGATATTATCAAGCATAAAAATTCTTTGACTTCAAATAAAACATTGCTTTCACCTTTTTGGAAACAAGTTATTGCTGAGAAGGATTTAGTCAATCTAGGTCTAGAAATGATTATAGGTAGAGGTGACAATATTTCATTTTGGTTAGACTGCTGGATTGGAAATTGCTCTCTAGCAGTACAGTTCCTTACTTTGTTTGATATAACATTAGATGTAGATATAACAGTAGAGAAAGTCCTGGAGAAACCCTTATATGATACTTTAAAATTTAGAAGACAGTTGACAGGGAATCTAAGGAATGATTTTATTCAGTTATGCTCTCTGATACAGAACACTAAATTAGACATGAATAGTTCTGATAGGATCATATGGAAATGGGAATCCAAAGGGGTATTTTTAGTTAGTTCTTACTATAATTGGTTAGACTTTGGTGAAATTAAAAGTAAAGAATATAATTCCATCTGGGAGGCAAAGATGCCATTGAAAATTAAAGTATTCTTGTGGCTAGTCAAGAGGAATAAAGTTTTAACTAAACAAAATCTCCCATCTAAAGGGATGAATTTAGATACTAGTTGTGTTTTTTGTGGATTAGAGGAATCTACTGATCATTTATTTGTTAATTGCCCTTTTGCAAAAACTATTTGGAATTGGATTGCTGACTATAATGGATTTCATAACCATTTACAAACAGTTAGGGATCTGTGGTTTGTTCAAGCAGCAATTCCACTTAAAAATAATATAATCATAGAAATTGTTAGAGGTGCAGTTTTATGGTCGATTTGGATTGAGAGGAATAGTATCATTTTCAAAGAAAGTAAATACAAAAAAATTCACTCGATAGGACTGAACATTATCAGATTGGCAGGGTTCTGGTGTAAACACACTAAACAGGATCTGTTTCTGAAGCTTTCCTTAATTCTACCTCAAGATGTTGATAACTTAGTTAATGATTCTACATGTTTTTGTAATAATTCCATTACTAATGAGGATTTACCAAGGTTATTACTCTAACAAAATTATCATAGATGTAGGCACATAGTCTGGATTCAGCTCTGGGTACTCAGGATGTAATTTGAACGAAATAGAGGATGAAGAGGTTTCAGACACAGAAATTGTGCCAATGAAGAAAGTTTATTTGACAGGTATGGAGGTACCACCCGGGGACAAAGGACATTCTCTCTTTCCGTTTGACCCCAACCCGAGTCCATGATGAGAAAGAAGGAAGTGATGCTTGATGTGTTTTTGTGACTTTGACTACTGAACATGAATCTTAGCTTTTGGTGTATTTGTTTAGGTGTGAGAGAGTGGAAAAGAACAATGTTTTGTATTAACTCTAACTACAAATAGTCCTAGGTTGTTGAAATCAGGTGAACAATATATGCAGGTACAGATAGAAGAAAAGCAAAATGACATGAAAATTTGGGCGACTACTAGTACAACTATAAATTTTTAGGACTTAGTATAAATTTAGTAAGCTTTTTTAGTTAGGTTATTAGTCTACTGTAAGACTCAGATTAATATTTCAATGAAATAGGTGGGAATACCCCACTTCTGGGTTAAAAAAAAAACAATCCAATGCATAATAGTAAATGAATTTTTTTAAATATAAAAAGATCAAATAAAATGCCCAATGGCTCACTTTAGTTTCCAGTAAATGAAAGCTGAAACTGAACGATGGCACATGGTCACTAGGTACACAATTTGAGCCGTTGACAGTTATTAGAGTACGAGAGGTCGAGAGCTATTGCATAAATCAGATTCTACACAGCGAACATTAAACAGACACAGACCAAATCTTCAAAAAGCAACTCGACCAAAACATACATCTCTCTTTGAACCCTTTTCCACATCCACATTATCTTATACATCAAATCCAAGGAAATTCTAACTAGTTTAAAAATACAGGCAAAATACCACCCAATACTCTCAGTTGAGGCAACTCCATAATGCTGAAAACACAGAAGAACAAAATTTACCCAAGGCAAGGCAGTTTAATCAGGCAATGCAGTTCCTCGTTCGAGATTGTTCTTGATCTCTAGAGTGTACTTGCCGAACGCCCGCTCAATCTTTTTGTTGAAGTGCTCGTTCCTGTCGTTGATTGAGTCGATGTCCTTCTCTTCATGGAACTTGCGCCTCCTGCTGAACGCTTTGCGCTTGGCATCTTTGTCCTGTAGCTCCTTCACCATCTTGTCTATGTTTTCCTCTGGCACCTTGCCCACTTTCCCATACTGCAAACTGGAGGCCTCACGGTAGAATTCTGGGTCTGCCTCCTTCGCTTTGTTGTATGCTTCCATGTCCACTTCGATGTTCTTCGTCCTCTTCTTGTATGCATTGTACAGTGTTTTCTGGTTGAATACTGCAATATCATTTTTATTATCATTTTACCACACTTTGAGGATGGGATCTGATTCTATTTTTTTCTTTTGCAAAATAAAAAAAGAACATCATTTAATGGTAAAAAAATGTATCTTACTAAAATCTTCTTACCATCCCAACCATGAGGAGCAGGGTCCTTTTCCCACTTTTTGTACTTTGTTTCTGCCATCTCCTGTGTATCAAGCATGTATGCTTGTTTCATGTCCAGACCATTTGAATCCAGGAGCTTTCCAATCTTCTTTTTTCTGTCATCTAACCACTTCTGTTTAGATATACCCCTTGATTCCGTTGGAGCCTCCATCTTCTTTTTCTCTGCCACCATGGCCATTTGATTGGCTTTTCTTGCTTCATTCTACAAGCAAGTACTTCATGATTAGAATTCAGTAAAAGGAAATCAACTGTTTGCAGTTAACTTCATTGTTAACGGACTGATTTGATCAATTTTCATGGCCAAGTAATGATCAATTTTCTGACCATTCATTCAGCTGTTAATTAACAGATCCATGGAAGGCATGCTTAACCAGTTTGACTAATAAAAAAGGGAGAATACTACTTCAGAAAGATATGATAAAAGATATTGTCTAAAAATCATTCGAATCAATTTCTTCATCTTAAGCATCATAACTGTATTCAGCTTAAAAATGGCAATTAAGGTGTGAACACGCACCAGAGTTAACCAATATTTGATAAATTAACCAGCATGCAACCAATATTCTGTTAAAATATGCCGATAAGTTCTTTCAAATAAATAGGTAAATGCAAGAACAGATAACAGTATCAGTACTGATCAATATTAATTACCATTTTAAGCCTCAAATCAAACAATTTCTTCTGCTTTTCAGTCATCTGAGGATATCCTGATTCAGCATCTTTATTCAAATTTTCTGTATCAGCATCAGCTTTATTAGTTTTCTCTTCTTCTTCATCATTGTATTGTTCATGTTGAGAAGGGGCTTTAGTGGCATCAGGCTCATGTGATGAGGATGGTCCAGCATCCCCTGTTTGGGCACCTGTCAGGGAAGTAAACAATAGGATTCATATAGATGGCATCTTAGTTCCTGACATACTCGGTAACCCCACGATATCAGCAGTTCAGCACTAAACAGCAACACTAATAACTTTTCTAAAAAACATTTGTTCCCAGACATGCCTCATCCCAAATATATATTCTGATATGCAGCTCAACTTTTGGAAACACTAAATGAATACTCTAATCATATTTCTGACGAATGACAATAACTTACCTAGTCATATCCATTATTTCTAGACCTTGACTCGCATCAATTCCAAAGAGCAATGTCATGGAAATTTGTTGCGATTTAAATAAGCTACAGAAAACCTATTCTAAATAAAGTACCTGCTGCATCCCTATCACTCCGATCCTGCACATCAGCAATCCTCTTAAAGCAATAGTCGGTGCACTCATGATACGGGTTAGAAGCGTTGATGCAATCAGGATGCACCGTTCTCTCTGCTGGAGGCTTACACAACGAGACATGTTCCTCTGTAATAATCAAAAGAAAGCTAGCATCAAGCCATCAACAAATGCAATTCGATAATATAGTGAAGCAGCCTAGGAAACAAAGAAAAGAGCGCGAAGAGAAATTCAAACCTAGTTTGGCTTTGGCTTCAGCGATCTTGCGATAGCAATAATCGGAGCACTCGTGGAAGGGATTGGAGGAATTGATGCATTCCGGGTGCGACTTCCCTTCATGGCTTGCCATCGTAGCAGACGAGCGCAAATAGGAACCCTAACCTAGGTGAGAGAAGGAGAGGAGAGAAGCTGAGGACTAAAGGAGAGAGTCGGAAAGGAATTGCAGTTTAGATTCTTCGAGTAGTCACCAGTCACGTAGTGGAACGAAATTCTCTGGAGAATTTTTGTCATAAACTGTTAATCGTTAGATCAACGATTCAGATTAATAATATAAAAAAGTTTCTTAATTATATCGTTGACGTTCGTTCGTTGATCTTTAATTTGACGGTCTAGATCTAATTTCGCAGAACGGAGAAACAAAAATACACAGAGTACGATTCCGTCATGTAGTTCAAGGGTGGACTGGAGAGGACCAGCTATTGGGCCACAGTAGGCATGTCTTTTGTGGGCTCCACACCGTTGGGCCGTAACATTTGGGCTGGAAACTTAGGCTGATTTTTATTGCGGCGGGTGCTTTAGAATTTTGATGTATTTTCTAGACTGACTGAGTGAGAAAGTAGAAACTGAGAACCCAAATAACTGAATCAAGTGAGATCTCTAGAACTTTCTGGCTTCCGTAAATTGAAGGTCTCCTCCTTTTGAGGAGATTTCTTTGCCATTTCTTAGATTACAGGACATGTCCATGACTGTATGAAGCTAATTCTCTCTCCACCATCTTACCAATAATATGTTCTTTATTATGCAATCATTTTATAATTATGTTGTTCGTGCCTTTGACATAGAGTCTAAGATCATGTTTGGTTGTGGAGTAATTTTAATTCGGATTAAATTGCTTACTTCAAGTTAAGGTGGAGTAAATTAATCATGTTTGGTGAATTAAGTTAATCCACCTAAAGAGGTGGAGTAACTTACTCCGGATTAATTTTAATCTTACTCCAACTTACTCCATCAATTTTACTCCACGTTTGGTGGACTAAGTGTGGAGTAAGAGAGTTAATCCACCTCTTACTCCACAACCAAACATAGCCTAAGTGTATTTCATGTTTTAGAATCTTTAAATTAGTATTTATTGTTTCTTTAAGCCAAATATTGGATATCTACTGATGTTGAATCTCTATAATATCGAAAGGTTTAAGGAAGAAAAGAATAATTATGTCAAACCGAAAGCTTATATTATATCAATTTATTATGATGTACAAATTAGTATTTACTTTATAATCATACAAATTATATAATTGTTACCGTAATACTAAAATTGTATTTGATTTACAACAACAATATATATCTAATATAATATACTCATGACGTGATATGGCCGCAAATGTTCATTTCCACAGTAGCATGAACATTGTTTTCACTATTTATGCTACAGTAAAATTACTGTAGATTATATTTTTTTAGTTTTTTTGCAAATTTTTTTTTTCCTTTTTATATTTTTTATTTAAATGATTTATTATAATTTTATTATTGCAATATGAAAATTTAAAATTTAACTTATTCGCGCGGAGCGCGAGTGGTACACTAGTTTTATAGTCATTAGCAGAACCAATTTTCTTTCTTTCTTTATGAAACATGCAGAAATACAATTACGGACTATTCCATAAATTTCGTGCATTAAGATAAGAATAGTATAATAGATCCAGATCTCCAGTGCGACAAAACTGGAGATGAGTGTAACCCGAGCACTGCACCATGATCCGTCCTCCGGATGTTCTAATTCTTCGTAAATCGCAATGCCCTAATTAACCCCATTCTATAGTTCTCTCTTGTTGCACACACCGTGCCTAATTCGCTTTCACCTTCGCTCTTGAACCATTTCCCCTTCTACAAGCACCACATCGCTCGTTTACTTCTGTTAAATAAAGTTAAATGCTTGAACTCTGAGCCATCCAAATTAGATTCTCACGGCGATTCTCCGACGATGCGCTATTACTCAGGTGCTCGCCTCGCCGTTTCTCTCCTCCGCCGGTCTCTCCAGTCCAATCAATCTCCGATTAACCATGTGAGCTATTTCCCTTTTCTGCTTTACGAACTGTTCGGTTTCGGTTCTCTCTAGCTCTTACGGGAACTTTAGGTTAGGAATGGAACCCAGCTTATGTGTATAGACCGTAGTTTGGTTGGCAATTTGCTTATTGTCATGGTATGATGGTCTGATAGTATCATGTTATTGTGTGCATGATTCTGTAATCTGGACAAAGAATGGTGCTTTTCTGTCCACGTGTCTTTGGGACTGAGACCTCAGTTTGTTTGTGCGAAAAAACTGACAAGCTACTTGAGATTTCAAAATGGAATACATATTATGCTTACTTCTTCACTTCATCCTCTCAAGTTCAATCTATCTAAATTCTAAATTGTTAATGGTCCAAATTTTTTCTATCAGGTTTTTGCTTCAGAAATATGCACTTCTAGCCATGGTCAGTTCAACGGAAGCTATGAAAAAGGTACTCATTAGTGTGTATTGTATGTTATGCATGTTTATCTTTTAACCATAAGATATGAGTTTCTAGCTTCAATATCACTACTTGTATTCCTATTTTCATAAATTCATCTTATTTAACAGTGAGGCAGAGTAATGGTATCTTCTTGGGGAGATTTTTGCATCCAAGCAGGGGTTTTCATGGTATTGTATATTGTTCCTCGACTTAAAATCTTTTTCATGTTCATGTTTTGTATATGTTGTACTATTTATAATTTAATAACATATATAGGGACTAGGCCAGTGGCTGCTAGAGATTACTATGATGTTCTGGGAGTGAGCAAAAATGCTAGTCAGTCAGAAATCAAGAAAGCTTATTATGTGGTACTGTTCCTTTCTTAAGAAACTGAGCTTACAACATCCAATTCACTAGATTGAGGAATTAATTGTTAATTTTCACATTCACATATATCAATTTTGACTCTTCTGAATTCTGAAGCTTATGGCCAATTGGTATTTAGTGCATCTAAGTTCTTTGCTAGAGATTTTAGCTGTTCAAGTTTGCTCCATCCATCTCTGAATAATTTTGAGTTATTTTATTATTTTCTTTGTTGTTGACCATTGAATGCTGTATTACAGCTAGCGAAGAAGCTGCATCCTGACACAAACAAGGGAGATGCTGATGCTGAAAGGAAGTTTCAAGAAGTGCAACGTGCTTATGAGGTAATTGTTCCTTTCATTTTAATTTTTCAATTTTGATGTGAATTCAGTCATAATTTTACACGAAATCTCTCTCCTTTTTGTATTTTTTATTATTTTTGTTCTGACAACTTTAAAATAATTGCTCTTTGTTTGCAGACTCTCAAGGATGAGCAAAAGCGTTCTTTCTATGATCAGGTGCTTATAACGTTATCATGTTTATGTGTGACTAATATGATGTTGTTTCAACATTATCCGGCATTTTATTATTTTAATTTTTTTAGGTGGGTCCAGAGCAGTATGAGAAATCAGCTTCCGGAGGAGCGGGCCCAGGGGGGCCGTTTGAAGGAGGATTTGGAGGAAACCCATTTGAGGAGATGTTTGGTGGTGGAATGGGCATGGGTGGTGGAATGAATGATGTATGTGTTTTGATTATTCTTTTTTTCATTGTTTATTGAACTGCTTGTTTTACTTTTAAATGACTATTCTGTGTTTTCTTTTGCAACTTGCAGTTCTTCAGAAACATCTTTCACAAAGAGTTTGGTGGGGAGGATATCAAGGTCCTATTCTAGACAGTGTGTTCATTTTTTTTCTTTTACCCCTGTTAAGACTATTTGCTTTATGTATGTCAAATCTGTTATTATTTTATACAAACTTATTATGCAGGTTGCTCTTGAACTATCATTTATGGAGGCAGTACAAGGTTGTACAAAGACCATCAGCTTTCAGACTTCTGTTCCTTGTGAAACATGTGGTATGTGGATATTTGCATTTTAAGTAAAAGAACAACTCTATTGACTATTGATGAAATTTATCTTTTTGGGATAAATATTTCATCCCATCAATGACATTCTTCGTTTTTCATTTGATTGCTGCAGATGGGACTGGGGTACCACCAGGGACAAAGCCTGAAACATGCCGACACTGTAAAGGTTCTGGCATGGTTAGTTCATTCCCTGCCTTCACCTCAGAGTTCAGCTGCTCAGTTTGTTTAGATTTTTTTTTTAAATTAGTGGGGAGTGCCCACCTCTTCATTTTAAAACTAAAACGAAGAATTACAAACACATAAAACGACCAACTCTCTATGTATACCAGTATCCTCTCCTAGCTACTATTATCATCTATTGCACCGGTACCATTTTTATCCAAGGTAACTGTGCTTTATCTCTATATGTCTTCAATACAAATCTCAGCAAAACATAGAAAAGTCGTTAACATGACTGTCCAACTGAATAACAAGCACACAAATAAAAAAACTCCACGCAAAAATTGGACTTAATAACACATATCAAAATGAACTGACCCCCAGACCCGGCTCTTCTCCATCTCCTTTGATTATGCACCTCTATTCTCATCAACTCCTGTGATTATGTGCCTCTCTTCAATGCCACACACCATCTCCCCCCTTTGATGTATCTCATCGTGCACCTCTGAAGAAATCATCCTTGCCATTTCCTCTAACAGTTGCATGCCATCACTCGTCAAGTTCAACCATCTGAAAGCCTGCTCCTTCATAACTTGAGACATAGCGTCTGCCCAATTCATTAAAATTTGTTTAGTTTTGATACAGAAAGTGGGAACAGAATCTTGATGTCTTTCATTAGAATAACAACTGTTCCTGTCAAGCCAACACAGCCAGAGAACCGCAGCAGATATAACACCATATATTGTATGACCAGAACTATTTAAATAAAGAGATCAGAAAGATTCTTTAGTCTTGAGCCTTCTAAATCAAACACCCATCCCCACACCTGTTGTTTATTAAAGCACTGAAAAAATAAATGGTCAGTAGTTCCATCTCATCACAGTGCACGCATGAAATTTCACCCTGCCACCCTTTTTTTTATCAAAATGGTTCTAACTAAGATCTTATTTTTTTACTAATAGCCAAAAGAATATTCTAATTTTTAAAGGAATGGGTAATCTCCACAACATCTCCCAGAAAGTGTTTTTCTCCCCTCTATCAATTAGCCAATTATACATCAATTTGGTTTGAATTTGACCTGTCCCAGCCCCTTGCCATGATACTTTATCTTTGCCATCAGAAAGGGGAAAATAAGCTAAGATTTTAAGTTGCAGTTGACAGAATAATTCTCTTTGCATTGCTGATAAATTTCTTCTAAACTGCAAGGAGCTTACACCCTGATTAGCTATTTCACTTACTGTCACAGTATGATTTAAGCAAATTTGAAACAAAGAAGGGAATAATATGCATAAGGGAACATCTCCACACCATTTATCAGACCAGAACAAGGAAGTTTTACCATCACCTACTTCTATGTATCTATTGATATGTACCATAGGCATTCAACTATTTACATTTCTCCAAAAGTCTGACCAACTTTTTTTATTATGAAATTTCTATATTTTGCTTGTAACACTGATTTCCACCACCCTGAACAAGATGGATCCTGGTATCTTTTATTTGGAAATTCATGCTCTCAGATATGTTATGTGTTGACTACAGATATATATGCAAACAGGACCCTTCAGAATGCAATCGACGTGCACTCAGTGTGGCGGTTTTGGTAAAACTGTCAAGGCATGTTCCTCCTCTCTTTCAGTATTATATCTTGCTGACCTTCCTATCTTTGTTAGTTTCATGTTCCATATGTTGGAGCAAATACCAGTTTACTACCTTAACCTGTGTTATATCAATGCAGAACTTGTGCAAATCATGCAAAGGGATGAAAGTTGTGGCTGGATCTAAAACTGTCAAAATGGATATTATGCCTGGTATGGATTTCATTTGGTTGTTCTTGTATTTCTTTATTAAACTATTCAATTATCATTAAAGAAACTTCACCTAAATTAGGACCACCCCCATCCTGGCATGGACACTAAATTCAAAAAGTTACCATAGATGCAAAACATTACATAACTGATCCCTATTTATGCTGGGGTTGTACAATACATATGGGGTTGAAAATCCTGACAGCAAGTATGCAAATTTAGTGGTACTCCACGGTCCAAATTTTTTTTTTAAATAGGAGATATTTGTAATAAACAGTTTTGCATATTGCAACTCTTAATTGAAAATTGAATCTTTGGAAGTCATGCACAAAGAAATTCCAAAGCAAAAGTCCTGTTCTTATACAGTATATTGTATTTCTAATTTTCTATTTATTTTCATTTTGCAAGAGCAATTTCCATATTTTTAATTTAAATAATTGAAATGAGCCAGGTATGGATAATAATGACACGCTGAAAGTACCAAGAGCTGGTGGAGCTGATCCTGATAGTGGCCAAGCTGGAGACCTTTTTGTTACCATTCGAGTAAGTTATTAGACTATTGTACTTAATTATGTAACTAATTTAGTACTTAATCGGCAAAAGAGTGTCTACTGAGTGATCTCTATAACCATTGATCTCTGTTTGTCCTTAGATGTCCCTGGTATAATTGTGTGAACCTGTAGATGTATAATTGTGTGAACTAGTAGATCTTTGGAAGGACCTATCTGTCACAGTACTGGTATTAGAATTTTTTGTTTGTACTATCTAACTGTTGAATGGAAAGACTATTAGAGTTAACATAGTATATATCTTTTTCTCTCTGAAATTTTGAATAGGTAAGGGAAGATCCGGTATTCCGTAGAGACAAATCTGATATTCATGTTGATGCTGTTTTAAATCTAACGCAGGTACGTATTTATTTTCCATCTTGTCTTTTGGTTTTACTGCTGTTACCTTTTAAAATTTGCCCTCCTTCCCTCGCATCCTGACTGGCATTCTTTCATTTTTCCTTTCAGGCAATATTAGGGGGAACAGTTCAAGTTCCAACACTGACAGGCGATGTTGTTGTCAAGGTATGTTTAACTATGATGATTTTCTAGATAATTGTTTTCAGAATATTTTTTTTTTAAGTTTACTTATTTTCTTCTTGTTAACTCATGTGTTTTGTTGCTGCAGGTCAAGCCTGGCACTCAACCTGGTCAGAAGGTTGTTTTGAGAGGAAAAGGTCTTATTTGCACCCATTCTGTGGTCTCTTTAATATTTTGCCCCCGAAGAAACTCGTGCACAGACATACAGATATATACATAGACAAACACATAAATGAAACATGCTTTATATGACTTTTCACCCCAAATGCAATGGCTAGCAGTTTAGCATATGGTGTATGAGGGTTTTCTTTTTCTTTCCAGCTTAACTGATGTGTTCTTATTTTCAACAGGAGTAAAGACAAAGAACTCGTCATATTATGGCGATCAGTACGTTCATTTCAATGTTAATATCCCAGTGTAAGTCCCTTGAACTCTGGACAAAGAAGAAAGTTCATTCAAAATTTAGTTGTTGTCATTAATATTCTGACATATTCTTGTGGTACAGAAATTTGACACGAAGGCAGCGTGAGCTAATCGAGGAGTTTGCTAAAGAAGAGCAAGCAGATTTTGACAAGGGTGAAGCTGCTGCTGGTGCATCTGGATGATAATTTAGTCTAATATTACAATTTTATACTAGTTTTAGATTTCCAGTTTCCAAATAGTTTTCATAGAAACTTGCAAATAGAAGCGAGGCTCTGTTGTTGTGTGGTCTAGATTTTGACTTGATCCATTCTTCCTTCCAAATAATAGCATAGCGAAGGACCTATGAAAAATTATGTATTTTTATAATTTTCTGCTGTTGTCTTTTGGATTAGAGTAGAAGGAGAGATGTATGATAAAGAAATGTGTTGTATTGTGAACATCCAAATCGTATGTGCGCATTTTATAAATACGAGGATGGCACTAACTATTTTGAACATTTGCGTTCAAATCGTATGTGCGCATTCTTTTTCTCTTTTTTTGTTTTGATAAAAGAGAAGAGGGTGCTGGCTTCCATTAAACGAAAGCAGTACAAAGATCAAACAAAAAGTCGACAGAGTCTGTGATACAACATCCATAAAAGAAAATTTTAAGCAACTACAACAACAAAGTCTCTATTTCTAAATAAATTGGGATAGGTTATAATGAAATTCAATTTGAAATAAAAATTCAATATAAATAATAATAATAATATAATAAATAGTAAAATAGTAGTAAAAATAAAAGTATAGTAATGATGATAATAATAGTAATAATAATAATTTATTTTATAAATCAAAAGTTTAAACTAGTCTTACGTCGTTAATTTCGGAGTAAAGTACAACTATATCATTATTTCTAAATTTTAGTCTATCATTGTTCTGGTATGTGAGTCACTGACTTTCATGTATTTATTTTTGACGCCAACTCTTTAGAGATTTTTCATGTCTTTTAAGTTTCTTTTACAATTTCATTCCATGTCAATTTAGGTCAATTCCTACTTCTTCTCGTGTTTTCAACGCGGCTTAAAACTCCACTACTAACTGATGCACCAAAAGGCCTCTGCTGGATATATCCATATCATCTCAGGAGATGTTGAACAAGTTTCTCTTCAAACGGTGCAACTCCGACCTTGGCACGTATATCATAATTTCTAATGTGATCTCTTCCTGTATGCTCACATATCCATCGTAACATATGCATCCCTGCTCATTTTTTGTATTTTTTCTCCTTTAATAGTCCAACATTATGCTCCATACAATGTTACAGGTTTGGTTGCCGTCCTATAGAACTTACTTTTCAATCTTTGTGAAATATTTTTGCCGCATAGAATATCAGATGCTTATCGCCATTTTATCCAGCCCGCTCTTATTCTATGACTAACATCTTCATCAATTTCGCCATCACTCTGCAGTATCGCTCCCAAATAGCAAAAGATGTTTCTTCTAGACAGTACTTGTTGATCTAAATTGACATCTTCATCTTATGATCGAGCGCCGCTGAACTCGCACTTCATATTACTCGATCTTAATTCTACTAAATCTAAAACATCTTGATTTTAAAGTCTTCATCCACAATTCTAATTTGCTATCAATTCTACCTTACTTTCGTCAATTATAACTACATCGTTCGCAACAAACATGCATCAAAGAATATCTTCTTGTATATCTTTCGATCAATCACTAAGACAAGAATGTAAAGACTCAAGATTGACTCTTGATGTAATCAATCTCGCCGTCACATGTTCTGACATTGTTAACTACCCAAAAATTACTACTTGCTTTCACTGTAAATTCAACCGTAACAGAAAATTTAAGGCCAAAAGAAAAAAATATTTATCACTTCTACTACTAATTGCTTTCACTATAAACTACCCAAAATGTACTTCCCAGTATGCATGAAAAATCCAGACTATTAACCCAGTCACAGATCATTGCCTAAAGTGACTAAGCAACATGTCTTGATTAATTTAAGCTGAACCAGTCACAGATCATCCCTTAAAGTGACTAAGCAACTTGTCTTGATTAATTTGAGCATTTGTTCAATTGCCAAGTAAATCTTCATCAGAGGAACTCTGATTCTCTTCTCCAGATTCTATAATCACTATACTATCTTCAATCACCTGAGGAGCTTGTTCATTTTTGCAATTGAGCTATTGTAGAGTGAAGTAGGTGGCCTACCTGACAAGGACCACCCGTCCAAAATGCATACAAGTAAATTACCATATTATAATTGTTGAACGACTTTTAATGATTTTAGACTGAAAAATGAGTTCATTACATTCAATTCAAATAATCCAAATAAAAGAAGCAAATAATATTGCTAGTTGTTGCATTTCAGAATTATCTAATATGCACATTTTGATGTGGGTATAATTTCGTATTGTATTGTTTTGAAAGGGTAGATTATTTTTCTTTTGCTAATAAAACTTGAAAGTTACGATCACGCACAACCAGTTACAAACTTAAATTTGGTAAGTTGAGATACAAACTACTGCTGCTGCCAATAATGGCGTAAGCAGGTAGCAATCAACTTAACATCAAAGAAGAGGCTTACTAAAAATGCATAACAGGAAAGAATATTGAACATAAATCACTAAAAATGCAAGTAATGCTAAGTGAGACACATACGCAAATAGTTACAATGATCAGTCTGCCAATGGGATCTCATAAACGCTGAAGACAGAAGTCACCACAAAATCAGAGTGACAAAGAGCACAAACACAGTTTACGAACTAGATTGCATTTAACATGCAGTCAGGTCTAGATTGCACAGACAATGCTTTCATGTACTCACCTAGGATAATAATCGGCTACATATATGTGCTTAACTGTAGTGCACACTTGCTAGTTTAAATAAGTAGCATTGGTCTCAACGCTGATCTTGATTCTCACGGCGGCGCGTGGAGCGCGTGCGATCGTTATACCGTGCCCGGTCTTGGCCTCGCTGTGGTTGGGGCTCCACCCTTCTTTGCCTTTCAGGTGGCCTCTGCACTATCTCTCCATTTACAAACAGCTCAGCTGCAAGACCAATCCAAAATTAAAGGGACCTTGATTAGAACAATACAAAACGGTAAGTCAAATCATACAAAAATCCATTCCAACAGGTCAATATAGAACTTAGTCAGGAGTACGTAAAACAAATAGAATGTCTCCCAAACTTATCTAAACAAGACTGGATTAAAAGCACAAATCCAGATCAGTTAAAGAGGAATTTCTCATGCATATCAAAATAGACAAGATGATACTAATAGTTGATAAATAAACACTCTCTGCTGTAGTTTTACATCAAAGCTTAAAAACTGGACTCTACCAAGGATGTACAGTAAGGGAGGGAAATGAAGGGGAAGGGATTTTTAAAATACTTGTGTAGTTAGATTTTTATTAGGAGGTTAACCTCCTCTAACCTTTTATTAACACTTAATATTTTGTTACACCCCCAAATCGACGGAAGGAAACAAGACTAATCAAACAAGAGAATGAAAATTTGATAACTTTTTTCCCATTCAATTCCGTTCACTTCCATTCCTTTCAACTCTTTATCATCCTTCCCCTTCCCGTCCCATTATCCAAATAGAATGTAAAAGGGAATGAAATATAAATCAAGTACCTCCATAATCTTTGTACTCAGGATCAACATAACAATCTGGAAGAACAAAAAGCACGCCTGGGAGCCCTGTAAAAACATCATCTCTTTAGTTTCTTTTTTATTCAAGCGATGCACTGAACAAAAAAAAAGAAAAAAGAAATACTGATACAATAACAACAAAACCTTTATTCCCAAATAAATAGAAGTAGGTCAGAAATGAAATTCAATCTGAAATGAAAAATAAATAATAACGATAATAATATTTAATAATAATAATAACAATAAATTATTCTACAAATCATAAATTTAGACTAGCGCTCTACATCATTAATTCTGAACTAAAGTCGTATAACTATACCACTACTAAATTTTAGTTTGTCACGATTCTGATACATGAATCGCTAACTTACATTCGCTCTTATCTGACATCAACTCTTCGAAGACATTCCATGCCTTTAAGTCTAAAGAGGTGGCAATCAGGCGGGTCGAGCGGATTTGGGTTGAGTAGTTTGACTTTCGACAAAAGTTGGGTCACGAGTTGGGTCGAGCGAGATCAGGTTGGGTCTCGGGTCGACACATGCCGACAACTTTCGGGTCACGGGTCGGGTCGAACGAGATCGAGTTGGGTCTCAGGTCGACTAGTACATACAACTTTCGAGTTACAGGTCGAGTCGAGTCGAGCGAGATTGGGTCGGATCTCGGGTAGTCAAGTGCCGATAACTTTTGGGTCACGGGTTAGGTCAAACAAGGTCGGGTCGGGTCTCAGGTCGTTGAGTGCCGACAACTTTCGGGTCACGGGTGGAGTCGAATCTCGAATCGTCGAGTGCTAGCAACATTCAGGTCATGGATCTGGTAAGATCTCGGATAATCTAGTGTTAGTTTTACGAGGTGTTGAGCCAGGTAGAGCGAGATCAAATCCGTTATGAATCAAGCAGCATCATTTTTTGTGTGTTTAATCGAATTGGACGAGATTAGATAAGGTTAAGTTATACTAACTATTTTAATTTTGAGTCTATGAATTTGTTTCATTTGACTTGATTTGAGTGCATAAAAGCTTTGTATGCACTATAAATTTTCCATAATATTTGTTTTAATTATCATGATGGGTTGAATATTTATTTAAAATCTACAAAAATATTTCTATATATATTGTTATACATAGGAATTTAATTTAGTCTAGTTATTGCTTGATATTTTAATTGATTACTTTAATTTAATAGCACATTGATTTAATTATTCATGATGATTGTACATTTGTAGTTCAGGTTAGGTAAGTTAGATTATGGATTCTCAAACATCACTCCTAATTGTATTACATGTCATCTCAGGTTGGGTTAGATTGGGTTTGGTTCCTCAGATGCTACTCCGAATCAAGTCGCGAGTCGTCTCAGGTTGGATTGGGTTGGGTTTCGAGTCCACATGTGTCACTTCGGATAGGGTTACGGGTCACTCATGTCGGGTCGGGTTTCGAGTCCACAAGTGTCGCTTCGGATCGTGTTACGAGTCGAGACATGTCGGGCCAGGTCCGATTTCAAGTCCATAGGTGTCACTTCGGATCAGGTTATGAGTCAAAACAAGTTGGGTTGGATTTAGGTCCGTAGGCATTGCTTTAGGTTGGGTTACGAGTCGTCTTGGGTCTAGTAGGGTCGAGTTATGAGTCAATGGGTGTCGCGTCAGATCGAATTACGAGTCGTGTCAGGTCGGATTTGGGGTCTGGTCGGGTCAAGCGGGTTTTTCGGGTGCCACCTCTACTTCTTACATTTTTATCTCATGTCAATTTCAATCAAACCCTACCTCTTCTTGTGTTTCCAACGCGAATTAAAACTCTACTACGTATCGATGCATCAAAAGGCCTGCGTTGGATATGCACATACCATCTCAAACGATATTGAACAAGTTTCTCTTCAATAGATGCAACCCCGACCTTATCACGTATATCGTCATTTCTAATGTGATCCTCCTTGTATGCTCACATATCCACCGTAACATATGCATCTTTGCTCATTTTTTTTGTATATGCTGCCCTTTAATAGCCCAACATTATGCTCCATACAACATTGCAAATCTGATTGCTATCCTATATAAGTTACATTTCAATCTTTGTGGGGCTTTTTTGTTACATATGATGTCAGATGTTTGTCGCCATTTTATCCAACCCGCTCTTATTCAATGGCTAACATCTTTATCAATCTTGCCATCACTCTGTAACATTGATCCCAAATATCAAAAGGTGTTTCTTCTAGGCACTACTTGTCCATTTAAACTGACATCTCCATCTTCTGATCAAACGCCGCTGAAATCGCACTTCGTATACTCTATCTTAGTCATACTAAGTCTAAAACATTTTGATTCTAAAGTATTCTCCACAACTCTAATTTTCTACATACCCCCACCTTACTTCCGTCCATTAGACCACATCATTCGTAAAAAAGCATGCACCAAATAATATCTCCTTGTATATCTTTTGTGATCTCATCGATCACTAAGACAAAAATATAAGAGAGGCTGACCCATGATGTAATCATATCTTAATGAAAAATCATCAGTCTCGTCGTTACATACTCTGACACTAGTCACAACATTATCGTACATATCCTTAATACTTTGTTGGAACTTTCTTCTTTTCATGTGCCCACCACATCACCTTCCTCGGTACTTTGTCATGTGTTTTCTCCAAGTTATATCATGTGTAAATCCTTCTTATGCACTATATATCTCTTCATAAATTTGTCTTGTCAAGAAAATCGTCTCCATAGTCTATCGTCCAGTTATAACACCAAATTGATTTTTCTTAACGCTTGTCATCTTTCTTAAGCAATGCTCAGTCACTCTCTCCCAATGCTTCATTGCACGGCTTACAAGCTTGATTCCTCTATAATTAGTACAACTTTTAATTTCTCCTTTATTCTTGAAAATAGGCACTAATATAATTCTCCTCCACCCATTCAGCATTTTGTTCAACTGAAAGATGTTGCTGAACAGCTTAGTCATACTACTCCTATGTCTCCAAGGCATCTCAAAACCTCGATCGAAATGTTAGCATGCCCTAAAGTCTTACATACTTTCATTCTTTTTAAAACCCCATTCACCTTTGTCTCTTGAATTTTTCGAACGAATTGCCTGTTGGTGTCATCAAAAGAGTCATCTAGCTCAATCATAGGACTTTCATTCTCTTCATTGAACAACTTGTGAAGTATTCTCCTCATTTGTTCTTTGATCTTGTTGTCTTTCCATAAGTCGATTTGTCTCGTCCTTAATGCATTTGACTTAGCTGAAATCTCTAATCTTTCTCATGCAGAGTTTGGCAATCTTATAGACGTCATTTTCGCCTTCCTTCATATAAGCTCGATTCTTTGCTTCACTCACGACTTTCTTTACGTTCTTTTTTGTTGTTTTATACTTCTACGTTGTCTTCACTCTTATCATGATGCAAACACTTATAGTAGTTCCTTTTCTCCTTGATAGTTTTTTTGCAAGTTCTCGTTCCACCACCAAGTGTCTTTAGATTCGCGTCTATTTTCCATAGTCACTTTGAACCTCATTAGCTATCTTTTGAGTGCGAGTTGTCATCTTCTTCCACATGTTATTAGCGTCGTAATTGTCTTTGTTAAAGATTTCTTCAATCATTTTGTCCTTAAAAACCTGTTGGGCATCTCCTTTGAGTTTCTACTATCTCGTCCTCGATATTTTGACACTTTTGTCCTCGAGTATCTTACAAGCTACATAAGCTTGTTTGTCCTCTATAAGAACAAAATTGATATGACTGGAGTGTTGATCACTGTTGAAGGTAACTAAATGAAATTGTCTCTTTCTAAAAGTGTTAGCTATCATAAGGTCATATGATACAGCGAAATTCAAGATACTTTATCCTTCTTGATTCTTATTACCATATCCAAATCCTATGTGCACTCCTTCAAAATCCCCACTAATTGTACCAACATGAACGTTGAAGTCCCCTCTTATAAAAAACTTCTCGTCACTGGACACACCTCTAAGCATCTCTTCTAAATCTTTCCAGAATTGCTTCTTGACGTTCTCACACTAACGACGTTTAAATCTAAATCGCCAACGACCAACCTGACTAGGATAAGTCGATCTCCTTGTCTTCTAACATCGACAACTCCCTTCTGGAGGCTCTGGTCAATTAAGACGCCTACTACATTTTTGCGTCATTATGTTCCTGTGTAAGCTAGTTTAAAACCAGCATTTTCCACCTTCGTCTTTTGATCCGTCCATTTAATCTCTTGAACGCATAGGATATTTACATGTCTCCTAATTGCAGTATCAACTAACTCTCGTAACTTACCTGTTAAGGATCCTGCATTTCAACTATCCAGACGAATCATATTATTTTCGCTAGCTTCTTTACCCCTCACACTAGTAAAGTGCGAAGACCCTGCTCATTTGTCACTGCACTCGGGCACCCATGTATCAAGACAAAATGAGAAATTCTTATTTGAAAGGTAGTCATGCATGATAAATTCTTTAACAGGATATATGATTCTTAACTACATGCTAAAGTTATGTAAACAGAAAAACACATAATTTATTTATTCGATCATAGATTAGATGACAGAGGTCAGAGTAAGAACACCTTCCAGCTTATTAGAAGTATCCTCATCAATCTCACAACCAAAACCAAAATAACGCTCACAGGAAACATTATATATCTTCTTCTTTGCTTCCTCTTCACTGTTTTCAAAATAATAAAGAGTAAATTAGACATAACAATGCTTAATACAGATAAAATCCTAAACTCAGACAAACAATGGTATAGTAAAGTATACTACAAAGCAACGTACTGTAGCACAACATCCTTTTCATGTCAAATTTTGGTCTTGAACCAAGTTTGATACTTTTCAGCATCCTTTCCACTCGGAATTACAAATAGATAGAAACCACTTTGTTTTCGACATTTTAGGGGTCAAGAGGAATGAATTTAAAAGGCTCAGTAAAGGCGTCTACAATTTCAAAACGTAACCTCACTAAAACATGAGCTCAAAATCAAACAAGAAAAGCAAGTTGAACTGGATTCATACCTTCCAACAACCTTTGCAAGGGTTTGGATGTAGCAATTAATCATCTGCTGCTTGGTTGCGCCTTCGCCTCCAGGCTTATCCATCACAATCAACCAGTGCTCATAATCACAACCTGGAAAGAGAGGTGTCGTCTCGGATGGCGCACGGTCCGAGCCACGGCCTTTTCCAGATTTTGGTGGCAAATCAGCACCAGATCCCTGTGTCATGAACCGGACAAGAGTAACCCGGTACGGAGGGACTGATCCGGACCCAGCGAGAGGAATGGCTACGGCGCGTAGGAGGCGGGAGGTGTTAGAAGAGGAATACATGCTTCTAGAAAGAAGTTGCGTGAGGGGAGAACGGGCCGTTGAGGAACGGATGGATCGGGCGATCGCAGCCATCGCCATGGGTGGTAAGGAGAAATGCTCTAAAACCCTAGTTTAGATATGAAACAGTGACTCAGTGAGAGAGAGGAGCGAATCCGTATCTGCTACTGTCCTGTATTTTGTAAACTAATACGGACCGTTGGATTTAAATAACAGGCCCAATTCTTAATATCTGTATTACTACAAGGGATCCGAATTCGAGGGTTGGAGGAAGCATATCCTCTGCGCCCCTTTTTTACTGCGCAGAGGGCGCCTCTTTTATTTCAACCGTTCGATTAAAACTCATGGACCTGATTAGAGCACATAAAAAAAGAAAATAAAAATGGAAAAATTACTCTGCCCGCTGGAATTTCTGTCTCCCGCCATTTTGTCATTTACTCCATTGTTAGATTGGCTCGCTCCATTCCGCACAACTAGGTATTCTACATAAATTGTTATCTTCCTTTATACTGAAAAAAGAGCTGTGATCTTTTGTACCAGAAGGGATTATGGAGGTAACTATTTCCTCAGTTAATATTTTGCATGAAATTTTAATTGTCGTCGGTGGAGTGTCAGAGATCCCCTCCTTGATATTAACTAAGATAATAAGGTAAGACTTGAAACATATCACAAGGACCTCATTGGTTTCTTGGAAATCTTACACGTAGTTGAAAAATTTTCAGATGCTCTCATTTGTTTCAAACGATATCATTTGTTTTAGACGATATCATTTTTTTTTTCAAGTTGAGAGCTATTTTGAATTACAATCATTATTTAGTTCTAAGCGATATCATTAGTGGTCCTGACACAAGCAAGCTATTTTAAATACTATTTCCTAACTCTTTATTTTTTCTGTAAAAGTGGATTGTTCCAGTATTTACTGAAATTATTGTGACGGTTATGTTTTTTTTAATTGCGAGTTTTTTTTTCAATTTGGCATGCATCTTAATGTTATAGATTCTTCATCTAATGCATATTTTATTTATGAAGGATATGGGATCTCAAGAAGATGATTTTGTATCTCATTTGGATATGGAATTTCAAACAATAGATGAAGCATGAGCATTTTGGAGGAATTATGGTGGAAGAAATGGTTTTGGAGTAAGAAAAGATCAAGAGCATAAAAGTAAAAAAGATGATATAATTACCTCGAAAGTGTTTTTGTGTCGATGTGCCGGTACACGAGGGAAAAATAAGCGAGATCATCTGACGAATAATCCTCGAGCAGAGACGCGTACAAATTGCCAAGTTCGTTTGCAAATAAAATTTGATAGAGGATCCAAAAAATACAAAGTCGTGGATTTTGTTTCCGAACACAACCACCCTCTTTAAAACCCTGAAGCTTGTTATCTAATACCTAGCCAACGTAAGGTGTCTGAAGTAGCGTGCATTGACATTCACATAGCCGATAGTTCAGGAATTCGGCCAAAAGCGGCACATGGTCTATATAGTAGACAAGCCGGTGGAATTAGAGGTATTGGTTACACAGAGGTAGACCATAATAATTGCTTGAGAGATATGAGAAAGAAAGCAATGAAATATGGGGCAACTGTTGCTATGACGAAGTATTTTGCAAGGCGTGCTTTGGAAAATTCGTCTTTCAAACATTTTGAGGATACCACCGAAGATCAAGAAATTGCTAATGTCGTTTGGACGGATGCAAAAATGATTGCGGCTTATGCCCGATTTGGAGATGTCGTTATCTTTGATACTACATTTGGCACTAATAATGAAAAATGGGCGTTTGGTGTTTTCGTTGGCTTCAATCATTTTAGAGAGATTGTGATCTTTGGTGCGGCTCTCATGTGTGACCAAACTAAAGAGTCTTTTGAATGGGTGTTTACAAAGTTTCTCGAGGCGCATGGTGGCAAAAAGCCCATCACCTTATTTACTGATCAAGATATCGCAATGGGGGTTGCTTTAGAGAAAATAATGCCGGATACAAGGCATGCTTTATGTGTGTGGCATATTGGTCAAAATTGTCTAAAACATCTATCCCGCTACAACAAGGATGGGATGAATATAACATGAGAGTTTTCGGCTTGTATGTTCAAGTACGAGGATGAAAACGAGTTCGAGGATGCATTTAATTCTCTAATGGAAAAGTTGGGTGACAATTCTTGGCTGAAATTTATATACAATAGCAGAAAAAAGTGGGCATATTGTTTCATGAAGGATGCTTACACTTTAGGGATCCGTAGCACACAAGCTAGTGAAAGCATTAATTCAACTTTGAAGAACTATTTGAATTGTAAGTTGGATATATATCGGTTTTTGGAGCACTTTGATAGGATTCTTGATGAAAAACGTGAGAAAGAGATCAAATCTGAATATGAAATGAGAAACAAGTTACCAAGGATCAAGTTGAATTTTCCTATTCTTCGTGAAGCCGGAAAGTTGTATACACCCAAAGTGTTCGAGTTATTTCAAGCGGAGTTCGAGTTATCCGGTTCGGCTCACATAGAATGCCTAGAGGGTAATAAGTACACGGTTGGTATGTCTAATATTGATAATGAAATCCAACCTAAGAATAGACAAGTTATTTGGAATCGGGCTATTCAAACAGTTTCATGTTCTTGTAAGAAGTTTGAGAGAGAGGGTATTTTGTGTTGGCATGCACTAAAGGTGTTGGATCGAGAGGACGTTAAGGTTATACCGCCAAAGTATGTTCTTAATCGTTGGACGCAAGCGGCAAAAGATGATACCATTGTGGACATAGATGGAAGAAGTGTAATTGAAGATGTTATGTTGGATGTTAGAAATCGTAATGGAGACTTAATTCGTGAGATAGCACCAACTTGTGCTAAGGCAGCCCATAATGAAGAACAAACTCAATTTTTGCTCAATAGGTTGCGTTCGGTTCGAGAGGAATACGAAGAGAAATTTGAGAATTTGCCAAGAATTGATGGTGAAGCCAACCTAAAAAAGAAGAATGGTGGTGATAGACGTTCGAAACGAAAACCACCTTTCATTGAGAAATTGGCAAGAACCAAGAAAGGCAAAAGTAGTATCTCAAATAGTCAAGATTCATTACGGTATATTATTTTAGCAATATTTAAATTTGTTTCATAAAATTATATGTCGATTACTAATTTATGTCTTAATTGTAGACCAAGCACTAATTTATCGCAAGGTACATCAGAGAGAAACTTTGGATGCTATGATAACTTTGAAGACATACAGTAAGTGTATTTTTCTTCTCAACAAAAATATGGAGCTAAAATGATTTCTAAATTTTTTTAATGCTTTCTTGCAGCGGTTTGAAAATTACCCAATAAGGCTTGAAAATTCAGCAATTTGGAGAAGTTAGCAGTCTTTTTTTGAACAGAAAGCTTTTTTTCTATTTACCAAATGTATTAGCTTCAACATTTTATTGGAGTCAGCAGCTTTTTTTGTTTGTTTACATGATGTGTTAGCCTTTTTTGTATTCAGCAACCTTATTTTACTGTAGCAGTCTTTTTTTTTGTTTACAAGACGTGTTATGTTAAGTCAAAGCCAAACAGATCATGTTAGTTTTAGGCTGGAACAAGTTAATTTTGGCACGCTTTTGAGGTTTAATTAGAAAGACTATACATGCAATTGAGGTTTAATTAAATCAATGGTGAGATATTGGCAGAGTCCATGGTAAGATATTAGTGCTCCTTAAACTCCAGAGATTTCAATTCAGAATCAATGTTCAGTCAAAGCCAGAGAGTTCAATTCAGAATTCAATTAATGAATACGCGCAACTGAGCCAAAGCCAGACATAATAAAATACCACAACATCAATAAAATGTCACAATATCAATAAAATACCACAATATCAATCCTCAATATAATAAACAGACAACCATTGCAATTACACCAAAAGATTGTCATAACTACCAAATAAAATACCACAATATCAATCTAACATATTACAAATCTAGCACAATAAATAAACTACAATACCATTCATACAAACCAACTCAGCATTCTAGCAATACCATTCATACAAACCAAATGTAATACAACTAAAGCCTAAAGCCTAATAAAGATTTATCAAAAGACAAACGTCAGAATATACACGGATGCTCCTATCATAATTGACACCAAGAGAAGCAACACTTGAATTGCAAAAACCTGCATTAGAGCCAAAAAGGTACAAAGATTCAACAGGGTTGCAATATGTTCACGAATGTTTTACGAATAAATTCATAAACATTTGGATATTTTCTGAACACCCACTTTGAAGCTACTTAAACTGCCCCTGCATCATCATATCATAAACAGTAGATAAAAGGATAAACCAAATAGGTCAATTTTCAGTTGTATGAAATAGCAAACCTCATATATTCATGTAACCACTATTCCAAGACAGCTAAGATAGAACACATACACCACCAACGATGACCAGTACCAGCATGTCACCAGACATGTTTGTTTTCAGTGTTGAATTGAATTAAAATACTGTACAACAACTTTGTTTTCAGTGTTTAAAACTCGTATTTCTAAATATCCAGTAGAAATGAATACTCAAACCAGAAAGCTACAAGCCAAGGAGAAATAATTTCTAGGGTTTACCAGCGTCAGAAAAAACAGAAAAGAAAAGAAAATCAGAAAAAAGCGATCTAGGGTTTACCAGCGTCGCCCCGAGATGATGATTAGTCGCTCCGAGATGACGATGATGTTAATCGAAGAATCGATCGAGAAGCAAACGTTATCGCAGAGGATACAATTTCAAGCTAGAGTTTTCTCTCTTTTTCACAAATGTCAGATAGATAGAAGAGGAGAGAGACGCGATCGACTCTTATCGACACGGGCAGATAGGGGGGCAAATAGCGGGCAAGGAATATAAGAAGTGCTCTAATCAGGTCCATGAGTTTTAATCGAACGGTTGAAATAAAAGAGGCGCCCTCTGCGCAGTAAAAAAGGGGCGCAGAGGATATGCTTCCAGGGTTGGAGGGTTCTGGACCTGGGAGAGTGACTGGGACGGAGTCCGTATGGACCGTATCTGCTGTTATTCTTGGAATAACATGACTCTGTTATTCTCTGATTCGATCGTCAGATTTTGACGCAGATAAATGAACGGTTCAGATAGATTGCACGGGGCCATATACATTTTATTTGTTAGATTGAAAATAAACGACCAGATCAAAGAATAACAGAATTATGTTATCTCCAGAATAATAGCAGATATGATTCCGACTGGGACGAGGGTTTTCACTTTTCACAAATCTTCGTGCAGATAGAGATAGGTGTCTCGATAAGTCGATTTAATGCATATCAGAAAAAGTGTTTTATGCAATTTTATGTCTATCATAAAGTTTGTACGGAAGTAACGTGGCTATCAATCTAAAATTGTCCGAGTTTTCCATTTTTTACGTTTGAATTTGAATTGTGTTTGAGTAGGACGGTCAACGAAATTGTTTTATTCTTATATTTAATACTTATTATATTTGATAAGAAGGAAATAAGTAAGAATTTTTCGTCAGTTTATCAGATATGAATATGAATGTGAATGTGAATTTTTTTGTCATCTAAATGAATAAAGATACAGGTAAAGATTATTTCATATTTGTTATTCTATATGATAAATATAAAATAATATATAAATATAAATAATAACAGAACTAAATCGGATGAAACATCAACCATTAGATTTTCTCCAAGATTTCAATATTCTTCAAGACATCTATCATCTTCCCAGTTCTTGCCGGAACTCTACTATGGAAAGATGGTTATTTCATCGAAAAAGATGGCCTACTATCGATTCATGATGGGGAAGTACGGCTCTCAACCTCCATCATATTTGGCAATGGCAAAGAAAAATATGACTCAGTCTGCTTCGACATTTGAGCAAGAAAAAGCAGTGAAGAAAACTTCGGCAATCACCTTCAATATCATCTCTCGTAGAAGAGCAATGAATGACAATGGACATAGTGAAAATGGAGGGAAGACTGCAGCAAGAATCAAAACAAACTTGTCAGCTAGGATTCCATTTAACCGAATAGAGTGTTCTACTGTGCCAAGGGTTCAACATAAGTTCAATCTAGCATTCAATCGACGTTGTCAATCTATCAAATGCTTTAGATGTGGTGATCTTGGGCATCGAGCTAGTGAATGCAGAAATTCTATTGTGTGCTTCAAGTGTAGAAGAACAGGACATAAAGCGGTTGATATGTCATTTAAAACCATCGAAAATAACATCTCGAATGGAACCTCCACACCATTGAAAAAAACCGCATGAATAACTACTCACAACAAAGCACAAATCAAACCCTATAAATATCATCCCCTGAAGATAGAAGGAACATTCACTTTCAATCAATATAGAGAAAAACCTCTCATCACCTCCATAAGAGCACCACATAACCATCTCTCCAAGAGAGTACCGCACAATCATCTATACGATACGGACTATCGGTAGTTAGATCGTATCAGCGATCGTGGAGATGACTCCACATATGAGACTAGGCAATGGCAGCGAAGAGAGTTCGTCCGATCCAAGTTTGTAACAGACATGAGCACCATGTTGTACGCACGTAACCAACCTCCTGGAAACTGAGCATGGATCAATCAACGTACGCAATTATGAATCAAAGAAAAGAAGAAAAAGCACGAATGCGACGAATAAGTATGAATTAACAATTTCATCTGGCACTTACCGAATGATTATGAACAAGAAAAATAATGGTGCCTTTCAAATGGGTAGTTATTGACTGGAGGCAAACGAAAATTAGGGAGCCATTTTTATCAAGGTAAGTACTCGAGACAAGACTCTATTTGTTTTGTTTTTTTTTTTGATAAAAAGATGGGGGTCAAGCCCCCAAATTTTATATAATTGCAGCGTTTGTACATTTATTTATATATAGGAAAGGAAAATTAAAAAAGGAAAAAGGATAAAGAAAAAGGAAAATTGCGAAAAGAAGAGACAGGTGGAGTCTGCTTGCTTGGTTTGGCCGACTGACTGAGGCCACTAAGTATCTGGAAACCAGTTGTTATTTTCAGTTCTGATTTCTCTGATTAGCGAAATAGGGTGTTCAGATTTGCCGGCGAAAATCCGTCGGCATCTTTCCCTCCATAATACAAAGCATGTTGTCAGCTCTCATCGCGCCGCCCTCTTACATTACGTCGGGTCAGTGAGCAGCTGGAAAGATAGTTCTTCAATGTACTTTGTTGATACCACATTGCAAAAAGCTGAGAAAATGTATGCTCGCACTTCAGTCGCCACACAGCATGATTGGAAGAGATGTTGGCGTGTTTCTTCACTGCAGTGGCACATTACACAAATGTTCGGCGTGCACCAGCCGCGTTTAATTAGGTTGTCCATTGTTGTCAGTCGATTTTGAAGCAATAGCCAAGCGAAGACAGTGACTCTGAGAGGTGATTTAATTTGCCAGATATTGTTCAGGGCTGAGGCTGGGCACGGAGGGTGTGAGAGGAAATTGTAAGCCGAGCTCGCCGTAAATATCTCAGGTTTCCTTATCCATACCATCGAGTCTTGATCCTGTTCAGGAGAGAGTGTCACTGTTTGCAAACGTTGAATAAGTGCATATTTTTCAAGAGTAGCCACCAAAGTAGGTGATGAGGCTTGGACATCCCATCTGCCAGAGTTGTTGCATTCTGCCACACTTGCATGTTTATCATGCGCAACTTGGTAGAGGTTGGGAAATAGCCATTTAAGTGGTTTGCCTAGCGAGTTGTCCTGCCAGAACTGAGCTCTTTTCCCATTTCCAATCTCATACCTTACTGAGCATTCGAAAGCAAGGGCTATCTGTGCCATGTTTTTCCAGAAGAATGATCCATGCAAGTCGTTCCAAGGCTTGTCACTTGCGTTCATCATGGGGGTAGCATGTTGCCACCACAAGTTTTGTGCTATGTGCCACTGCCACAGCCATTTCATTAGGAGTGAGTGATTTGTGAGACGCAAGTCTCTGATGCCCAGTCCACCGAGAACCTTGGGGGTGGTTGCTAATGACCAACTAACCATGTATAAACCCTTACCTTGACCTTGTCTGTCTTTGTGGCCATGCCACACGAATTTCCTTCTCACTCGGTCTATTTGCTTTACCACCCATTTAGGCAGTAAAAACATAGACATGAAGTATTGGGTCATGGCTGATAATACTGAGTTGGTGAGAATGATTCGACCTCCAATTGAGAGTAGTGGAGCCTTCCATGTTGCCAATTTATTTTGAATCTTGTCTATTAGGTTCTGGTAGTCTGCTCTTTTCAAGTTTTTCAATTATTATGAAGCATCACATGATATTTTACGTTTAACAAGTTAAAAGCGCCCATTCACACAAGTTTCCTATTTATGTATTAGTTATATGCTATGTTGCACGAGTCCGGATGCAGGTATCGTACCCGATACAATACGGATGTGGCGATACGAAAGTATCGCACGAGAATCGTATCGGATACGAATGTGACAAGTATTGAATACAGATGCGGTAAGATACTTGAAGTATCCGAGTAACAGGTTATATGCGTTAGGAAACATTACAATAATTTATATCATTGATTTATTTTAAAAGAGAGAACTTGGAAAGATATATGCTGTTAAAAACCGCTATGTATATTTGAAACAATAACCAACTAAATAGATTGGAACCAAGGGATTAAACCATTAATTAATAATAATAGTAAAAGCTTATTCTATGAGGACAAAGACGGAGGAGGCCACTCATATGAGATCTTTTTATGATGCTCAATTGATTTCGTCTTATAATTAAAGGACAAAGCAAGTCTCGAAATATCTTGACTAGTAACATCTAAAAAAAAAATTGATTCAATGACGAAAGGAAATTTCCCTTGAAATTAACATGTTCGGATAGTCACTTCTAAATATTGTTTAAGACATTTTATTATGATCAATTTTTTCATTTGTTTTGAGAAATACAGAAAAATCCTCAAAACGTACAATGCTCTCGAGTCAAGAGGTTGGCTCGATTTAAGACAACACAAAACACTAGAGATCATTCTAGAGACGGGATGAGACCCAAACTAAAGAAATTCAATGACACAGGGTGAGACCCGACAAAGAAACTCAATGACACGGGGTGAGACCCGGCAAAGAAACTCAATGACATGGGATGAGATCCGACAAAGAAACTCAATGATTCGGGGTGAAACCCGAACAAATAAACTCAACTACACGAGGTGGGACCCGACATACAAGAAAATCCACGGAATGAGATTCGAAAAATAAATAGACGTTAGTGTGAGGGGAGGAACCTCACACTTTTGCAAGAAAAAGGAACTCACGGGATAGGACCCGACTAAATACACCTACGGGGTGAGACCCAAATTAACACAACTTGTCGAAAACAACTCACGGGGTAGGACCCGAATTAATACACCTACAGGGTGAGACCCAAACAAGCAAAACAGATAGTCGAATACAACTCACAGGGTAGGACCCGAATGAATACGTCTACGGGGTGAGACTCGGACAAACAAAATAAAGTGTCGAATACAACTCACAGGATAGGACCCGAATTAATATACCTACGGGGTGAGACCCGAACAAAAACAAAGACAGATATGTCAATCATAACAAAAATAACCTGAAAACTTCAAACAAAATCAATCCAAAAAGCTTCGAGTAGGATAAAATGCGGGAGTAAACCCAACTTGTCCAAGAATCAAACAGAAAAACACTTCCCGAACAAGGGATAATACAGAGACAAGTCCTGAATTGTTTTAGGGAGACATCCGTCCGGATTAGTATAACAACAAAATGCTCTCAAAATCTAGAGGATAGCTTACATACACAATGTTTCAAAATTTACTATACATACGCATCCAGACGAGTGTATGCACCCGACCGAGTAAAATTCATCCGACTACCAAATAGCTAGTCGAATAACTAAATAAATTATTAGAATTGTCGAATAAAATTAGTACTTGAAAAGTACTTATCACCATTAGACCACCCGAGTTGCGAGACCTAGAAGCTGAAAGGAACTAAGAAAGATGAAACATCCAAATTTCACAAACCCAAGTTTTTACAACTACCTGAAACATACTAATCGGTGAATGTACATCATAAGCACATAATGTTACCCGACCAAGATAAAATTGCCATTCTCAAAGCCTCAATGCATCCGTCAATGACGTCTCAGGTTTGGGGAGCAAATAATATGCTAAACCACATCGGGAACATAGCACTATCCGGAGGAGGAAAAGTCCAAACTTGATGCCATAAAGTAACGAAATAATAAGCATTCTCTTAAGCCTTCAATGCATTCGTAGATGACATCACAGGTTTGGAAGGCAAATGATATGCCATTTAAAACAACCGAAAATAACCTCCCGAATAGAACCTCGACACCATTGGAAATAACCGCATGAATAACTACCCACAATCAAAGCACAAACCAAACCCTATAAATATCATCCCCTGAAGATAAAGGGGTATTCACTTTCAACCAATATAGAGAAAAACCTCTCATCACCTCCATGAGAGCGCCACATAACCATGTCTCCAAAAGAGTACCACAGAATCATCTATACGGTACGGACTAACGGTAGTTCGACCATATCAGCGGTGGATTGCAAAAAGTACAACAAACTCTCCCAAAATTGGTTCCAGTAGCTACTCAAATCCCCTTGTCTGCTCAAAATCCCTTTTCTACTGATCTGAATCTTGAAGTTGAAGTAATGGCACACAAGATGTTGCATTCGATTGAACTTGGAGGTCCGAAATTGAAGCTTTTCACGAAGAATTGGAGAATGGCTTCATTGTTCAAGTGCTAGATGACATATTTATGATTGGGAATGACATCTCCCTTATGGAATCTGTCAAGTCTTCGTTGATGAAAGTGTTCTCAATGAAAGACTTAGGCGAGGCTTCTTATGTGCTTGATATAAGGATCTATAGAGATATATCCAGAAAACTTATAGGACTAAATCAAAGCACATATGTTGACAATGTGCTAAAGAGATTTAGCATGGAGAACTCTAAGCGAGGATTCTTACCTATGTCACATGGCGTTCACCTTAGCAAGACCTAGTGTCCTACGACACCTGGTGAGCAGGAGGACAAAAGAAGGATATTGTATGCTTCCGCCATTGGTTCTATCATGTACGCTATGATATGTACTTGTTCTGATGTCTCTTATGCTTTGAGCATAACAAGCAGATATCAGGCAAATCCTGACATGGCTCATTGGGGAGCAGTAAGAATATTCTTAAATACTTGAGAAGGACTAAGGAGAGCTTCCTTGTGTACGGAGGGAAAACTGAGCTAGTTGTAAATGATTACACTGATGTTAGTTTCCAATCTGATCCTGATGATTCTCGATCACAATCAGGATATGTATTTATCCTCAATGGTGGTGTTGTGAGCTGGAAAAGTTCCAAGCAGGAAGCCACAGCTGATTCAACCACTGAGGCTGAATACATTACTGCCTCAGAAGCAACAAAAGAAGGATGTTGTATTAAGAAGTTTATCTACGAGCTTGTTGTGTTGCCCAATGTCGAAGGTCTGATTGAGCTCTATTATGACAATAATGGAGCAATTGCACAGGCAAAGGAGCCGAGATCACACCAAAAGTCAAAGCATGTTCTACGACGATATCATCTCATCTGCGAGATTATCAATCGTGGAGATATTAAGGTTTGTAGGGTGGACACAAAAGCGAGCACAGCTGATCCTCTAACAAGGCCTCTAGGCCAGGCTAAGCACATGTTACATGCCTCTTCGATGGGTATTAGACATATGAGTGACTGGTTTTGAGTTTACATTCATGTGATGAGTTGTACTCTTTACTTGTTTAGAGTTAATATGATTAGCTCTAGTTCAAGTGGGAGATTGTTAGTGTTGGTGTTCTAGACTCAAATCATATGTTTGATTATTTAGTTTATTAGTGAATGATTATATCATTTTGTTCCTTGAGTTATTATATTTTATGGATTATCTGGGTTGATGACATGGATTGTAGAATTTCACCAATGAAATAAATATAATTACTCTTAAAAATCTTTGATTGTGGTAATTAGCAAGGAACACTAATTGACCAATATAAGATCAGTGTGTCGGATTAGATGATGATCACATTCTACAGATCATATGACAGAGAGTTGTCAATGCTAATCACACAAGTGTATACATCGGAATGTATACACTAGACAGACCTAAAATGAAATATCACATGGATTGTGTTACGAGTCATTGATATTTAATTTGTGTCATGAATTCTAGGATTGAGATTTTTATATTCTCTACATGAGAAATATACATCGGTGGTACTGTCCAACGCTCACTTTAACTATGAGTTATATAAACAGTTACTGCAATGTGTATAACTTGTGCGGATGAACTATACCCATCAAGATACCGTTGTCCTCTATATATGATATAGATGATGATATCTTTGGGCCCCTTGATAAAGTTTGTATTATGTGCATGCAATATGATTATATGTTAATCATATCATAATAAACTTTAGAAAATCAAGAAAGAATAATTAGCAAGGATGACACATTCCTACCTTGCATTTATTTTGATATCACGAGACAAGGAATTGACACAATAATATTTTAATATTATAGGATCATGATTTTGTATTGTGCTTTTTCATCTATATCATTTGGGTATTCAATATACCATGACTAGTTGTATCATTGATTTATGAAATTAAAATGTTTAGTTTCATTGCCATAATGATGGGATTTCATAGGGTCAACCCATATGAAAGATTAAAAGAAAATGTTGTAAAATAATTCTAGTAATATTTAAAGTATATGTGACATATTTTAAATGACTTTTGATACATGAGAGATTTATATAAATTAACATTATATATTAATTTATATATTGGCCTTTTAATATATGAGATTGTGGACTTAATTAAATATTAATATGATTAATATGATTAATGTGTTTAAGCCCAAAGCTCAAATATAAGCCATAAAATTGCTGGATAAAATTGATTAATGATGATATAATATTGAAGTATATCATTAAATCTAATCAATTTTCATTAAAAATGAGAGAAATTTCGAAACAGTTCTTTGAGGTTACTTTAAACAGGATTTTGAAAGGGCAAACCTCAACCATTCTGAACGTATGAATTATGAAAATTGAAGCTTTTTGAGTCTAGAATCCAACAGTTCAAATTTCAAATCGTTTGAAGTTACCTATAAGAAGTTATAACGGATCGAACTTGGATCGCTCATGTGGCGCTTCGTTTTAGATTACGAATTATCGGGCGTCGAGTTGAGTCTGATTTGAATTAATTTGATTTTATTAAAATATAAGATGAAGTAGGTTGAATTCTGCCGCCTATAGACTATAGACTATATTTCAAATAAAAAATGCCAGGTATCAAATCAAAACCAATTCAATTCAAAAAGTAGCAGCTGTGTAGATTGACTGGATCTCAAACCTTCGTATTATTTCGAGCATCTCTACAGGTCCGAAAGGACGGCTGACGCGCGTAGAAAAAAGAAAAATATTATATGCCAATTTGTTTGTCTATCATTTTCAAACAGCTCTCACGAAAATTTTATCGCGTGGTCATGTCACTCTACAAAAAGAAGAATTTAATGATTTTATTAATTGTTGAGTTCAGGTGTCAGTTGTCACGGCTATTACGAGGAGCATAAATGTGAGAATTAAGTTAAGAATTATTTAGTAATAAATATTGAGTTAGAACATCTATATTAAAAAAAAATTGCACTAATACACTTCAATTATACATAATTATGGCCGGTTTCAATAGTGGGCTTAAAATTCCAAAATTATTGATTGTCCATTTTTCTTGAAAGAAATTTGAAAAAAATGCAGTTGAGGGATTTAAGAACAATAATCGACGATTAATAGTGTTCAAACTGACACCTTGTTTAGATGCAGTAGCACTTTATTTAACTTAGTGATGTCTAACATTTTTTTTTAAATAATTCATAAATTAAATCCATAATCCCATTGCGCTTTCATTCCCTTTTTGTCTTCAATAGAACCATCCTGCATTTCAGCATTTAGAAATTGAATTATATACTAAAAATTTCATCGCGACGTACCGCAACTTCTTGATTTTTTTAAGAAGAAATATTTTGTATTAGAAATTTTAAATAGTACAATTATACTAATTTCAATCTTTTTATTACATAACATTGTTTTACTGAAATTAGAGATATAATAATAAATATCATACATTTTTCTTATGTTTTTTTGAAAGCATGATGATTTATATGAAATGAAGAAGGTGTGAACATTAATGGCATAAAATTAATATTATTAATGATTTATATTGAAATTAATGACGTATCTCATTAATGACGTGTCGCGTGTTCGATAACCTGGACACACGTACAATGCAAGTTGAATAGCAAAATGAAGTGTCGGAGTGTCAGAAAAATTGAACACGCCGACACTTAGTAAGCTTTATATATAGTATTGATACCGATGAGGTTATAGTACTTCACAAAGCATCAAGCAAGCGGTATATCTTTATGTTTTCAATTTCAAATTCAAATTCAAATCGTTTAACTTGATCTTCATATTAAAATCTCCTTAGAGATCAAATTTTATATTTTTAAAAAAATTTCACTATTTTTAAAAGGTAAAAAATCATTCATCTTAAATGATTCAATAATCATTATATTAACCAACTTTTCACTATATTTAAAAAATAGTAAAAAAATTAAAAAATGTAAAAGTCGGTCTTCAAAGAATTTCTAATATGAAGATGAAGTTCGACGGTTTAGATTAGACGTTTGAATTTTAAAATTCGATATACGAAAACAAATATTGATTGTTTGATGTTTTTTGAAGTACCGTAGCCTCACCTTGTATATATAAAAAAATCACCGTGAAGTTCTTTTTTTAATTATACATACAGCTTGGATATTTTGGACCGGCGGAAGAAACTAAGGTGGCCCAAAGTCAACCGTCTAATTTAAATTAACGAATACATTGTTTCATTAAATTAAATTATAATTATTACACGAAGCAATTTATCCGTTAGATTAAATTAAACTATTTATTTGTTAAATTATGAGGTTGATATTTAATGGACACAAACCGAATGAACTTCAAGATTCGAACTGTTTAGAGTTTCGAACGAATCGATTCTAGTTTGATTCAAAATCATTGCGAACTAGTTTGATTCGATTTGAAACTAATTTCGAACTGACATCAAACGAATTAATTTCGAACTTTTCTCGAATCGAGTTCGAACGAATTACGAACTATGAATTTTTCTTGCACTCTTACTCATGAAAAAATACATTGATCGGATCCGATCGAACTTGTGAATTTACTGAATTCAAAGGAATCCTGTCAGAATAATCAAGTAAAATTAATTGAAAAAATGTACGTAAATCATGATCGGGGATCTAAGAAAGAATGCAACTAAAATAGAATTAGTGCTTTCATTCGGTCATTGACTCATTTCCCATCGATAGAATAACCGAATAAGTAACGGGAAGGCACTAGACTCGTGGGGTCCATTGTCAGTGGTACATATATGATATATCTCTTGTACACCGGAAATACTCCGGTCACACATGAAAATTCCCAGGTAATTTCCAGAACCCCTTAAAATACAAACCGATCAACGATTCAACGTCATTTTCTATTTCTGAGAGCCTTTTTTTCAGAACTTCTCCCCCAAAAGTTTTCTTCCAGGCAAAACTCTCTCTCTTTCTATACAAATTCGATACTTCAATTAAATAACACAACCAATTCGATCAATAGTCTTTGATTCCTCGAGAGAAAAGAGGGGAAGAGCTTTCGCACCAGACCACTTCAATCTATTTTCTTCCGATTTGATGGATTCCAACCAAGTTGCGAGACCAGCTTTGATTTGATTTGATGATGTGCTTGAGGAATTTCGGAGACATTTTTTGAAGGATTAGAAGGAGATGTCTAATAATTCGAAGGTGGTTTTTGAAGGATGGCTAGTTCGGTATGGCAAGAGAAAACTAGGAAGGGCGTATTTCCGCATGCGCTACTTTGTTTTGGAGACCAATTTGCTCTCTTATTACAAGAGGAAACCAAAAGATAACATGGTCAGTAACAAGTTTTCCTTGTGTTTGTTTCGTAGGATCAATTTGACCATTAATTTATTTAATTTTGCGTGTTTCTTGAGTTTACTGTTATAGAATTCAAAATTATGTAATTTCTCTTTCAAAGTGTCAATATCATATTTATCCTTCTAAGTAGAGAAAATTCTCTAAAATTTATCCATTGAAACATGGAACTTAACATATATGTTTTTTTTTGGTTCGGAATTGTAAGTATCATATTTAGATATTTTATAAAATTAAACTTTTTGAAATTTAACATTTTAAAACTTCAAAATTACATATTTCTCCCTCCAAAACAAATATCATATCTATCCTTAAAAACATTTCTCTCATATTTCATGTAACACAAAGTAACCAAATTGTAAATTCTCAGGCATTTCTTAACTTTTCCTCTTCTATATTTGCATCCATTACTATGTTGCTTGATGAACGAAAAATAGAATACATTAAATAGATTTATGTTTTGTATATATTTGGTAGCTGCATTTTGGAAGAGAAATATTTAGCTTTGAGATTTGGATGGTTAAATATGAGAGTTTATATGTTTAAGAAAGATAGATTTTTTTTTTTACTTTTTTGCAGGAAAAAATATATAATTTTTATGTTTTAAAGAAAATATGTTTCTCAATTTTTAGAAGCATATATATGGTGTTTTGCCATTAATTTAGCTCTTATCTTGTATTAATCTAGAAGTCTTATTAGCTTTTTACAACATTTCAACACCAACACACCACCACCAACCAGAAAAAATGTATCTAACTTCGTGTTACCTTATTGTTGTTTGATTTGTCGTATAACCTTGTGATCAGATTGTGGAACTGAAAGATGAATTCATAAAGAAAGGTATTGTGGGTAAAAGCAACTCCTTTAGTCCGTGCATCTTTTTTCTTTTGATGTAATAGTTTATGTATTTTAAAATGTCAGCAAAACTGACAATCTACTATTCTTAATTCCAGTAAATCTGTTTATTGGGTTTCAGGCACCTCTGAAGAAGATTGAAATAGATGGGAATTGCAGGGTTGAGGACCGGGGCCTTAAACCTCATCATGGCGATGTAATTTCTTGTAATATTAATTTTGCCTTCACAAGAAGAAACTTTTTTGTTTGGATACTAGTAATCTGGCTGTTGCTTTTGCAGGTGTTTTGCTTTTTATGCATTTACAACAGAAAGCAGAAGGACCACCAAATTACTGTATGTGACAATTAAGTTCATCATTTTCTTCTTACTAATCAGCATGCTGTATTTTCTTAACAAAATGGGCAAATTGACGATTTTGAGGCACTGTGATAAAATCACATGTATTTCAAAGAAATACAACATGCATGTTGACAGCTGTCATGCTAGTACTGACCAGTACATACCTGTATTAATCCTATTTGATTCTAGACCAGAAAAGGTACAAAATCACTTGTCAAGGTTGTCTGGTATTTTTTGACAAATGCGAAGTTATAAATCAAACTGTCAAAGTGACTTTACATCAGATTTAATTTGTTCCGAAATATACTGTAAATTCCAGTCCCTTATTAGCTGATGCAATTGTATTTATATTTTTTTGTTGGTTTTAACTTGAGCCAGTTGGGCACGAAGGACATGCAGGAACTTATGGCATGGAAACAGAAGATTCAGGAAGTCATCGATCAGGTCTATATTCTGAACCAATTTGAATTTTCAACCATCTCCCACCCACCCCACCCCATACACCAGTTATGCACAAAGAAAAAACTATAACTGCTCAGTTCCATAATTTGGCAATAAGTAACAATTGATATCTGGATGTAGCAACAAGATTCGACAACAGCCAAGCACAGGAAAGCCTTTGCTTCAATGGACTTCGATAATCTCAGTGGCTTTGCTCTCTCTGACCTTGAAACTCCGTAAGCCACCAGAAAACATTTTGCTTATGTTTTTCCTTTGCTTTTGTTATAAGTTCAAATCAGTGGTACTTAAAAAAGCATTATTGAATAGCACTTTGATTCTTAAACCTTCTAATCAGCACAATTTTGTACAACATCAGCATTTTTCTGTCAAAATATAGAATAATATTGGCAAGAACAATTTCTTTCTTTTTTGAAGTAGTAGACTTATGCCTACAGAAATTTCATTTATGAAAAATGAGTCATTTTATGAAAGATAATTAAGTTACTCAGACGTATGAGTTTGATGAACTACTCAGCTGGTGCTTCTCAATGTAGACATTTCACTTGTGTTAGTTGCATGAAAGGATGATAATCCGGCTTCAATTCAGGACTGCAAATTAAAATAGTTGCATTATTATAGAGTTTTTGATAGTGTTAGCTATGCCACGAGTTTCTTGGGTTTGCTCTACTGTAACCAACCTAACTGTCTTGGCATACAAAAAGATGATTACTGCTGTTGTGTCTCATGCATGGTTAGCTAGTTATTTCGAAGTAGATGCATAATAATATTGAAATCCATTTTTTGCATTATGGTGAGTTGGTGACTGGTGAGCAATGTCAGAATTTTTTAGCCTGGCAGATCTCCTGAGCAGTAACTTCCGAGCCAATAGCTTCAACTTAGGATGAAAAGCATGGTAGGGTTTCACATTTTATAAATCAGAATGCTTGAGGATAAAGGTTGGGGTTTGTGGTATTTTATGGTCAAACTGGACAAAATATACTTTTCAAGTAACACATGTTCAGTTTACCATCTGGATTTTCTTAATCAAGTTTTAGTATACATGCTTACTTACAACTGTGCGGTTAACTCCTTCCTCTGTAGGCTGGAGGAAGAAGAAGATAACTCGCAGATGTTCGGACGGAAACCTACAATTGGAAACGGTATGAGCACTTATGGTTGTTGCTATCCATCTATATTTACTCTTCTTAATTGTAGTTTCTCTGACCAATAGTGTAGTACTTGATAAAACAAATTACGACTGTCTTTAGGTCCACCTGATTCGCTTCATGACTGGACAAAGGACACTGAATTTGGGGGGCCTAGTCAGACTGATCAAGCTCATTCTAGGAAAAATTGGCGGCTTGTTAGATGCCAAAATGGCAAGTTTAATAGTTTAATTTATGCTAGTTTTCAGCCAATACTGCACCAGCCCAGTTCATATCAAACCTAGATCTTTCCTCATCTGGATTTAGTTTCAGGTTCATTTGTGTATTTACTGAAGTTGAGCTTAATTTATTTTTCAAAACTGAAGAAATTTTGCCAAAACTCATATAGAGAAGCTGGAGATGATGCAATTGTATTCATGCTAATAATGTACTCATTGCAAACTATCAATCATCAGCACTAAGTTATAAAAGGCCAAATTCTGTAATGTTTACCAATACTATGCAGTTTTAAGAATTTCAGGCTCTTTGGACCACACTTGAATGATCCAAATGTCCTCTTGGTGCTATTAGCTTCATCATATTCTGCCCCTAGATTTATATAATTTATGCAAAAGAAACTCTAATTGATGCCTATTTCTATGACAGGTTTGCGGATCTTCGAGGAGCTTGTTCCGGTTGATTACCTTGTAAGTACTAATTCCATGTACAATTACTAGCAAATGACCAAACTTATTCCAGAATTCTACTTTAGCCCATTCTCAACAACTATCATTGTTCCAGATAGGTAATGTTTAATTCAAAACCTGAATAGCATAATCGCATTTTTCACCTAGGTGTAGATGTTGATCAAGGCTATTCCTTTGTAGAATAACAAGGTGGTATGATGAGAGATGTTTATCAGCCATTTAAAAATACCAAGTTCAAAAACCTAATATTACATATTTGTAGCCAAGGAGCTGTACAAGGGCAATGAAGGCAGTGGGTGTGGTGGAAGCCAAATGCGATGATGTTTTTAAGCTTATTATGAGTATGGATTTAGAAAGATACGAGTAAGAATAGGCTTTATTTCTCTTTATTCATGGTGTCAATCCTTTTAGCAATATGAATGTGGAATATTTGACCAAACTTCTATATGGAAACCTTAAAAGCTTTTCTGATTTGTGCTTGATAACCTTATTGCAAAATACAGGTGGGATTGCAGCTTTGGATATGGAAGCTTAGTCGAAGAGGTTGATGGACATACTGGAATTATGTACCATAGGCTCCATCTAGACTGGTGCCCAATGTAAATCCTTCTCTTCATCTCCTTCTCTGTCATTCTTTGTTGAAGCTCCCTTTAAGGGATTCATACAACATGATTTTGGATGTAGGGTCACTAGTAATAATATTTGAGAAGCTTTTTACTTGTGTAAACACCTTACCTGAATGAAACTGGAGAAGTTATATTTGTATAGTTATTTTCCTGGCATATAAACAAATAATGCCAGCAGTAGGAGTAAATGATGGTTATGGTGATGATTAAAACTGTGTGTTTTTTTATACTTAGGTTGGTTTGGCCTCGAGATCTTTGTTATGTTCGGTATTGGCGTCTCAACGATGACGGAAGCTATGGTATTGTGCTCATCATTTCTTTCTTGTCAAAAATCAACATTTCTAAGTTGGTCTGTCTAAGTGCTTATGTTTCGAGTGCAGTTGTGCTGTTTCAGTCAAGAGAGCATCCAAAGTGTAGGCCACAACAAGGCTACGTGCGAGCTCATATTGAGAGTAATTTCTCCTCTGCTAAGCTGTTCAAGTTGAATTTTGTGTAAAACAATGTCATACTTCTATTCAAAATGTGTTTCTGTTATGTTAACAAAATAGGCAACCACCTTTTAAAACTAGTTTTACCCCAAGAAGAGAAGAAATATTCAAATTCAAAATGATGAATTTATTTCAGGTGGAGGGTTCAAGATATCAGCCCTAAAGACAAGAAATGGGAGGCCGCGCACACAAGTGCAACACCTTATGCAAATAGATATGAAGGGGTGGGGTGTTAACTATCTTTCCTGGTACCAGCAGCGATGTCTTTTGCAGATGTTGAACAGTGTTGCAGGTATGCATTAGCATCCGTTATATTAACACGTATTTTTGTGTGTTTGATTAAGTTTTAATGTATGTATGTGAAATAGGGTTGAGAGAGTACTTCTCTCAGGAGGATGGTGTTAAAGCAGTTGCTAGGATACCCAGGATGGCTATTGTAGAATCAGACTCAAATTCAGAAAAGAAAGATGCCGAGCCACATGGTATGAGCAAGCAGCAGTCACAGCCATCAGAGCTTACCATGGATGATGAATCTGATGATGAAGAGGACTACCAAGAACCTGAAGCTTTTATTGAGGTAGAAATAAATATTACCTTTTGTCCCCTTCTTTTCGTGAAAAAGTTCAAAATTTGTCATGGATGCGAAGAATTGGATTCGAGACTATTCCGGACTGAGATTATTCAGGTGTGATATTGGTGAACATTAGTTTTGCTCAGAATGGAAGTCCAGACTGAATTCTTGGAACCATACAACAACATAATTACAGAAATCCATGTGTGCATGCATTGAGTACTCACTATTAGATACCTGAACAGATTTTTTTTCTCTTTTCCCCCCTTTCAAGGTTGCCTCGTAGGAGGTTTAGATATTAACTAGAATATGGTGATTCCTATTAAATCACACTGAAACAAGTTTTTAATTTATCAATTTACAGGATGAATCTGATAAATATGACAGTGATGCTAAATATTCAGGTATATAAGGTGCAAATAACTTCTTTTCTCTGAAGCTTCCATTGTTTATTAGTTTTTTCACTATGCTTTATTATCCATAATTGATGCTCTCAAAGAGGAGGAGGTACCAGAAGAAATTGATGTCTCGGCATTTTCTGGTAACTTACGGCGGGATGCAAGCGACAAAGCTCGTAACTGTTGGATGGTCCCTGAACCAAACTTATTTAAAGTCCGTAGCAAAACCTTCGGGGAGGACAAATCGAAGGTTGTTCAGAGTCCACACTCTACATCCATTTTATACTTTTTTTGTTTTCTTTGTTTTTGGGTCTCAAGGTGAGATGCCGCCCTTCATTAAATGGAAGCAAATAAAGTCATTACAAAAAGGTTTAGGAGTTCTATACCATAGTCAGAAAACAAAAGGACAACATAAAAAAGCCACCTTACTAACCTATATCAGCTCATCATCCAAAGCTGAGCAACTACACCCCCGTGCATCAAACTCCTTCCTCCTGAGCTGACATTTTTACATCAAACCATAAATTGTATGTTAGCATATTAATCATATTACATGCAGAAAATATCTAAACTGTTCATTAACTATTCAAGCAATTCCTCATCTTCTTCATCATGCACTTCTTGATAATGAAGAAGTGAGGACCTGCTATGTTAATCAGTATCTTGCTTTCATTCTTTCTTCTTATTTAATTAATTAATTAAATAATTTTCTAATTGAAAAAAATCACCGGTTTAAGGATAGTTGGATGTTCTAATAATCCCAAAATTTACAATAAATTAAAACATAATCTTGGAGCTTATCAGAACAATACCATGTAGATACCTGCTGGTAAGTACTTGATGCAATTGGCGGCGACTGATTGGTTCAAGGGCAATAGCCGTATAGATCATGTTGCCAGAAGACGAGGTTGTGCTACCCAGGTAGGAACCGCTTCTCAAAAGATGTTACTAAGATAATATTCATTTTTTTTGTTTATATGCTGCTTTTGCTTGCAGAATCTTAACCACTTATATTTCTACTCATGTTTAACTACGTATGATTTAATTGTAACATTCATAGATTGCTGCTGAGAAAGGCATGTTCAGTTTGGTGATAAATTTGCAAGTAAGTCCTACCACTTAAACAAGAATCCTTACGCTTTTTCTAGTTACAAAAAACCCCACTGATATCACGAAATTCTAATATTCAGATTCCAGCATCACAACATTACAGTATGGTGATGTACTTTGTATCAAAAAAACATCCACGCCCAGGATCACTTCTACAAAGGTTTGTGGATGGCGACGACGAACTCCGTAACAACAGATTAAAGCTAATTCCAATGGTGCCTAAGGTCTCTTTTCCTTCCCATATCTCCCAAATCTAGTTCACAATTATTCTTTAGTCAAAGCAGAACTGAGTTTCATCTCATTGTTTGTCATGGCTGGGTTATCGTTATGTCCATATTGGTCCGTACTGTTTGGAATATGCTAAGGTGCATCTTTAGTTAAGCCTGACTTAGCTACAAGATTTCAATATGATCAGATATGTTGAGATTTCGTGTTGAATTTTGATTACTACCTCACGCTAAAATAGTAATAACAAATTTCATAGGGGTCATGGATAGTTCGGCAGAGTGTTGGAAGCACCGCTTGCTTACTTGGCAAAGCTGTTGATTGCACCTATATCCGCGGTCAAAACTACTTGGAAGTATAAATCGTAACCTTTTGCTGCTTACTTTTTTATAGTCAAAATACTAAATATGATCAAAGGATTAGTTTTTCTGTTTATTTTGCATGGTTGCCAATTGTATGTGTTTCTTTTGCATTGTTCTACAGATTGATGTTGATATAGGTTCTTCTGCTGTGGCAAATGGTGTTTTAGGGATTGTATGTGGCGCCATCACCACCTTGGTTGTTGACATGGCTTTTCTTGTACAGGTATGATGAATTTCTTATCTATCTTAACTGAAATCAATCCTGGGCCTTGTACCAATGTACAAATTCTTTTGTTAAGAAAGTTGTAAGAATATTATCCTAATAAAATCTTTTTGTCAGGCAAATACTGAAGAGGAGTTGCCGGAGCAGCTAATTGGTGCCGTTCGAATGGCACATATTGAGCTCTCTGCAGCTGTCGATGTTTATGATCTTGAAAATATAGATTCATGATAATTTGATCCCATTTTCATTTATATTAAAAAACAAATTTTGTTTTCATTTCAGCCAGAGAAAAACAATGCAAAAAAAATCATAACTATACAGTGCTTCCTACAATGTAGACCCAAAAACATTATATGGGATTACTTGGACCTATACGTTGCAACCTTAATAGCTCGATAATTCAAGCTTAGAAAAGGATGATTGCTCGTTAAGTATATAAAATGAAGGAGGGGAAGAAACCAAATTTTGTCGCAAATTATGGTTTATGAAGTTTTTCCCATTAATTATATATGTGATTACTTTCGGAGATATATTAGTCCTACAATTCTTTTGGCAAGTCACATAATAGGTTGTGTTCTTATTCTTTTGTAGAAAAAAATGATATTTTTTTTGGTGGGGGGTGCACAGGGAGATTCTCCTTTGTATCTTTGTAATATAACCAGATCCTGTATAAAACATATTATATTTATTTAGCAGCTGTTTTTACAATAAAGTGTGTTTTCGATAAGACACAAATATTGTGTTAACAATTTACTGTTATAATAGATATATATTCTACTATGACTATTGATCATTAGCTTTGATACCGTCATTTTGCGCGGTAAACAAAAACAAAATGAAAGACTGGCATTCTTTTGTAAAGTAGATGGTTATCTTTTTTAGCAAATGTACAATGCTGCATCAGAAAATCTCATACTAGAAAATAGTACATCTGGTCAGATCTCAATCGCAATTAAAGCAAGTTCATGAAAAAAAAACATTAGACATATACATTAGTAGATTATATTTTTCTGACTCTTCCTCTTGGCATCAACCAAACCAAGAAAAGCATCAACTGCATCAGCCGAACTCGCCGAAAACCCTTTGCCAAACACATCTCTCGACACAGCTTTGCCCGATGCCTGATATCCTCATCCATCAGCTTTTGAATTCCTGGCAGAACTTGCTTCCTTCTAATGGCCTCCTGCCTCTCTGATTTTAGCACATGACCAACCTTGAGCTACTTTGTCACTAGTCTTGCATTGTAAATCTGATCTTCGTGTATCGACCACGTCAGCATTGGCAGCTCACACCCTATGCTTCAACAGTTGAGTTCCAACCACAATGGGTCGAAAACCCGGCCATCGACTTCTGTGGGGCCCAGCCACGGATTACCAAACCTCTATCTCTGACTCGCTTTGCAAATTTGTCAGGATCAAATAAGCTAGGTTCCTCTTGGTGTACCGGCAATCCGGCTGGATTATGCTTCATGGCTGGCCGTTGGATAGACCAGATAAATGCCTGGTCTGACAGCTCGAATCCAACTGCTAACTTAACCAACTCAGTATCACGCGGGGTGTTGGTTGAACCGAAGGATACATAGATGACCGAGCAAGGTGGTTTCGAATTAAGCCAATTTAACACATCATGCTCACCGTGGGTCGAGTCATGCTTCGGCCAGATGAACTCGTCATGGATTAGAGATGTCAATCCAGTAACAGAAGACCGGAATTGAGAAGGATTGGACCCACTGCCAGAACTGGCCTTTTTGCTTCCTCTGCAATGTAATCCAGAAAGGGACGCTCCAAATCAGTACATCTATTGATTAGATCAACTGTTAAATTAAAGATCAACTGTTCAAATTAATAATATAATGTTTTTTGAATTTTATAATTGACAATTAGCGTTTAATCGACAGCTTAGATCAAGTTTCGCAGAGAGCAGAGGAAAAAAATCCATGGAGAATGCGATTCCGTAACGATTTGACCGTGTTTACCATCGAGGCATCGACGAATTGAGATCTTCTATTACAAATGATAACCGTAGAAAGAATCAGATGGATTCTGTGTTCTCAAAATTTATTCATAATTAATCTCAAAATACTACAAAAAAATGTAAGCCGTCCGATTTCTACAGTAATTTTATTACTGTAGAAATTCGGACTCGGCATCGACCATCTCCAACAGTCCAAACAAGGAATTAACTACCCTCTCTCTCTCTTCGACAATCAGCTAATCGAATTTCGCACTCGCACCAATCGGACTGGTTCTCTTTTCCTTCTCCTAGAAGTAGCTTTCCCCTGTTACTTTCTCATCGCTTCAAGGATCCATTACAGATACCCTCCTGGCTCCTGCTGTATGCGTCGTTCTCCGACAAGGGTCACACGAGGTCACGAGCACTGTTATAATTCTTTGATTTACTTGAATTATTGTTACTTGAGTAGCCATGGCGACGAGGAATCGGACTCCGATGTACCGGAAATACCGGGACGCGCTACGCCAGGTTCGCTCCCCTCCGTCTCCCTACGCCGCCACGTCATCGTATTCTTCGTACGGACGCGACGGTGGGCCCGTGATCGAGCTTGTAAGTGCTTCTCTGCTACGACCCGATCGGCGTTATACTCCTCTCAGCACCGATGACCCTGGTAGTTCCAGGTCTCATATTATTTCTTTTTTTTTATAATATCAGTTATTATCCCTGTGCGCCAGAATTTGATTTTTTTTTGGGAATTAGGGTTAGAGAAGGATAGTGATTGAATAGAAGTCTGGGATTGGATGGTTAGCCGGTTAGGTGGTGTGCTGTGACTAATTTACTAGTATGAAGTATGCACCAGTTGTTTTTCCATTGAAACACATAATTAGTTCAAAAACATAGAGTTCACATCACAACATACAATCAGGCCCCAGGGACACACAGAACCTTGAGCAACTGCAAACTAGATGAAACATTAGCTTAAGTATGGTAAAAACAAAATGCCATGAGCAATGAGAAAAACAAGAGATAAAAAGCCAATGTGAAGTTATTACCATGGCCACCGGCATCACTGTGCTCTCTTGAGCCATCACTCATCTTCATTTCCAGTCCTGGCTTTAAGAAAATTTTAGATGTAGTTATAGTTAAGGTTTATATTGCCTTGCTAAACTCTTAAAGTAAATAATTTGCAATTTGATCTCCTATTGAGTGGCATATTTGAGTTGCAGTGGAGGAGGTGCAGTTACGGTAGGGTTGCCTCCAGCCTGGGTGGATGTATCTGATGAAATATCGGGAAATATGCAAACGGCGAGGGTAAAAATGGCAGAGCTAGCCAAAGCCCATGCAAAGGCATTAATGCCCTCCTTTGGAGATGGCAAAGAGGACCAACATAGAATAGAAGCACTTACTCATGAAATTACTAATTTATTGAGGAGATCAGAAAAACGCTTGCAAAAACTATCTGCTTCTGATCCTTCTGAAGATTCTAATGTTCGCAAAAATGTTCAGGTATGGTTTTGCTTATTGTGTAACCTCTCTTGTAGAAATCACACAACCAAAAGTGAAATGGCCAAAACAATGTGAAACGCACACTTCTCTCCTTGCCAAAAGTGAAATGGCCGAAACGCTTGCAAAAACTGAAATCAAGTGCAGCAAAATTGTAGGACAAAAGGTCCTTGCTAAGTTAGACAGAACAGGTAATGCAGAGTACTTTTCATATTTTGTACTGATACTTGACTTGTTTGATGTATCTGCTGTACTGACTTTGCATTAGAGTGATGCGAAAGAGAACTCTGTTAAATTAAAAATAATGTCATCCCTTAAGTTCAATTAGGCTAAAACCAAACGTTATTTCTTGAAAAAAAAAAATGTTTCTCCTAAGTTCAATTAGGCTAAAATCAAATGTTATTTGTTGAATTTGATACAAAAGAAGGGGAGCGATAACCATGTTAAGCACAGTTGGCTGCATCTACTCTGGTAAAGAAAAGAAGCTCGGAGGCAACTTCATAATTTATCAACTCAGTTTTTTTTTTCCTTTTTTTTCTTCTTTGGAACAGGGAGGTATTATAACATAAACCCTTATAAATGTTTGTCCAAGTAGGAAAGGGAACATGACAAATGTTGGGTTTTGCCAGGCAGGTACTGCTGAGTGTGAACTCCTGAGTGGATTTACCAAAGGATTAGTATAAGAAAACCAGCTATCTAAATATAAACACATTTTTTCCTGCAGGAGACTGAGGGTAAAAATGACAGAGCTAGCCAAAGCCCATGCAAAGGCATTAATGCCCTCTTTTCAACTATGGGGTTTAATTATATCAAATTTTGCTTGAAACATTTATGGGGTCGAGCATAGAAAATATCTAAGTATGTATGAAGTCAATTTTGAAATATTAAAAAAATGAGAAATTATTTTATTCCCCCAACCTCTGTTCCCCAAGTGTGTCCCCCTTCTTTTTCTCCATTTCTCATTCTTTCCTTCCCTTTCCATCTCTCTTTCGCTGATGTAGTAACCCCGTGGAAGTGTCACTATCACTCTCTCCTCTCTCTCTCTCTCTCTCTTTCCCTTTCGCCAACAGAGAACAAAAGGGAGCAAACGGAAGTCGAGAGAAAACGAGAGGTGAGATGGAGGTTGTGTGCGCTGGATCTGATGAGGCGAAATACCTTCGAAGAAGAACGAGACAGCTCTCTCTGCTCTTCTCTCTATCCTTCCTCGTGTTCATCCTATCTTCTCTCTCAAATCGATCTATCCCTCCAAGTCATCATCTCATTAAGCTCCATTATGTATTTGTCCTTATTATTTTTTTATTATTAGCTTCTGGTATCGTGCCTCCTTCATGTTTCTCTTCTCTAGAGGGTAGCCTGGTACTATGGTACACGTAGCCCCCGCTTGCGCGGGGTCCGGGAAGGGTCGGATCACTTTGGGGTCTTTGTACGCAGCATTTTCCTACATTTCTACAAGAGATTGTTTTCGCGACTCGAACCCGTGACCTCCTGGTCACAAGGTGACAACTTTACTGCCGCGCCAAGACTCCCCCTTAATTTCTCTTCTCTAGAGAGACAAACATAATTGAACTATATGAAAAATATAAACAAATGATACCAAAATATAACACATGTTATCAAATATAAACACCTGCTATCTAAATATAAACACACTAATACAACAACAACAAAGCTTTTTGTCCCAAACAAGTTGGTGTAGGCTAGAAATGAAGTTCATATTGGATTTCATTTTCATAAGATTGAATGAATTTTTACGTTGGCTCGCCAAGTCTATCACAACCGTCCTCCTTTCCGGGCTTGGGACTGGCTATGTAAAACATAAGTCGAGTTAAATATAAACACACTAATATAGAATATAAACACATGATATAAAATAACCTGCTATCAAAATATAAACGCCTGTTGTGTGAAAATAATCTACACATCAATAAACAAATGCTATCAATGTGAAGCATGTGTGCTTGTGTTCATAAGAATCCAGATGGTTCACTCTTTCTATTTTCTGCTAGTGTTAACCCTTTGACTTTTCCTTTTTAACATAGTTAGTTAGGGAGGCGAAGTTGGGAGACAGAACTTGGAATTCTATTAGAAGACCATCAAGAAATTTTTGTTTCAAATAAATATAATATATGGTATAGAATTGCAGAATTTTTTTTAAATAAAAAGAATGGGGGTCAATTGACCCTTTGCATACTGAAACATTTATTTTCTGTGAATTGATTATTTCTTGTGAATTTGTGAACATAAAAAAGAGTTGGATTAATAGCACAGGCAGTAATTTCATGTTTTGACTGTAATTCAGAGAGCACTTGCGACCGATCTACAGAATCTTTCAATGGATTTCAGGAAAAAACAATCTACTTATCTAAAGCGGCTTAGACAACAAAAGGAGGTTTGTTACGTTTTTCTGTTCTACTATCTTATGCTTTTTCTCAATTCATCATGTCATAATTGTAACTAATGCTGCTTGTAGGGCCAAGATGGTGTTGATTTGGAGATGAATATCAATGGTTCTGTGTCAAGATTGGATGATGTTGATGATGAATTTGGTGATGTGGTATGTATCCTTTTAGCATACAAGCAGTTCTGACTGATTACTGGTTCTTTTTTGGAGGAGGCCATAAATAACCGGTTACTGGTGAATCAGATAAAAGATACATACTTGATCTGCCTCTGTTAAGAAACATATGGATATTATTACTTGTTAACATAATTGAACTGCTTTTTTCTAGTTTTTATAATCTTCGTATGCTCTCTTACCTAGAAATCTGCTTTCTGATGTATGTGTACTGTCAGCTGTTAATATTTCAAGAGTAATGCATTTTTTATTTCATTGTCACTTTTTAAAAAAATTAAAAGATGTTAGTTTTGTCTTACAGGGTTTTACGGAGCTACAGATGTCAAAGCTTAAAAGGAGTGAGGTGTTTACTAGAGAGAGGGAGAGGGAGATAACACAGGTATAGCAAAGCTAACGAAATATAAGTCCCTGTAAGAATTTTGAAAAAGAAATGTCTTTTTGAGTAATCAAAATTCTTGTACATTTGAGGTGGTGGAATCAGTGAACGAGCTTGCTCAGATAATGAAGGATCTCTCAGTACTAGTTATAGATCAGGTACTGTAGTCCTTCCCTTTTCTTCTTTTTGCATATTTTAAGGAGTGTAAAAGATGACTGGTTAAAAGAAAACGATAAGCTTTTGACATATATCTTGTTATTTTGATGCCATAGGGGACCATTGTTGACAGGATAGATTACAACATACAAAATGTTGTTAGTCAAGTAGAGGAGGGATACAAGCAGTTACAGAAGGTTCTCTCTCTCTCTCTCTCTCTCTCTCTCTCTCTCTCTCTCTCTCTCCATACCCTAAATGCATAACCCCAGAAGTCTTTGGGCTATTGTGATTTTCTTTTAAATCATGATGATGGGGTTACCAAAATTTTCTATCTGGAAATCAGCCTTCTGACTTCTAATTTTTTTCTTGGACACTCAATAAATCAACAATTCAGCAAATGATTTGAAAATATTTGAGAGAAAAGGAACAAGTACACTTTCCAAAACAATCAAATATAAAAAGCAATGATTAATTGATTCTTAAAGTAGCCTAGCAGCAGAATGGGATAAATGGTGGGGACAGGGATCGTACCTCCCTTTGTTTGGTCCTTCATGCTTCTCGTAGTTATAGATACATGTTGGGTTTATCACCAAAACTGTATCAGTAATAGAGAGCATCTAGTATTTAATCCTCTCTAATGTACGTGTATTGTGCCCTTGTAAGGAACTTATTTATGTAAAATTAGGATAAAAAACTTCAAAAAGCTGGAGTAGGACCATTTATTTTTTATATTACTCGTTTCCCTGATGAATCCTGTTCCATAGTTAATTCTCTGGTCTGAGCTCACTTGAAAGTTTAAATTTTGAAAACCAAAACCCTCTTTATGGCCTTTTTTGCATCTCCTGATTTCCTTTTGACCTTTACCTTGACTGAGCTATGAGCCCAGGTCGGACAAAATGATAACCTGCTTTCTGCAGTTTTTTTAAATTTTGGCATTACTGCATGTGCATGTTTTTAATATCCTCTTCCAATTATGATTTTGCAGGCTGAGAGAACACAGAAACAGGGGGGTATGGTGATGTGCGCTTCAGTCCTTGTTATAATGTGCTTTATCATGATAGTCCTTCTAGTACTAAAATTTATCCTTTTCTAATCCTTCCAGTCCAGTCCCCAGATAATTACCAGATTCCCCCTTAAAAGCTCCTACAGGCTTTGCCAGCATGTGAGCTGATGGACTAATTGGAATAATTTGATTCAACGGTGAGCTGCAGTGCTGCTTGTATTTGTATAGTTTAATTTGTGGGATGAGCTTACTATGTATATTTAGTTTTATAGAGGTATTTAACACCATATTATCATTCTTCTTTTGTTAAGTGTCACTAGATTTTTGTTTGAGAGGAATATCACAATTATTAGTGATTAGAATATATATTCTTTGCATCGCAGAGGATATATGGCACAGAGGAGTGTATTCTTTCCTTGTCACCCCTCTAAAGGAAAACTGTGATAGTTGATCCTAGCTTTCTGTTTATGAAATACTAGTTTAGTATTACATAACAAACTTGTGTACATAACATTGCTGCATAAGCTGTTATTCTGCAGACTACATCAATCCGTATAAACAACACAATGCTACTAACCAGCTAACATTGAGAGATCTGCCAAATAAAAGGATTTCTCGCAGATATAGGAATAAGATATTGATCAATTGCTTAGTTTTAACAACATAGAAATAAAGTGTGTAAGTGTAAGGTTAGTTGATTATTCGGTACTTATTTGGTCGTCTCATTTAGAGCAACAACCATTACCCAACGATGTTGTCTCATCTGGCTAGACAACTGCAAGGTAGCAAAAACCATAAAAACATTTGCTAGTGGGTCATGGCAGATTTAGTTTGGATTTGTTCAACAGAAAATTTTACTATTTTACTCGTCTTTCTGTTTTGACACCAGCTCTGCACACTGCACACATCAGTCATTTCTTTTATTTTCTTTTTTCCTTTTAGCGCTCGTTAGTCGTTCCTTTGTACAAAATGCATTTGTTAATATACTGTAGCATGCTCAGTAAAAAGATGCTAAATCTGCGCTCAGTAAATAGGAAAGAAATCATTCATGTTTTGATTCCAAAATTTGACTGATTGATG
>CAXKVX010001015.1:0-49341 GCA_964058865.1 Eleocharis quinqueflora | reverse complement strand
CCCGGAATCATAGAATCCTGCATAATCCCGGGATCTGCGCTGCCTACGTAACTCCGGAATCACTGGTGCCCACGTAACTCGGAATCCCTGATTCCGGAGTTATGGTGAGCTCTGTGATTCCGAGTTGTGTCAATTTAAGCACACACAGCCCCTTCTTCTCCTCTGACCGACTTTGCTGATTTTTAGATGATTTTGAGAAATTTGAGAAGATTTGGAGAGAAATTTTGTCAAAAAATTTGAGAGATTTTTAAGTTTGATTAGATCTGTTATTTTCCGAAGTTAGGGAGATTTCTCTGCTGTGTAACAGGTAAATTATATTTTTTTTTATTTTTTGGAAATAAAAAAATTCATACAAAATTTGTGTTGTTTTTTGGTAAAATTTGTTAGATAATTGTTAACTTAGTTAAAAATTAGGTAAATGTTAGATAAATTGTTAGATATTAGTTAGATAATTGTTAACTTAGTTAAATTATAGTTAATTGCTAGATAAATGTTTTTTGTTGGAATTTGTTAGATTAATTGTTAATTTATTTTATTGTAAAATTACGTAGATTATTGGTAAAAAAATATTTTAGAAATTACTAATTTGTTAGTTTAGGATAAATATGTAAGTTAGTGTTTTATTTTGGGAAAATATAGTAATGCACCAAATTGGGAAAATATAGTTTTATTTGGGAAAATATAGTAATGCACCAAATTAGTTCATTTATTTAGAAATTTACAAATTTTGTAGAAATTAGTTTTATCTTTTGTATAAATTTGTTAGATTATAGTTACTATTGTAAGGTTAATTGGTAAATTAGTTAGTTTAGATAAATTTGTTATATGAATATTAGATTATTGTTAAATTAGTTTATTTATTTAGAAATTTACAAATTTTGTAAAAATTAGTTGTATCTTATGTATAAATTTGTTAGATTGTAGTTACTATTGTTAGGTTAATTGAGAAATTAGGTAGTTTTGATAAATTTGTTATATGAATATTAGATTATTGTTAAATTAGTTCATTTATTTAGAAATTTACAAATTTTGTAGAAATTAGTTGTATCTTATGTATAAATTTGTTAGATTATAGTTACTATTGTAAGGTTAATTGATAAATTAGTTAGTTTAAATAAATTTGTAATATTAATATTAGATTATTGTTAAATTAGTTCATTTATTTAGAAATTTACAAATTTTGTAGAAATTAGTTGTATCTTTTGTATAAATTTGTTAGATTATAGTTACTATTGTAAGGTTAATTGATAAATTAGTTAGTTTAGATAAATTTGTTATATTAATATTAGATTATTGTTAAATTAGTTCATTTATTTATAAATTTACAAATTTTGTAGAAATTTTGTAGAAATTAGTTAGTATTTATAGATAATCAATTAGTTATATTAGATAAATATGTAACTTGTAAAAAATTGTTAAACTATGTTGTTTTTTATATTTAAATGTAGTTCTGTTGAAATGACGAGACCTCGAAGAAGTAGTGTTTCTCGACCCAGCACTTCTCAGTCTAGCACCTTCGAGGGTGGTGCTTCTCTCCCTCCAGATTGCCAGCCTCTCTCCGACTTGTTGCAGATGCTTGTCGCCCAACACAAGATTGCGACCGTTAAACCAAATGTGGTATATTTTTGTAATATATATATTTAGTACTATATTTATTTTTGGTAATCTGTATTTATTTGAGGATATTGTTGAAATATTGCAGAGCGGTGACGATTTAAAGTTGATTTGTCATGACAATGTCGTACCATATCACGAGAGTTGTGGTCCGGCATTGAAGAGATTGGGATTGTATCATATTTCTTAGTTGGGTCATAAGAGAAGAGACAAGAGATTGATTACAGGACTAGTAGAGCGATGGAGGCCCGAGACACACACATTTCACATGCCTGTCGGTGAAATGACCGTAACTCTACAAGATGTTAGTTGTTTATGGGGGCTACCAATAACAGGAGCGGTTGTTACCGGAATTTGTGATAACAACTGGAGGTATATGGTACAGCAGTATCTGGGTAGAGAGGCCGGAGATGAGGCGTGGAGGTGTCGCGCTTCAAAGAGATCTGGACAGCAACAACGACTGGTTTCGAATTACAGTCTTAGTTTGAAGTGGTTGCGGCGCGAGTTCGCTAATATGCCGGAAAATCCCACACAGGACCAGGTAGATTTTCATACTCGGGCTTACATTCTAGATTTATTTGGTTCTGTCATGTTTCCAGACTCCAGTGGAGATGGTGTACCGGCCATGTATCTCTAGTTTTTGGAGAATCTGAGTAGTCCATCTGTGTTGTACAATTGGGGGGGTGCCGTTTTGGCTTATTTATATCGCGCATTATCTATTGCTGCTCGGAAGCAGCCTCGTTCTATTTGGGGTCCACTCGAGTTATTGCAATTGTGGTCTTGGACCCACCTTAGTGTGTGCCTGCCAAAAGAGGATAGAAATCAGACCTTCACTGCTTGGGGTTTACCCGATCGAGAGTCGTGTCATGCTTACGGGAGGACATGGATGGGTTTTAAGTTGTGGAAAGACAACCCTCACAATGTTGGAGCAAAGCATCCCCGAGATGTTTTGAATGCGATGAAAGAGGGTGAAGTTGAGTGGACACCCTATACTACATTCCTCCCTCTTGCGCCGTCATGTGTACTACGTGATCAAGGAATTTGGTTGGCTAGAGTCCCTCTCGTTCATTTCTGGATAGTCTCACATCACTACCCGGATAGGGTCATGAGACAGTACGGTTTACTTCAGACCTTTCCTCCCCCTCCTCCATTATCTTGGGATGTTCACCGACAGTTAGATGAGGTAGATCATACTGATGGACACTACGGTCTTCACTGGGGGGAGCGTAATGCTGATTATGTAGGGCAGTGGAGTGCAGATAGAGTACCGTTGTGTATCGTGCCCACAGATGGGCAGCCACACGACAGTGATTGGTGGTTTCATCAGTATATGCCCTGGTATGAGAGATTTGGGATGAGGTCGATTTATTTAGAGCGTGATTCCACTCATGATCTCACCCAGCCACTGCCTCCTCCGCCTGAGCCACCTAGCAACCTTACATATGTTTCCCATTCTGAGTGCGCCACACGACTGGTTAGTGATGTTATTTAACTAATCAAATAGCTACTCAAATTATGTCACTTGTTATGTTACTTACGAAAGTACTACTTGCAGGGCAAGAGGGCCTTTAGGGATGCAGTCATGGCAATTCCAATGGCCCTTACAAGGGGGTTGAAGCGCTTCGGAAAGAGAACATTACTATCATGTCGAGGAAGCCTGCATGATGTCGGTCAAGGGCATAAGCTGGAAAAACTGCTAAGGGATGCCGGGTTGCCCGAAAGAATCGAGGATATCACCACCTCGGACGAGCCTGAGGTTCCAGGCTTTCGTGAGCAGGAGGCATCATGGGCGTCAACATATGAGGGTGATTATGACGAGATTGTTTCCAGCATGGCCGGGACATATTTAGGACCGCACGGTGATCCCACGACATCTAGTAGTCAGCATCCGGGCGGAAATCAGTCCCAGGTATGTGAATCGTACATCTATAATGTTTAATGATTATGCCGATCTTTGTAATATTTTTTGCTAATGTTAAACATGCATATTCTACCTAGGGATACTATTCAGGATTAAATAGTCCGTATCAGGGAGCATCTGATGTACATGGTTATGATTTTGACATATTCAGTGGTCAGTACCCGGGAGGAGATGGTGCACAGGGTTACGACTTCCAGACTAGTCAGTTTCAGACAGGCCCGGAGATCCCTCCTACACAGGTTTGGCCTTTTACCTTTTTATTGCACAATGCACTAATTTAGCAGTTTCTAATGTGCTTTTTGCAGGAATACATGCAAACACCAGATGCTGAGGTGACCGGGAGCGGCGACGATGAGGCTGATGATGGCTTGAATTGGAATACAACTATGGGACATCGCAACAAGGACCGTCAGAGGCATAGACTGATATCCAAGTTCACCCCGTCCAATTATCCTTAGTCTGGGAGTTGGTTGCTTTTATCCAGCTATGTTGGACTTTTACGATGTTATGCCATCTTATGTTGAACATTTTTTCAGTTATGTTATGTTGTTTTGTTATTTTGGACATTTGTTATGTTATTTTGGATAAGTGTCATGCACAATGCACAAGCGTCAAGCGTCAAGCGTCAATCAGTTATGTTATGTTGTTATGTTATTTTGGATAAGCGTCAAGCACAATGCACAAGCGTCAAGCGTCATGCATGATGCACAATGCACAAGCGTCAAGCGTCATGCATCATGCATAATGCATAATCGTCAAGCGTCATGCATTGTGCATCATGCACAATGCATAATCGTCAAGCGTCATGCATTGTGCACCATGCACAATGCACAATGCATAAGCGTCAAGCATCATGCACAATGCATAAGCGTCAAGCGTCAAGCACAATGCATAAGCGTCAAGCGTCATGCACAATGCACAAGCGTCAAGCGTCAAGCGTCAAGCGTCAAGCATCAAGCGTCAAGCGTCAAGCGTCAAGCATCATGCACAATGCACAAGCGTCAAGCGTCATTCATGATGCACAATGCACAAGCGTCAAGCGTCATGCATCATGCACAATGCACAAGCGTCAAGCGTCATGCATTGTGCACAATGCACAAGCGTCAAGCGTCAAGCATCATGCATAATGTACAAGCGTCAAGCGTCATGCATGATGCACAATGCACAAGCGTCAAGCGTCATGCATCATGCATCATGCATAATGTACAAGCGTCAAGCGTCATGCATGATGCACAATGCATAAGCGTCAAGCGTCATGCATCAAGCACAATGCACAAGCGTCAAGCGTCATGCATGATGCACAATGCATAAGCGTCAAGCGTCATGCATCAAGCACAATGCACAAGCGTCAAGCGTCAAGCATCATGTACAATGCATAAGCGTCAAGTGTCAATCAGTTATATTATGTTGTTATGTTATTTTGGATAAGTGTCAAGCACAATGCACAAGCGTCAAGCGTCATGCATCATGCACAATGCACAAGCGTCAAGCGTCATGCATGATGCACAATGCACAAGCGTCAAGCGTCATGCATCATGCACAATGCACAAGCGTCAAGCATCATGCACAATGCATAAGCGTCAAGCGTCAAGCACAATGCATAAGCGTCAAGCGTCATGCACAATGCACAAGCGTCAAGCGTCAAGCGTCAATCGTCAAGCGTCAAGCATCATGCACAATGCATAAGCGTCAAGCGTCAATCAGTTATGTTATGTTGTTATGTTATTTTGGATAAGTGTCAAGCACAATGCATAAGCGTCAAGCGTCATGCATCATGCACAATGCACAAGCGTCAAGCGTCAAGCATCATGCACAATGCATAATCGTCAAGCATCATGCACAAGCGTCATGCGTCAAGTGTCAAGCATCATGCATGATGCATTGTCATATGTGTTTAACCTGTACAAATGATGCAACACAAAACTTGTAATAATCTTCGAGTAAATCAAAATGCAATATGTAATTGGAGTAATTGTGGGAGACAAAGGACACATACCTTTAGGCGAAATAAAATCGAGAGCGTCATTTCTTGGTGGCGGGCCAGTGGTTCTGACAAACAAATGAACAACTCCCCGTTTATTCACGGACATCTGAGATGCCATTTTCCAAGAACTTTCGTCAATGAGTCCAATCAAATTGAAATGCAAATTACTCCCTTCTCCATCCTCCACGCGACATAGGATTTCACCAACGCAATACTCGTGAAATGCTAGAACCCGATGTATGGTACTTTTAATCCCTTCAAAAGTACTAGATTGTTTACCCTGGAGTGCCAATTTTTTACCACCAGAGTACTCCGCACCAAATTGAGTTTCAATTATTTCACCTCCATAAAATACCAAAATCGAAAATGTCGACATTGCACTACAAATATAATGCATAAAGAAATTGAAATTTATACGAGTTAATAGGTAAAGCCATACATATGACATAAGTACAACATACAACTATACAAATATAATAGGTAAATAATGAAGAGCCACATATAATAAATTCCATGCTAGTGTTTCGCCCGAAAGAAGTTTCGAATTCTTCCAGAAATTAATGTTCGCCTTGATTGATTGGGCTGACTTGTTGAAGGATTTGATGCACTTGTTAAAGCATCGACATCTCTAGGTGGAACACTTATTGAGTGACGAGCGGGTTGCATTTGGGTAGGGTTTGGATTTGGTTGGACATCTACGGAGTGTCGAGTGGGCTGGTTTCCACTATGTAAGCCCAATTGTGTTAATACCTCATGGCGATTATGAGGTTGACTCCCTTGATGGCTGGATTGAGCACTTCCTGTAATATTAAAAAGTAAGAAGGTGATGGTCGTCTTCAATATGAGTATTTTAAACATATAAAACCATTTCAATACCTTCTGGTCGTCTTCCAAGGGGTCGTCCTCTGCGCTTGCCTTTTCGTCCTTCCATTTCATCCATTACCATCGGAATACGAATGTGCCTTCTTCGACCACGACGAAGCAATTTTCTATTGGGAATGATGGTAGGTCCCGTATACTCGAGCCATTCAGATTGATTTGGAAAAGGGTGGAATCTTCCGGACCAAGTATCATGCAGATTTGCAGCAGTGTAATAAGGTGAAACAAATTGAGATAAGTTTAAATGTCTGACCCTTATCACCGCTAATACATGCGAACATGGTATGCCGGTCAGATTTGGTTTCAAACAGGTGCAACGCGTAAAAACTCCCTCTTCGAGTAATACGTGATACTTGAAATTTTCAAATTCACCATTCGGTAAGGTCTCGCCTTGATGCAAAACTTCAAAATCCCCTTGCTCTGATCGATAGGGGTCTACTCGATGTGGTCGTGACTTGTCACCTCTCTTAATTAGTTTCTCCGTAACACTACGAGACCAAACAAAACCATCACTTACGGTTGCACTAGATGCGATTCTCCGATCATCAAACCAACTCACGCACTTGTACCAGGTACCTTCCATGATAGCCACAACCGGAAACATACGAACAGCTTTGAACACTCGATTCAAAGATTCAGATCCGTTACTTGTCATTATGCCCCAACGATATCCGTTGTCGTACCGTTGTGCCCACTTTGATGGATTCACAGACTCTTTTGGATCATTCTCTGGTCTTTTTCCAATCGTCTTTAAATACTCATATGCGCCTAGATATTGTGCTTTTATAGATTGCATGTGCTCTTTAAATCGACGAGGTTTCTTCTTCGATGCAGCACGCTTAAATAATTTCTTTAGATTATCGTCTGGAAATTTTGAGTACAAGTTCTCGGCAACGTGTTGCATACAATATCGGTGCACTGCTTCGCCGTTTGCCTCAGACCATCCATATTGGGGATATTCAAAAACAGCCTTAATTCCCTTGTGGCGGTCTGATAGTACACACATCTTACCAGGTCCGATAACTTCTCGACGCAACCAATTCATGAACCAACCCCAATTTTCTAGGTCTTCCTTCTCCACCAATGCAAATGCCAATGGTATCAATTGATTCTCTGCATCGTACCCGCAAGCCATCAGTAATCTTCCCTCATAACGACCAGATAAGAAACCTGCGTCGATACTTATCACCGGACGAATGTACTTTACTGCCTCAATGCACGGTCCCCATGCCCAAGCCGCAGCATGGAAATAACGTACTTCAGATTGATTGGTAGGAGTCGTCAGGATAGCATACTTCATTGATGGATTCGTCGATTGGATGGCATTAAAATAACGAGGAAGCAATGCATATGATCCCTCCCAAGTCCCAAATATTTTCGCAATTGCTAACTCCCTGCCTCGCCATAACTTGGCGTATGATGGATCAGCACCGGGAAATTTTGCTTTAACTAAATGTCTGACATTTTTAATTGTCATGGTTGTATCTTCGTTCATTTCCTTTTTAATAGCACCAGCAATTATCTTGGCCGTAAGCTGTGCATGATCTACTCGTGTAATCGATTGGATACAAGTGTGCGGGTATGGATTGGTTCTTATTGTCCAAAAATTATTACCTTTAGGACATACAACGTACAACCTCCAAAAACATCTCTGATCTTTGCAAACCATAACTAGCCTCGTCGCGCTACTCCTTTCTGTTTTAATCTCTATATTCCCTTTGATGTGATACTCACTAATGGTCCATTGTAACTGATCTTTTGAATTAAATACACGATTTTCTGCCAAGGGATCGTCTGACGAGTTTTGTACTTCAGTGTAAATTTCATTGAAACCAGATATATCACTAAGCTCCTGTACTGGGTGATATTTTTCTGATCTTCCTTGTACAATTATCCGATGATTCGGATGATCGTTAGGATTATAATCCAAATCGTCTTCGTCGGAGGTGTATCCATAATCTTCTCCTGTTTCCCATTCTCCCGCTTCGGGTAATATATTCTCATCGTCATCGCCTTCGTTTTCTTCAGGAATATTAGATATGGGCTCATTAAGATCTATAATTGGTGAATGTTTTGCGGGAGAGATATGAAGAGTATGGCCAGGGCTATAAGGTAATGTCTCATGGCTAAATCTCGGAGGCTCTTCATCCGTGTTAACAACCACTTCACTTGTGCGAGCTAAGTTATCAGGATTCTCATTTGTCCTATTTGGCACTAGATCAACATATAATTCAACAAATCTCCAATTCATTTCTGATTGTGCCATTTGCAATATTATTCGCCACTCTACGTCATCGCGAATGGGAATTAAACAAAAATGATAAGAAGGTGGGATCGCAGTGTTATATCGAGCGACAACATTGAGCGAATATTGACTCTCAAATATCCCCAACCATTTGTATATTGTATTTTTCACATCTTCATACCGGGTGTCTTCATTTCCCGGAAAAGTAAATTTTGAATCACAACTATATTCCATACCATACGGGCCATTTCGAGTCTCACCATCCATATATACGGAAATTGGAATCATCTTTCTTCACTCCAACTGTATAAATTTCCCAATTAATAATATACTAATACTTCAGAAATAAAATAATTCTAAATTAATTTATAATAAAATAATATTATAATTACTAAATTAATATTATAATTACTAAATTTCTACAAAATTTCTCTAACTCTTTAATTATTATAATTACTAAATTAATATTATACTAATAGTTCAAAAAATACGAAATACGTACATAAATCAACTACAATTATAATAATTATAAATTAATTTACAATAATAATAATACCTGTAATCAACTAAATTTGAAGAATTATAACAATTATAACAATTCAACTACAATTATACCAATTCAACTACAATTATAATTATAAACTAATTTACAATTATAATAATAACAGAAATCAACTAAGTTTGAAGAATTATAACAATTATAAGAATTATAGCAATTCACTTTGAAAAATGTAAGTAAATTTGAAGAATGAAAGTAAATTATAACAATTCAACTAAAATTATAATTCTTATAAATTAAAAAACAATTGTAATAATACCTGAAATCAACTATCAATTATAACAATTATAATAATTATAAATTAAATCAACTAAATTGAAGAATTTAAGCAAAAATAAAATAATACCTCAAATTACTTGTTTATCTTCAATTATCAATATCTCTCTTCAATTATCAGTATCCCCCTCTCTCTCTCTCTCTCTCTCTCGGCCGGTGTATAAATAACCAGTTACTCCGGGTTCACTGTGATCCCCATAACTCCGGGATCACAGCAGCCTCCATAACTCCGGCAACTGTGATTCCGGAGTTATGGGGATCACAGTGAACCCGGAGTTACATAGGGCGCTGTGATCCCGGAATGGCTAAAATGGTTAATTCCGTTCAAATTTTGCCATTTTGGTATTTTATTAATTTATTTTGGTTAATTAAAAAAATTTCGGTAAAGAAAGCAATGTCTTAACAAATTCTGCTATATGTGATTCTTTTTTTTTTTGGGACATATAGCTAGGGATATCTTAAGCCTTTAGCATTTATTAATAAATAAATCTTAACGGGATGAAAACTTTGTGTCAACGAAAGCTTGAATTCATGATCTCTTGAAAATCATCTTAGATAACTTATCACTAGACTACTAGATCATTAATTTGCGCTTAAGATGATTTAAAAGACAAATGATAAATCATCTTAACACAAGTTTAACTTATCACATAAAGTAATTAGTTAGTAGCATGTTTTTGAAACTTGTTAAACTTGTGTTAAGATGATTTATCATTTGTCTTTTAAATTAGTATTTTAACAGTCACTAATTGTTGTATAACTGAAATGTTCAAATTGACATTTAGTTTGGTCGGTCCTTTGATTAATAATCTGACTCAATAACAGTACCTATGTTGATCGTATTATCTTCCTTAGGCTAATGTTTCTTTTTGTCTACGTAGTATATTAGTATTATTTTTTTTCTTTTGAGATAAAAATAAAATACTATGTCATTCAAATCTAAATGATCTAAAGTTTTTTTTTATTTAGGTTTTGAACATATGAACTCACACACAGAGCGTGTTTATTTTAGTCACTATGCTAAGTGCCATGTTCTATGTAATATAATAGGAGTATGGTTAATTCGAAAACATTTGCACTTCGGCTGAAGTGCAAAAGTTTTATATTAAATAATTTTTTGAAGAAAAAAATTAAAATTAAATTGCTCAATAAATTTTTCATATCAAAATTTTGTAGAAAATCAAATTTTATGATTTTTAGAACTTTCTAATTATTTTTAAAATATTTTTTAAAAACAATCCTTAAAATGTCATGTTCTTTTAATATTTAAACTACACTGAAATTTAAATTTTGACTCAAAAAATTATAAAATGTAAAAATTTTACACTTCAATGGAAGTGTGTTTTCACATTAGTCATACTCAAAATGAATTGTTGAGTTACAAACTTATAATTTTTAAAATTTTATGTGCTAGTATTTCTTTGAATATTGAGACATTGTATTATTTAACTAGTATATAAAATTTTACCATTAGAATTATTACCAACTGATTAGTATTAATTCTATTTTTTATTGGACTTTATAAAGCTCGAAAAATATATCTTAATAAAAATAGAAAAATTATTTCAGTACCCACGCTCGCGTATCCCTTACTTGTATCCCGCATAAAACAAAACAATTCCATTTTAGAATTTCAGATCTCCGCTCCCGTCTCTCATTCTACTTCCTCTTTTGTCTTATTCTTATTTTGTCGGATTCATTTTTTGAACTTATTTCTTTCTCTCCCAACTGCATATTTCTTCTTTCTTTTTTCTTTTATCGCTGAAAACATTAAAAAACATCGCTGAATCAATGCTTTGCATCAATGAGTTGGTGAAAAACATCGATGAGTTGCTGCTTATCATCGCTAAATGACATATTTGCATCGATGAATGGATGAAAATATTGAAAAGACATTGATGAGTTGTTGAAAAACATCGATGAATTGATGAAATGTTGCTTTGCATCGATGAATCGATGAACGACAGGTTTGCATCGATGCATCGAGGAAAATCATCAGGTGGAAAACATCGATGAATCGATGAAACATTGAAAAACATCGATGAATTGATGAAAACATCGATGAATTGATGAAAACATCGATTAGTGGGTGAAAAACATCGATGAATCGATGAAAACATTGAAAAACATCACTAGTATTACCACCTGAGAGGTTAGTATGATCACTAGAAGAGTTAGTATGACCACCTAAGATATTAGTATGACCACCATAGGAGTTAGTATGACTATCTGAGATGTTAGTATCACCATTAGGGTTAGTATTACTATCTAAGATGTTAGTATAACTACCTGAGATGTTAGTATGACCATCAAAAGAGTTAGTATGACCATATCCTTAGTTAGTATTAGCAGATTTTTATATAGTGCATATTAGACTTGAAACAGTGAAATCATCGATGAATCGACAAAAACATTAAAAAACATCGCTGAATCGATGCTTTGCATCGATGAGTTGGTGAAAAACATCGATAAATCGATGAAATGCTGCTTTGCATCGATGAATTGATGAAAATCATCGATGGATGACAAGTTTGCAACTATGAATCGATGAATCAACGAAAACATTTAAAAACATCGAGGAGTTGGTAAAATACATCGATGAATCGACTAAATACTGCTTTAATTCACCTTTTTTGCTCAAATTTTTTGAACTTTTTCCATGAAGTATATATAGTCTGAACACTTGTTTTATTTAGTCTGTGTCTCATTTCTGAAACGTCGATGAGAATGCTGCTTTGCCTCGATGAATCGATGAAAATCATCGATGAATGTCAGTTTTGCATCGATGAATCGATGTAAACATTGAAAAACATCGATGAATCGATGAAATGTTGCTTTGCATCGATGAATCGATGAAAATCATCGATGAACGACAGGTTTGCATCGAAATAAATCATTGAATCGATTCAAAATGGTTAAAATTGATTTACTTCATGTGTAAAGTCATTATTTAACCATGCATATCATGATTTGGTACTAAATAAATGCGAAAGATTTTTATTATTTTGAAATATAATCATAGTACTCATAAATTAGTTCATTCAATAGTTTGAATTCCTCTTTTGGAACCAATTAATTGGTTTTGAAATTAAACTAACAACCCTAATAAGCTTAATTAGATGCTTATCAATTACTCAACTGAAAATATAACTAGCCGACAGGAGAGGGTCTGACCTCAGATGCAGAATAGGTGGCAGTTGCTTACAAGCTGAGCACTAAACTAAGCTGTTAGCTGTCTCCACACTAGTAGTTCTTGTGTAGCACAAGTAGCTTTAGAAAGGTGAGGAGAGCCCGTTGTTTTAGTTGAATGCAAGCAGTCCACCAATACATTGCCACTCACCAGTTTATATGACATTGAGAAATAATTTTATATATATATGAGGAAGGATTCGTAGCCGTCATCCATATCGTAGCCGCTCGTAACCGCTACATCATAACAAATGTAAATGATCGATCTGAACCGTTCAAAACATTGTCCATACTAATATAGACTTGAAGATCAAATTTCACATTTTTTTTATTTTTTTACTATTTTATTGGATGCGTTGAAAATTAGATTTTTGTAAATCGTTAGATAAATAAATTTTCAATCATTCCGATAAAATAGCAAAAAAAAAATGTAAAATTTAGTCTCCAAGTTTATATTAGTATGAAGAATGTTTTCAACGGTCCGGATTGGTTATTTACATTTGCTATCATGAAGCGGTTGCGAGCGGTTGGAAGTTAGGCGGCTACGAATCCCTCCTCTATATATATATATATATATATATATAGATAGATAGATAGGCTAGGGTGCTCCATGGAGCACCAAACCCCTAATGCTCCACACCGTATCTCCAATTTAAAAATTCCAACGATCGATCCGAACCGTTGAACATGATCTACATATTGAAATCTACTTGGAGATTGAATTTTACATTTTTTTTGAATTTTTTTGCTATTTTTTAGAGAGGTAGAAAAATTGCAATTTTTGTTGGTCCAGAAATCATTTGATTAACAACTTTTTTACCTCTTTAAAAAAATAGCAAAAAACTTCAAAAAAATGTAAAATTCAATCACCAAGTAGATTTCAATATGTAGATCATATTCAACGGTTCGGATCGATCGTTGCAATTTTCAAATTGGATATAACGAAGGTGGAGCACGAGCGATTTGGTGCTCCATGGAGCACCCTAGCCTTTCTCTCTCTCTCTCTATATATATATATTTATATATATATATTTTGTATATTCAAATTAAGTACTATCTATATTAAAAAAATTAACTTATATACGTGTACATAATTATTCAAATTAAGTATTGGCTACATTCAATAATTTAAGAGATGCATAAAATTATTTGTATTTGATGGTTCAAAAATCGTTAAATTAGCAAATTTTGCATCACTCTTACAAATAAGAAAAAAAATTCTAAACAAATAAAAGTTCGGTCACCAACGAATTTTGATATGACGATCAAATTTAACGGTCGGTCATTTGAACTTTGGAACTTGAGATACATGTGCAAAGTAATTAAGGATAAAATGTACTTTCAAAGTATTATGGCCCAACTTCGGATTGAAGGACAAATGGTCCAAATTATATTTTCTTAAATCGAGAACATCAATTTAAGTTGCTCACTAAATCTTCATAATGAAATCTTGTAGGAAATTAAACTTCCTGATTTTTACAGAATTTTTTATATTTTTAAAAATAGTTTGTTTAATATTAAAAATGTCTTCTTGGGGTTGTTTTTTAGAAATATTTTAAAAATAACTAGAATGCTCTAAAAATCACGAAATTATGAAATTGTGTTTCCTACAAAATTTCAATATGAAGAATTTATTGAGCTACTTAAATCAATATTTTGGACTCAAAAAAATATAATTGGGTAATTTGCACTTCAACTCGAAGTGCACACGTTTTTTACAATAATCCTAATATAAAAGGTTTGAATTATTAATATTACTTATGTGTAATTTAAATTATTTTGTAACTGTCTATAAATTTATTATTTTAGCCTTGCATCTTATTTTCATCATGATAGTAAATTTTCAAGTTCGTCAGAATATTATACAAACGCATATTTCATTACGTGTAACCGTTACACCACCATATAATATTTTTCTCAGTTGTGCATTATATTTCTTGCGAGAAGGATACTTTGAAGTCTCATACTTGTATATCATACATAACTTCAATTCATATTTTGAGCTATGGGACTTCAATTCATACATTTATATTTTTCATGTAAACATACAATATTACATGCAATTCATACACTTCAATTCATACAATTTGCTTACACAACAGAGCATCAAATTATTTTATTCTCCTTTACACCATGTAGGTGTAGAAATTGCGAAAGAGTGATGCCAAAATTCAAATGAGGCATATACTTATGAACCTTTTTAGCCATAAGTATATATTTTAATATTTTTTCTCCAGAAAACATTGTTTTATAAAAAACATTCATGATGAAGCATATTTTGCAATATTTTGAGTCATTTGTATTTTAAATAATATTTTTTAAAATATGTATTTTAGGGGTATTTTAAAAGGGCAGCTACTATTTTCTGCTACGAGAATCCACACAGTGACGGATCTATGTTGGAGCAAGCTCGAATGGATTTTTGCCTGTATTTTTAATGAAAATTGGATTTTAAATATAATTTTAGTGATTTTATTTGTACCTAAGTTTGGCTCAACATCAATACTTGAACTTGATTGAGCTTCTGAATCCGACACTGGCTCCACATTGCCTGAATCCAGAGTATTTGAAGTTCAAAATTAGAATTAAGGTTTGTTATCAAACTAACTTATTAACCAACAATAAAACCAATATAACATACATACAGTGTATGAGGCCGAACAAAAAGGACACATCCAAAAATTATCATTAATTAATTGCTTAGTAATTCGAATTTAATCTTGCATTCACAACTATTAAAATTTCCAGATATTCTTGGTTCATTAAGCAGTAGTTATTACTATATATAGCTTCTGATAAACCGGTGCATCGGTGCACGGCACTATTAAGTGTTACCATGATTGCAAGCTGATTCTTCGCAAACCAGATCTTCTACCGCAGCACAGACACTGTGGCTGCTGCACGATAAATCACAGCTTTTTATTTGCATTGAGATTTGTGCAAGTTAAACTTTATAATATTAAATTTTTTGAATCTAATTTAAGCCGTCCGTAACTTACAGCGTAAAAAATCATGAACATTTATTGGTGGTGTGCGCTTCCAATTCTCGTGCTGGGCCAGCAAGTATTACTTGTCAAACAATTCTTGTTTATCTTTTTGGGGAAGTCTCATTAATACAGTTCCTTTGAAACGTGCAAACTGCTTCCATTACCTAACGGATTACCTAGGCTACAACCCACAGTTGGTGCGCTATATATGTGAATACCAGTACTAAAAAATAAAAATAAAAAAATAACGCACTGAAAATCCAACATGTTTGGCCGTTATTCAGTTGTGCAGGCACTCTGGTTCTTCCCTAACTCACACCGTCATACGTAGGGGTGCACAAATAATTCGTGACTGGTGATTCGTTCGTGTTCGGCTCGTGTTCGACTCGCTAAACAGCTCGTTCGTTAACAGCTTGAGTGTTAACGAGCCGATCTCAAGCTGTGACAAGCTCGGTTCGTGTAAGTATCGAGATTGTCGAATTGATTATCACCATCTCTAAATAGATTTTTACCATAGAGAATTTTCACGATTTTATAATTTTATTATGTTTTTTAAACTATTTCGTCATTAATTCTTGCAAACAAGTTACAAACGAGCGAGCTCGAGTTGAGAGTTTCAACTCGTGACCACTTGTAGTAACGAGTCGAGTCAGTTCCTTAATAAACGAGTTGAGTTCGAATTCGCCTCAACTTACTCAAGCTCGGCTCTTTTACACCCCCCACACGCCACACGCCACACGTCACACCCGAACTTAGTTTTAGTCTTTTAGATGTAGGACCTTCCTCCTTTCTGTATCACAGTATCAGACTATCAGTATCACTATCACTGACTATGTTGTACACCGCTCTTAGTTCCAGAAGAACAATACTAACATTTTTTTTTTAATATAATGCTGCAACGATGAATTCATCAAAAACACTTCATCTAATATTGCGTGGTTGACTTCAATTCAGAACAAGAGGAACGCAAAAGTAAAATAAAAATAACAGAAATTCCTTAACGTGGCGTGGGTACATCGTGCATAAATGGAGGTTCCGTTTAATAACTTTAATTTAGAACATACACTAAAAACTGCAACCCCTAATTTCTTCTTTTTTCCAATCAAGTGAACCAACTAAAAGTTAGTTTAAACATATTTTCGTTGTAAAATTCAGCGCAAACGAATTCACCCCTCTGTAACTATCTTCCGCTCTCTCTCTCCGCAAGAGCAATTTCAGTAACAGCTGGGTGTTTCTGTTTTCCTTGTTGACTCCTCCCCTTCCCATTTCTTTATTCCATTCCATTAATTCCCTTCCCTTCTCCTTCTCTTCCCTCTCTTCTTCTTGACGTCTATTAATTTTCCATATATAATTATTCTCTCTCAATTCTTCCACTCACCCCACACCTTACCTGACTTCCTGACTTCTTCCCTCACACTCACGCCTCTTATCTTTTCTTCTCTTGTTTTCTCCGCTTTCTGAATCTCACTCCAACCATGAAATTCCAAGAAGATGTTCGCCTCTCCAGCATAGTCAAGAAAGGCAGGCGCACCAAGCGGCAGCGGGCCCCGCATCTCGCCATGCCACTGACACCGCCCCAGCCTGAACCCGTCCACTTCGCGACAGGAGATACAACCTCGGCATCTGCATCTGGCTCCGGCAGTATCACCGAAGAAGACGAGGACATGGCCAATTGTCTTATCCTATTGGCTCAAGGTGACCGTGTCATATCCCCCCATCCATCCAGTCCTGGTCACGCGTCTGTCAGTAAAATTGCTGATCCATTTGCCCCAATAAACTACGAGTGCAAGACGTGCAACAAGACTTTCTCGTCCTTTCAGGCTCTCGGCGGTCACTGTGCAAGTCACAAGAAACCAAAGTTGTTTCTGACACATGATGAAAAGAAGCTCGATGAAGTTGCCGGCACTACCCTCCAGATGAGTTCAACAAATCCTACATCAGTTCCTGTGGTCGTCGGCCTCAGCATCGACAGGAGCATCAGTACTGCAGCGATCAAGGCGAACAAGATTCATGAGTGTTCGATTTGTGGAGCGGAGTTCAATTCAGGACAGGCACTAGGTGGCCACATGAGACGGCATCGACCATTAGTTGTTGCCTCTGCACAGACATCATCACAATTTGTCAAGAAGGAAAAGAGTTTGTTAGAAATTGATCTAAATTTGCCGGCCGAAGAAGCTGCAGAAGAAGTAGCTCAGCACGTGTTTCCTTTAGCAGCAGATAAGGCGACGCCGGTCACAGAACCGCTTCTTTTCAGGTCGTCTTTAGTAGATTGCCATTTATGATGAATAGTCAATTGGTTACTTTTTTTTTCTAAATTTTTTTGGGGGTGAAAATATTTGAAATTAGTAAAGAGTGGTGGGTATATTTAGTCAATAATGTGGGTATATTCCTGTGAATTAATGACAGGGTTTGTTAATTTATTTGATTAATTAACATTGATTGATGAATGGAGAAAGATGATTCTTTGCATTTTTTTTTCTTTGATCAATACTTCAGTAGAGCTTTTCCGTGAGGTATAATTGGTGTTTTAATTAAGAGAGAAAAAGGGACATTGCGTTCACGTAAAGAGAGTGATTTTGCTGCTTCTTTCTTTCTTTCTTTCTTTCTTTATTTATTTACTGTCTTTTTATTTATTTCTGATTCTCTATTTGTGTTCAAGTTCACCTCTTTAGAGTTGGGTCGAGGTTGATTGTCTGGCTCAAATCCAAGATAGAAAAGCGTGTGGATTAGGTTGAGCTTCCCATGAGTTTGTTTCAGTTGCAAGCCAACTATCACTAATTACCTTGCCCAATCAATGCATAAAGATATAAAAGTTCTACTTGTACAGAGAGGCATGCAACTCTCTTAATTCCTTGATACCAATATTAAAGAGAGATCCATTCTCAACAATAAGCGAAATCCAGCTGTTGCACCGCAGTCACAGAAAAGTGGAACTAAATATCAGCAGATATTACCGGTTTTGGACTAATTCTGCTCTCAGTGCGTCTCCATTTTTTGTTCTAAATGGAGAGGATTGAATTTTTTTAGTCTAACTAGCTCTAGCTCTAGACCATGCGGCGCACAACGTAATAGAATAGGGTTCAACTCAAAAAAAAAAAAAAAAATAGAATAGGGTTAAGGTTAGGTATAAATGCACAATTTCACTGTGCATTCATGATTTATATCATTAGATTAATTAATTATAATTTTTTTAATAATTTAATAAATAGTGCACTCATAGTTGTATCTAATTCCCTCCCAATAGAATACGTGGATTTCACTGTTGCCATTACAAAATCAGTTTCTAAACCTTAATTAATTAAGAAATTTCCCACGTACTTTAATTGAAGGGCAGTAGATTGACATGCCCAATATTAGTAAGCTCTCATTGCTTATTGGTAGACAAAGTCACAAGTCGTTTATTGCGTAAGCCAACTGGGTCTATTTTTGTTTCCTTGTTTGTAATGCGCTGACGCGCTGTACATTCTGTTGTGTGCGCGAGTCTTTGACATACATTTCTAATCTGATTTTAAGTGCACTAACATAAAACTTGAACAAAATATATATATACTTCATAATCTTGGTTTAAATTAGAATATATTTTTTTGTCTTAAGTGGTAAAATAATTTTCTGTGCTCTCAAGGAATAATGATTGATGTATCTATCTGTTGTTGATTCATCATCGAGTTATATTAAAATCCAACAAGTAGTTAAATTATAATGAACTAGAACGCTACTTTGTGTGAAGCTCTATAATCTATATATCTAACTTTTGGCTAATGTGCTTACATATATAAGTATCTTCTATCAATTATTACACTCCAAATCAACTAACAGGTGTACGTACGTTATGACTAAGAGGCACATCTGGAAAATAATTCTAGATGAATATTGAAGAAGTGATCCTGCATCACTCTCCATTGAAATAATTGATAATTCCTTGGTACGTTTATCAGTTTTCCAGGCGTTTACTATTGCATATATATATATATATATATATATATATATATATATATAGTCTAACCTCTCTAACTAATCAGCTCCTTTGCTTGCACAAAGAAAGAAACAACTCATCAAATTCCATGGATGACAAACAACATATGCATTCTGTCCTTTTCATAAACAAGCAATGCACCCAATTAAATTAATACATTAGACTAATTATTAGTACATAAAGTTAGCATTAATACTGAATTTTACCTTATTGTCAAGTAATGCTGGGGCGGAGTAAAGTGAGGTCAGGGGGCAGTCACCCCCCTCTCAGAATTTTTTTTTGCAAAATAAGCTTTTGTATTTTTACGATTTTGTCAAAAAGTTTTGCAAAATAGCCATGTATATATAAAAATATGCATCATTTTGTCTCCTAAATTTTCTTTATAGATTTTTCCTCTCTGACGTAAATTCTGAATTCGTCCCTTCAGATACGTAAATATATCTAATTTGATGGTCATTGATATATTGGACATATGGATCACTAGTACTACTACCAATTGTGCAACTCAAATTACTACTAGAATAGTTAATTAATATCATGTTCTCAGTCCTAGGTATTTATATAGATATTTTGCATTGTGCATCAGCAGTAAATATTAAATGAGGAACATTCATTCTAATTAAATAGCAGATGCAATTTCCCTAATACCATTAATAACGGGCCGGTGTATAACACCTTGAAATATATGTATATATTAAGACAGTGATTTAAGATACACTATGTGTTGATCATTAGGTGCCAGTTAATTAATCAAACCCTCCCATAATTTCATTAAATGGGGTTGCAGCTTGGATTAGTGACTTGTATCAAATGTGAGTGTTAATTAGTGCACGTCTTGGGAGTGAGAGGGCTGTTTGACAAATTAAGCCACATGGTCTGCGGTTGGATGAGAAACCATTGGCTGCACAATGGCAACCAATGTTCCTTAATTTGGAGCTATAGACAATCAAAATCATCTAATCCTCTTAAATAATATAAACACTGAAATAATGGTCGATCCATCATGGATGTATGTACAAGTACGCGAAATATACTGAAAGGTAGATGATAGACAAATACGCTTCACTGATACGCAATCGATATATGCAATAAAGTGCGTCATTATGCATGTTAAATGCGTTGTTATGCATGTTATTCGAGTTCGATTGCATTTTATTTTGTACTGAAAAAATAATTATACATGTTAAGCGTTTTGTTATGCATGTTACGCATGTGAAGAATTTTGTTATGCATGTTACACATAACATGCATAAAAAACGCTTAACATGCATAATTATTTTTTAGTACAAATAACATACAATCGGACTCGAATAACATGCATAACAACAAATTTAACATGAATAAGGACGCACTTTGTTGCACGTATAGATTGCGTATCAATAATGCATATCCACCGAACTGTATAATAACATACAATCAGACTCGACGCGGTGGAAGTAGACTCGCATATCTACAGCTCGATGACTTACGACGATAAAAAAAACTTAATTACGGTTCCGACGAGCGTAGTTGAAGTTTATAGAAAAAACGCTAATCATACTTAATATTTTTTTTGTAGCAACTTCAGTTGCGCTCGTCGGCATCGTAATTAGTTTTTTTTATCGTCGTAAGGAATCGAGTTGTAGATATCCGAGTCTACTTCCATCTTGTCGAGTCCGATTTGTGATCGGAGGAATGTGCATCTAAAATTTGGCTCTATATTCAACTTTTATCTTAATTAGTAATTTTTTATCATAAGTTTGCGTCGGAATCAATTCCGAGTCGTTCATTTCTCCAATTGCAAATCAGATTCGATGCGATGGAAGTAGACTCGAATATCTACAGCTCGGTGGCTTGCGACGATAAAAAAAATTTAATTACGATTCCGACGAGCGCTGTCGAAGTTGTTATGAAAAATTACCTAAATATAATGTAATACATAGATTAAATTAATAATATTTTATTAATAAAAAAACTAAACGGTGAGTTTTGCACCAACTTTTGAATTTCTCATCAATTGGCCGGTGTTGTGAACACCGGCCTTTTGAATTTCTTAAAAGGTCGGTGTTCGCAATTCCGGTCTATTTTATTTTTTGCGCTTGTGCACCACTTATTATTTTTATTTATAATTTATTTATTATATTTCTAATATTAAAAAAATCGGGAAGAATACAGCATTCTCTTTTTCTTTTCTTTTTTGAGTGAAGAATACAGCATTCTTTAAATATGAGTCATGAGAGAGATGTATATATATAATATATATATAAAATATTGAGATGAATTAGTTAGGGAAAAAGTGGACTGGTGGGTTTCAAGTTTCAACTAATGGAGTGCTTGACACTTTCAGGAAAGTGAGCTTCACTTGTACTGTGATTAAAGCGGAAGTGGTGGCTACTCCTCTTCAGTTGTTATAAGTCGTTGTAGTGCTTTTGGTGGCTGCTACTAGTACGGAACCAGGTCACGCGCATCCGATTTGAGTCATTTATTTGCATCAAAATTCATGCAAGCGATCAAGCGGTGCGGCGCGTTACATTCGAACTGCACCGCTTGACTTTGGAACTCCAAAAGATAAATAAATAATAATTAAACAAAAAGATTGACTTCGAAGCTCCAAAAATAGCATAGACCAAGATTTCCAACCATGACCTATGTTTGGGAGAGAAGAGAGGAGAGGGCGCTGCGGGGTTTTGGAGGAAAACAAATAGGTTGGAGTTGCGAACTCTGGTCTATAGCATTTTTTTTTTCTATAGGACGGTGTTGTAAACACCGTGTTATACATTTGCCGTCAATTCGAGAGATGCAATTAAAGTTCATAGTTGACAACACCGTTCATAGATTATAGGTAGAGGTGGCAAGTCGGGTCGGTCGGGTGGGTTCGGGTTGGGCCGAGTCGGATCGGGTAGGGTTAGTTTGACCGTTTACAATAGTCGGGTTAGGATCGGGTCGGTTGAGGTAGGGTCGGGTTTCGGGTCGTCATATGTCAACAACTTTCGGGTCATGGGTCGGGTCGGGTCGGGCGAGGTCAGGTCGGGTTTCGGGTCGGGTTGCGTCGATCTTTTTCAGGTGACAAGTCAGGTCGGGCGAGACCGGGTCGGGTTTCAGGTCGGGCTGCATCGACAACTTTCGGGTCAGATCGGGTCGGATTCGGGTCGAGTTGCACCGATAACTTTCGAGTATTATTTTGAGTTTTAAGTTCAATTTGACAAGATCATGTCGCGTTATTCAATTGTATAAGTAAATCTTGACTTTCTCTGATGTTAATTTGTTAGTAAAATTAGATTATGATGTTGGCAAGATAGGATTAGATCAATTTACAAGTTGTATCGAGTCGAGTCGGGTCGGGTTCAGGTCATCATGTGTCGCTCCATCTCGGGTTACAGGTCGTCTCGGGTCGGGCTTGGGTCTTCTTGTGTCGCGCCATCTCGGGTTATGGGTCGTCTCGGGTCGAGTCAGGCTCAGGTCGCTAATGTGTCGCTTCGTCTCGGGTTACGAATCATCCCGAGTCGGGTCGGGTCGGGTTTAGATCGGATCGGGTCGGACGGATTTCTCGGGTAGGATCGAGTTATGCCACCTCTAATTATAGGTCAGAATTAAGAATACTGATCTATGCTATTTTTTGAAGATAGATATTAATCTTTCTGTTTAATTATCTTTTATTTATTTAATTTTTATTATTAAAAAAATCAGGCTGCTGCGTGATAGAGGAGCAGGGTCCCACTAGTGCTGCCCTACGCCCTACTGGGTACCTCGTCTTCTTAACTGCCTTCTTGTCCTCTTTCTGTTTGCTCACACATATATTTTTTTAATTTGGTGTTTTTTTGGGTTTTCTCTTCTCCAGATTTAACACTAACAGAGACATCCTTTTCACAGCTCCTTTTTTCTCTGTATTATTTTTTGTTCCCCCTTGTATTGGTTTTTATTTTTGGGGATGGACGAAACAAACTAGGATATGATTATTGAATAATTAAACATGCCAAGATATATCTTATGTGCATTACAGAAATAAATTAATGGAATTGACTAACTGTATCTCAACTCTTGTACCTCGTAGAAATATTCCAACTAACTTTCTAAAAAAAAAGTCAAACACTTTCTAAAAATGAAAAGTCAAACAATCAAAGCGGATAAAAAAAATGAAAAGTTAGACTGCGTGTATTATTCTGAATGTTTTCGCCCTACACATTATTAAGAATGTTTTGCATAGAATGCATGAGTGCATACTAAATAAAACATGTGTTCAGACTAAATAAAACGAGTGTTCACACTAGTTATTTCAAGTCTGTTTTTGCACTACTTAAGTCATTTCTGCACAAAAAAAATGAGACACAGACTAAATAAAAACGTGTTGAGACTAAATAAAATAGATGTTCAAATTAGTTATTTCAAGTCTGTTTTGCATAAAAGAGGCACATACTAAATAAAATTTGTGCTCAGACTAAATAAAATAAGTGTTCATACTAGTTGAAAGAGATGTTCATACTACTTGTTTTAAGTTCTTTTTTGCACTGTTGCATGTATGTTTGTCACAGAAAGCATGTGATGCAGACTAAATAAAATAAGTGTTCAGATTAAATATAACATGTTTTCATACTAGCTGTTTCAAATATGTTTTTGCACTGTTTCAGACATTTTTTTGAGAAAATTTGAGCAAAAAAGATGCACAAAAACTAAAAAATGTGATTTGCAGGCGTGATGTGATGCAAATTATTTTCATTCAATAATTTCGGCAGTTAATTTTCGAATTTCATCATATCTAATGCAATATATTTATACATATAACATATTTTATTTTTCACATATATTTTAAACAGAGAAAAAAATTGTCTCCAAAAATTTATCCTCAGAATTAATTTCCAGGAGAATAGAATGTAAGTACATCTATTTTTCGAAAAAAAACACGCAAGTACATCTATGTAAAAGATACAAACACTTCTTTTTACATGAGCACTCCATGTTTTTTCCTATTTATAGTAAAAAAAAGGTTGGAAATAAAATAGGGGATTCTTATGGGAGGACGGGACAACTTTTAGTTGTTAAATTGAATCAAAAAAACTTTTAGTTGTTAAATTGAAAATTTGGTTTGCAAAACTGGATCGCAGGTTCAAAGTCTTTGGGCTTCATTTATTTGGGCCTCAATAAACAATTTAGTCCGTCAACTACTTGTATTTGGGCCGGACCTTTTCATCAAAACAGCCACTTCCACTCGAGTCGTTTGTCACGCATTTCGATCTCTCACGTTCTGACTCTACTAGTCTACTGCTACTCTCTTCCTGTTGAAGAGGCGATCAGGCGACGGCGACGCTGCTCTAGCTTTCCATCCCTTCTCCATCATCTCAATATCTCATCTCTCAATGAGATTGCCAAATCTTATCTTCACCATTGCTGGTACCTCTCTCCTTCTTCCCTCTTTCTCTCTTCACGATTTTGGCTCGCAAAGAAACTTGGGGAAGACGATAGGTTTTAAATGATTTATTGCATTTCATTGAAGATGAGTAATAGAGATCTATATATGCAATAACAGCTCAGTTAGTTGTAACTGAGTTAGCACAAGTGGCTCGATGCAAGTCTGGTAAAGAGGTTTTCATACCAGAAACGTGATCTTCTTTTGTATCCGAAATGGAGCTCTGTCAATTGTTGTCCAATATTGACTCTAGTTTCACCTAATTTGTTTCAATTTGGCACTATATATGAAATTCTGCTTCAGATTATGTACGCATTTTTCTTTTCAATCCAGTACTATAAATGAGGCCTTCTCCCATGCAACCAGTTTCCATCTGCCATTTCTTCAAATGTAATGGTAGTACCTCTGTGATTATAGGCTTCTCACAACTGCTATGCAACTTCACATAGAAGGGGCAACTCCTTCAGCAATGTTTTTCAGAAATCAGGTGCAAGAAGACTTGATTTATTATAAAGGATACCTCAAACGAATTGAGATCACCTCAATCCAGAGATCGTTTTATTATTGACAATAACAAATTACACACTGAATTTGAATTCTAAACAATTTATTACATATCAACCACATGCCCACAAAGTATTAGCAGATTATGTCCTCGTATAGAAGTGTATTGAATGTTGATTAGTTGCTATTCCAGAGCTGAGCCTGAAGCCAGTCTACAATCTTCTTATCGAGCTGGAATGCCTTGGCTAGCACATCATCTGAAATTGGTGGGTTTGATCCGAAAAGGGCCTTAGCAACAGTGATCAAGCCCGGGTTTTGGCTGCTCAGACCAGCAAATGCAACGGCAGGGGAAGCTCCAATGTTGAACTGGAAGTGGATGAGCCCCTCTGGGAAAACAAACACGTCACCCTTGTTCAACACCTTGGCAAATAGCTTGAAGTCAGGGGCTGATGTCACAAAACCAACATAGAGAGTACCCTCCATGACTGTGAGAATTTCGGTTGCTCTGGGGTGAGTGTGAGGTGGGTTGAGGCCTCCGTTGGGTGCAAAGTCGAGACGGGCAAGGGAAATTCCCAAGGTGTTGAGTCCAGCAATTTTTTGGACATTGACTAGGGTCACGTTTGATCCAGGATTCTTGCTTGTGTCACCGGCCTTGTCGAGGCCTGAGAAGAAGAAGTCCTCTGGTTTCGTATCATTTGAGTTCTTGCAAACAAAACCGTTCACAAATACTGTAAAACATATAGAGGAATAAAAAAGAATTAATTGGTGATTATCTAACTGATATATGGGTTGGAAAAAAATTGAATTACATAGGTACATGTTTACTAGAAGAACAAAAAAGAAGAAAGAACAGCATTGATACCTTGAGAGCCCTTGTCAGTGACACAAAAATCTTGAAGTGGGCTAGGATCGGAAGCGAATGCTTGATAAGAAACCAAGGCAAGGAAAGTGAAGAGAAAAAGTGCATATGAAGCCATTTCTATTTTTTTCTGTTTGTCTTTGCTTGTTATAGTTTGTGTTGTGTATGTAAATTGCTAATTGGTTATACAATTGGAAGAGCATGCATGGCTATTTATAATTGTGGGTGCTTGAATAATTCCTCACGTTTGGAAAAAGAAAGGAAGTTGGTTTTTTGCCAAGTCCAGCGTTGAAATGTTCTCTATATATGAACTGGTAGAGAGCTAAATTTCTAACTTGGTATGCTTTGGGCGTTAAATAAAATTAAATGGAGATGATGGGATCAATGATGGATGCATGTGGACAATTTCAATCTCAGGTGCTATTATTTCTACCAAAAAAGTGATCTTATTTAATGCCCCTTCTTAGCTTACTATGCGATAATAACATATGTTATGCTTTGATTTGGCCAGCTTAGCTTGTAATAGTCAAACATGTATACTAGGATCATATAGTAATTACCTAATTAGATAATATCATAGAACTAGTCAACCTCTTGCCGGTGCTACTGTTTGATTAGTTCCCAACCTAAACAGTACCAAATTATTATAATTATTTTTCAGTAAGGCTCTCTTTGTTCTCACAGTAAAAAGATTAATTAATGATTAATCTTTGAAACTGCATGCATAGATATTAATACATATACGGACGTAGGCATTAGATGCACCGGACTATATGTGCAGACTTGACTAATGAATTATCTTTGTATACTTCTCTTGTATGATTTCTTGATTAAGCTGGTGGGTGAAATTAAGGCCCTTGTAGACTTGTAGTTTAGAACAGGTAATCAGAAGGTGGTTGTTTCGTTCTAAGGTCCCGTTCGGTTAACAGGCAATGACTAACAATTAATTAATATATAGAGAATCAGCTTTTATTGTACGTAATAGAAATCTGATTTTCTTTTATTCAATTTACATTTTTGGCTCCAGGGAACTATATGTCTATATTTCTCAATTTTCCATGACCGCACCATATAATATCACTAGACAATTTTCATAATGGAGTTTGTATTAAACCAGCTTTGATAGAATTTCCTTCGTAATGCCTCACATGTCAATAGACTTAACCACCTAAATCTTGACTTGTGAGTGATCTAGTTGTTAATGAATGAAATGTATTTGGTCTTGGGACTGAAATGTGGTCATGAAATAAAAGAAGTTAATAATGTCACTCAAAATAAGTCATTTACATTATGATGTGTTGTCATTTTTTTTCAATTTTTCTGATATATTATAAATTTAATCTAACTCCGCCTATTTTTAACATAGCCGGTCCCAAGCCCGAAAAGGAGGAGGGTTGTGATAGACTTGGCGAACCAACGTAAAAGTTCAGCCATCTTATGGAGATGAAACTCGATATGGGCTTCATTTGTAGCCTACCCCAACTTGTTTGGGACCAAAGGCTTTGTTGTTGTTGTATTATAAATTTTCTCATAGTTGAATGCGAAGAGAGGTTGATAATTGACGAGATTTCTCCATGTTATCCAGCATGAGTTTGGAGTTGTGGAGGTATGAACTAATATGCTGAAAATTTTATTTTTGCCATGTTTTGAGTACCTTTCTTGTTCCCTAATTTGTTTAGAAGCAAAATGATTCACAGTGCAAGGTTGCAGTGTTGTTCCAAGTAAACTGAATTTTTGTTGGAAATTTTGAGTGCTCTAACCAGTATTTCTCAAAACTAAATGCGCGCTAGATATGCTTGATGGTTTTCAGAAAGGTGAGTTTGATGGGTACATAATCCGAGTGGTCACTGGTAGGTTCTTAAGTTGATAAATACCCTGATAGTTTGGTTGTTTACTAAACAATGTAAATAGTCTTACCCGCTAATGCAATTTCAAATATGTTGAGTTCTTAAATTGTTTCATAAAGAGCATACTAATTGAATATGAGTGGTTAGTCCTAGTTCCTTGGAACGTAAATAAATTAGGTTAAAGTCACCAATTAGTATCTATGGTAAATTGTGTTAGATTTCAAAATGTGTTATCTCAGTCACAAAAGATGATTAGTTGCTTTATTTGTTGGATCTTATATTCTAGTGAGCATAGACTCAAAACTTGTGTGATAGATGACATTGTTTGTGAAACAGATATTGAAAGATGAACTTGTATTAAGTGGTTAGTTCAGGCAATAAGAATACTCCTGATGCCGTGATGCATCCAATGCACTTAATAAAACAAGCATTTGTGAAGTAATCTGGACATGCTGTATATAACTTGAAAGGAAAATGATTTGATTTTATTGTCTCTTGAAGACGTTTAATATTACAATTTGAGTGTCTAATGAAATTTTTAATCACCCCACATTTAGACTGTCCAAGTTCTCTAATTCTCGAACATTCCAAAACAGAACAAAATTTTTATTTAGATTCATGTAGCTGGTAAATCCCGATTTGTTTTAGTGTGCAGTGGCAAGAAGTGGGTAGACAACGAGAGTGGGGGCAGAAGCGGTATGGAATGGAAGTGGGAATGTTCCGTTGAGTTGACGGGGAGAGGGGATGGGGTGATCGGAGGAGGGAGACCGTGGCAGCTTCAATCTAGGTTAGGTTTCACCGTTTCACGATGCTCAAGAACAGGATGCATGAATGTAGGAAGTTGTTTCTTTAGAAGTTGGTACCACTGATATTTGATTTGAGCAAGAATAATACACTCTTCTTTAATAATTACTAGTTTCTCTCTCTCATCAGCAGACAATGTTAACATAATAACTCATTAGCATCAAATGTTGTCGATTACTTCATCAACTTTACACGAAAGTTGATGCTAATATTGCCTACAGATGTAAAGTTGATGAAGTAATCCACAGCATTTGATCCTAATGAGTTATTATGTTAAAATTATCTGTTGTTTAGAGACTAGTAAATATTAAAGAAGAGTGTAAACTTTACATGAACAATATTTCTTACAGATTTGTACCTGACTGGTACGGATCAAACTCGCCCAACCCTGTTTTCTATCTGCCATTTCCTCACAAAGCGATGGCAGTTTTCTATGTGATTACAGGACTTTAAAAGGGCAGCTCCTTCAGCAATAATCAAGATGTGAAAATGATTCATTTATTATGAAAGCTACCTCTCACGAATTGAGGTGGCCGCAATCTGGAGGCAAATACAGTGAGTAAATGGTAAGAAATTTATGTCTTATTGGAACTTCCATCAATGCACTTATGCACACATATAGTAAAACATAGTAAATCAAGAGGCATGGTTTTATTATTGTCGATAACAAATAACACACTAGATTAGAATTCTAAACAATTTATTTCATGTCAAGCACGAGCACACAAATTATAAAAAAAAACTATTTCCTTGTATATTGAAGGTTAATTAGTTGCTAATCCAGAGCTGAGCCTGAAGCCAGTCTACAATCTTCTTATCGAGCTGAAATGCCTTGGCTAGCACATCATCTGAAATCGGTGGGTTTGATCCGAAAAGGGCCTTAGCAACAGTGATCAAGCCTGGGTTTTGGCTGCTGAGACCAGCAAATGCAACAGCAGGGGCAGCTCCAATGTTGAACTGGAAGTGGATGAGTCCCTCTGGGAAAACAAACACGTCACCCTTGTTCAACACCTTGGCAAATAGCTTGAAGTCAGGGGCTGATGTCACAAAACCTACATAGAGAGTACCCTCCATGACTGTGAGAACTTCAGTTGCTCTGGGGTGAGTGTGCGGTGGGTTGAGGCCTCCGTTGGGTGCAAAGTCCAGACGGGCAAGGGAAATTCCCAAGGTGTTGAGTCCAGCAATTTTTTGGACATTGACTAGGGTCACATTTGATCCAGGATTCTTACTTGTGTCACCGGCCTTGTCGAGGCCTGAGAAGAAGAAGTCCTCTGGTTTCGTATCATTTGGATTCTTGCAAACAAAACCGTTCACAAATACTGTAAACATATGGAGGAAAAAAGAATTAATTGGTGATTATCTAATTACTGATATATGGGTTTGAAAAAGAACTGAATTACATAGGTAAATATTTACTAGAAGAACAAAAAAGAAGAACAGCATTGATACCTTGAGAGCCCTTGTCAGTGACACAGAAATCTTGAAGTGGGCTAGGATCGGACGCGAATACTTGGGAAGAGACAAAAGCAAGAAAAATGAAGAGGAAAAGTTTATAGGAACCCATTTCTTTCTATTATAAATTTGTGTTCCCTTGTGATGTATGTAAATTGCAAATTGCTAATTGGTTATACAATGGAGTAAACTTGTATGGCTATTTATAGTAGTGGGTGCTTGAAGAATTCCTCATTATTTGGTAACAGAACAAGTGAACTTTTCTGACAATTCCAGCTTTGACATGTTCTCTCTGTGTGAATTAGTCGAGAGCTGAAGTTTTATCCAAGTATACGGCCATGCATTAAATATATTTGATGGGGTCTTGATGTTGACAACTTTAACCTGAGATATATATACTGTAATTAACAAATTAAGTGCTTGGACTTTAATTAGCATGTGTGTACTATTGTCAAACATGTGTACGACTAGTATACGAGGATTGTGTGAAGTACGTGGAACTTGTCAACATATATGGCTATTTAATTAGCAGACTACTAACTCCCTTTGATTGGTTCTAATTCAACAGAAGTTGTTTATCTCGAACAACATAAATTGATTTATTTAAATGCATTCAATTAAACAATAGTGACTGTTAATTAAATCGCTTATATTTCTCCAGTATAATTTATCAAGATGGTAATTGATTATCGTCACACTAATTTGGACACATGAATTAATCACACTGGTACATTTGCATTACCTTGTGCTTTAGTTTACCATATGCATTCCTCTAATCCTCTATGTTCAAAAAATTAATTAGATTTTTAAGTACATTAGATTTCATCCAATGCACACAAGCACACAGACACGGGAGTTCATTTCTACTTAGTTGAGTTATAATATCATAGACTTTCATGCCAGCCGATACAATGAAACAACAATACACATTTAAATAAAATTGACACTTGTCAGCATTTAAATAAAATAAATATATATGACAAACTAAATTCGAGCTTAACTATATTGTAGAGAGTCGTCATTATTATTCCTTAATTAAAAACATTGTTTTGAAGTACTTTAATTAATATTACCAATATTAATTTGGCCAACTATTTTAGAGAGCTGTTGCTTTTTAAGGAAGCAAAGAGAGAAAAATAATGTTTGTTTGATATGCCAGAAAATGAATGATGGTGATAACGTAGAACTAGCTAGTGTTATATGATCATAATAACGTCGAACTAGTCAATCTCTTGGGAGAGGTTCAAAATTAATTAATTAGTGATTAATCTTTGAAACTGCATGCATATATACATATACTCAACATACCGTATTCTATTGTATTTGAGTATCTGTGCCAACATAGATTGGTTAGATTTATTTTTTATGTCTTCTGTATGATTTCTTATAAGCTAATAGGTGATGTTTAGCATTGTCAAACACATAAAACGATCACGCAAATGATTCTTTGCATCTTACGTACGTTGCGAACGTAAGAAATTTCTCTACGTCTTACGTTGCGTTTAAAAAAAATTGCATTTACGTTTGCGTTCATTCAAACGTAAGAAATGTTAAAAACGTTTAATTTTTTCTATGTCTGCCCAATGCACAACAAAGTGAAAAGACAAAGTTTGTGTTTCATATAACTTATGAAACATAATTCGTTGGCAGCCCTAGTGATGTTCAGTGCCCGTGAAGTGTGGGAATTTATAATACTTTGCATTTATGTTTTTATGAAATATCAAGGAAATAGTGTATTAATTTGGTAAAAGTAGATTAGTTTGCAAGTGATATTTCTTCTACATATATAGAAATGACTTGCTTTATCAAGAAAAACAGATAAACAATGGTCTTAATTGAAGATAAACTAGTTTTTAAACTTTAATAATTTTAATATTATTTCATAATGTTCTTATATTAGCCAATGAAGAGATTACTTCACAAATATTTGTTTGTTGTGTCAATTTTCAAAACAAAGATTTTTTTTTTTTTTTTAAGGTGTAGGTTCAACCTACAAAATATTTTATTGCACTTATTGGGTATGTACATGTACAATAGAAACAAAAAAGAGAAAAAGCAAAACAGAAAAAGGAGTTAAAGTGGCGATATCAAAAGATAGCATGTCAATCCTAGTCCTAGTTTATCGCCTAGTTGTAGTCTTGTTTTACAAATATTTGAGCCACGTGGAGATGTTGCTCTTTATCTGAAGGTGAAGGCGGGATTGGGGCTGACTTGTTCCGTTGAATATGCGGTTGTTTCTCTCCTTCCAGATGACCCATAAGGTCGCTTGCATAGTGGTGTCCCATGTTTTGCGTTCCTTAGTTGTTGGTTGATTTATGTTTCCTTTCCATGTGTCATAGAGATCGTCCCATGTGTAGATGTTGTGGCAGATGTTGTGCCATACGTTGGTTGTGTAAGGATAGGAAATAAATAGGTGCTTTGCAGTCTCTAGTAGATGATCTTGGCATAAAGCACATCGGTTATTCTGCGGGCAACCTCGTCGTGCTAGGAGGTCTCATTGTTGGGTTACGAACAGTTCAAAATCCGTCAATTGGCCTAAGCAGCGGAAAAACCGTAAAACAAAAATTTTACGTCTGACTTAAGCCGAGGATTAAGCGAGATATGTCGGATAAACCACAGAGGGTGTGCACCTTCCGTTTATCCCTAACATCAAAACCCTAATTAATCCCTAAACAGATCTACTCCTTAACTGAATTCTAAAACATTAATCTACTTACAAATTAAATAGATTAATATAACATTAATACCTTGATCCAAATTCGAATTGGACCGCAGAAGACTCGAAAGACCGAATCACAAACGCTCTTCTCCCCGAAGTATCAGACGTCTGATACCTCTACCAGATGTCCACCATGACGACCAGAGACCGGCTTACTTCTTCTGCCAGAAATACCGAAAGCCGCGATATCCTGCAAAAACACTATTCATCGAGATACGGACTAAATAAATTATCTTCGTGAATCGCAGTTATCCAAAATATGGAATACCGCTCTAACACAAAAATACTATTTTCCGAATCCCGTAAACAACCGTATACGAGAAAGAGAGAAAGTATATATATCAATACGAATCCGAGTTAACGAGTCCGAGTCGATTTTGGTGCTTCTTTCTCTCTCCCCCTACCCCTCTATTTATAGAAAAATGAGGAGGTTACATTTTTACAAATAAACCCTTGGAAAAAGTGAATTTTCAAAAATACCCTTAAGGATAAGCATGATGACATGGAATTTTTTTTATTAAAAATTCCTTTATCCAAACATGCCGACCTTAATATATATATTTTTATATTTATTTATTTATTTATTTTTAATTAAGATTTTAATTAATTTTTTAATTAAGGTTTTAATTTGATAATGACTTTCATCCCAAATTCAAAACCATAATATATAATTAAAATCTAAATTAAATATATATAAATATACATAAACATATAATTGTTCTCAACAATTATATTTCTCAAGGTTTGGTATTTGTTTGGTTGTGGTATGATTTTATACAATGTATCGTATACGTCTATAAATTGAACCGTTGTTTTTGCTTGTCATCTTATATGACATATATAATTAATTATAATCATCTTAATATTAATTATAACTATTTATAAAATATCATTAAGATTCTCTGATTTAGCTCCTATGCGGTGTGACCCAATAGGATCTGTGTTATGTTGGTAAATAGAATTAAAACCATTTTAATTTCTATAATCATAGGAGGCATCTGACATTTGCGCTATGACCATCCAATTACACAAACGATGTTGTACTTATGCAATATCACGATCCACTAAACATTTTAGTCGTGTTAATTCTTTCGTCTCACAGTATCAGATTAGTTTCAAGATAGGTGTGTGTCATTCTTGCAAACTTAATCTTTTCTTGATCTTGAGCAGACTTATCAAATATAATTACTCTTGTTATTATACCGCATGCAGATAATCTTACTCTATCAAAGGGCCCAGTGATACTGTAACTCGTATCAAGATACGAGGGACAATAGTACTTTCAGTAAACCATCACTACCTCAACTAAGCTATGTATACCGAAAAGCTACTGTTATGACTGTGTTTTACCGACAACGTTAGATAACAATCACACATACACATCTCTTAGTAGGAAAGATGAATACCTCATACTTTAGAACTTAACACTGAATGAAAACATTAATGACACGTACACAATTACATTTAATGTTTCATTCGAGGTCTGTCAAATACCATGTTCTTCTAACATGTATTTATATGATTAAAACGACATCTCATGTTTATGGTTTGTAAAACTTAACCATCTTTTAATCCACATTCTAACCTTGTAGCGGTAAATTAGTGTTCCTGCTAATTACCTTGGTTAGAGACTTTTAAGAGTATATATCATCTATATTATGAAGTTTCACAATTCCAGTTATTGACTCAAGTCAGATAAAGGAATGATTCATAAATTCAATAATACTCAAGGTAACAAAATGACTAGTTTATTAATCACTCAATTCATGAACAAAGCTTTATGATAATTTATCGTATTATTGACTTCTAGATTATTACAAACTAACAGTCTCATGTTGGTAAACGATCTTTGAATAGTGTCCATGTAAAGATTTTGACTTTTAGTGGTGCCTTTGTTTGCCAAATGAAGTTGTATTCTTTGGACATTTCACCTGAGTTAATCAAACATTTGTATGTTGTTTGAGAAGAGTATTGGCCTGTTGGTGTGAGGGTCCATGTAAGATTTCCCTCTTGTGTCCTTTGTGATGTTGAACGAATGAAAGATCTCAGCCCCCTTTGGTGATTAAAGTATTGACCTAGGTTACCGTTTATCCGGACAGTTGAGGAGGAAGATATGAGTAGGTTTTTATCCATGAAATCCATCTACCCGGGAAGCCTTTTTCCCGAAGAAGAGCTAAGAAGAAGGTCCATGAGACTGTATCAAAAGCTTTGCAAAAATCCACCTTTAATAGAACTAATGGTATTTTAAGCTTGTGCCTTAATATGATAGATTCTCTGGCTGTGAGGAAAGCATCAATGAGGCTTCTACCTTTGATAAATGTTGTTTGGTTGTTAGATACCAACGTCGGGAGTGTTTTTTGTAATCTATCTGCGAGCAGTTTTTTGAGGAGTTTTGGAATTGTAGAAAAAACGCTGATCGGACGAAATTCCTCGATTTTGTACGCTCCCTCAATTTTGGGAATCACTGTGATGTTGGCTTGATTCAATCTCCATAGGTCTAATTTGTTTTTGTGAAATGAGTTGACGACTATGAAAATCGTGTCTTTTATGATTTTCTAGTATGTTTGGAAGAATTCTGAGGGGAATCCAACTAGCTCGGATGATTTTCCCCTTGCTAGGGAAAATACTGCTTTTTTTATTTCTTCTTCACTGAGAGGTTTTCTGTTTGGTTTGTTTCCGTGATGTTGTTTGGAAGATCCTTGGTTTGAGATGACTTCCCCAGAATATCTTTGAAGTATTCGGAGAATGCCCGAGTGATTTGGTTCGTATTCTCAAATATGGTATTCTGGACTTGTAATTTCGTTATGTGATTGTTTTTTAGCCTGTTTGTTGCTAGGTTGTGAAAATACTTGGTATTCTTGTCTCCCAAGTTGAGTCATCTCGCTGAGGATCTTCGCTGTATTTGTGTTCTTGAATGAGAGAGAGGGCGTAGGCGTATTCCCTTAGTTGTAAACGAAAGGAGAATTCGTGCGTTACTAGGGGGCGGTGTTAACAAAGATTAAATTTTAAATCCAAGCATATCCTATCAATGAAATAATGACCCGATTTTAAATATCAATGGACTTAGAACCCAAATTTAAGCCTTAATAGGTCCATATTACAAGCTGTTAATTAACGTTTAAGATTTTACTCTCACTTTCTTTTCCTTGACCTTGATATGATGTGGCGAGTATGATGCAACAGAGTTTTAATTAAGCAAATAATCGTTCAGGTCTCACAAGTTGAGAATGCCTCAATTCAGAGGCAAATATAGCAAGTAAATAACTTTTATTCACTAATGCATGCATACAGTAAGTAACTAGTAAATCAAGAGGCATGCAAATATATGGTTTATTATTGACGATAACAACACACAAATCATACACTAAATTTTATTGTAAACAATTTATTAAATATCAAGCACATGCACACAAATTATAAGCAGATTATTTCCTTATATAAATTAAAGTATTTTGAAGGTTGATTAGTTGCTATTCCAGAGCTGAGCCTGAAGCCAGTCTACAATCTTCTTATCGAGCTGGAATGCCTTGGCTAGCACATCATCTGAAATCGGTGGGTTTGATCCGAAAAGGGCCTTGGCGGCGATGATCAAGCCTGGGTTTTGGCTGCTGAGACCAGCAAATGCAACAGCAGGGGCAGCTCCAATGTTGAACTGAAAGTGGATGAGTCCCTCTGGGAAAACAAACACATCACCCTTGTTCAACACCTTGGCAAAGAGCTTGAAACCAGGAGCTGACGTCACAAAACCGACATAAAGAGTACCCTCCATGACGGTGAGCACTTCAGTTGCTCTGGGGTGAGTGTGCGGTGGGTTGAGGCCTCCGTTGGGTGCAAAGTCGAGACGGGCAAGGGAAATTCCCAAGGTGTTGAGTCCGGCAAGTTTTTGGACATTGACAAGGTTCACACTTGATCCTAGATTCTTACTTGTGTCGCCCGCCTTATCGAGGCCTGAGAAGAAGAAGTCCTCTGGTTTCGTATCATTTGGGTTCTTGCAAACTAAACCGTTCACAAATACTGTAAACATATACAGGAGAAAAAAAAGAGTTAATTGGTGATATCTTACTGATATGGGGTTGGGAAAAAATTGAATTATACATGTACATATTTACTAGAAGAACACACGCAAAGCATTGATACCTTGAGAGGAGTTGTCAGCGACACAGAAATCTTGAAGTGGGCTAGGATCGGAAGCGAATGCTTGAGAAGAAACCAAGGCAAGGAAAGTGAAGAGAAGAAGTGCATATGAAGCCATTTCTATTTTTTTCTGTTTGTCTTTGCTTGTTATAGTTTGTGATATGTGTATGTAAGTTGCTAATTGGTTATACAATCTGCAGAGCATGCATAGCTATTTATACTTGTGGGTGCTTCAATAATTCTTCATGTGTGGAAAAAGAAAGGAAGTTGTGTTTTTGCCAAGTCCAGCTTTGAAATGTTCTCTACATGTGAACTGGTAGAGAGCTAAAATTTAACTTGGTATGCTTTGGATGTAAAATTAAATTGAAGGAAGTTGATGGGATCAAAGATGGATATTTGTATATGGACAATTTCAATATCAGGTGGTAGTATTTCTACAAAAGAGTCATCTAATTTAATGTCCCCTTCTTAGTTTACTATGTGATAATTAATAACATCTGTTCTGCTTTGTTTTCACCAGCTTAGCTCGTCCCAGTCAATAATCATGTATTACTAGGATCATGTATTACCTAATTAGATAATACCTGGAACTAGTCAAAGATGTATTACTAGGATCATATATTAATTACCTAACGAAATATTAACATAGAACATTTCAATCTCTTTGGCATCGTTATTATTTTGGTTGGTTCACACTTCCCAGCCTCGAAGTACACAACTATTATGATTTTTTATTAACGACCTATTTGTACTCGCAGAACAAAATTAAATAATGATTAATCTTTGAAACTGCATGCATAGATATTATATTATTACATATACAGACGTACGCATCAGATGCATCTGAATTTTTGGGTCGACTTCACTAATGAATTAGGCTTATTTTGCGGTTTTTTATAGGAGAACAATTGTTAATTCAATATGCTAACTTGATGGACAAATAAGAAAGTATTTAGAAGAGTTAAGGGACAAATTTTAAACAGAAGACGAGGGAGAAATCAGAAAATAAGAAAGATTTCAAGAATATTAAAAAAGATAAGCAAACGAATTATCTTTGTATACTTTTCTTGTATGATTTCTTAATTAAGCTATTTGGTGAAATTAGGACTCGTAGTTTGGGCATTAATAACATTTCGCATATATTTGTGGGCTTAAAGTTACAGTTCGTACTGTTTCTCTGCGTTCAATTTATTCAGTTACTTCAAATTATTTTATATTATTTTTAGGTCAATAAAAAAGGCAAACTATATAGGAAACAAATAGTTATCTATACTATATTATAATATATCTAAGAAATGGAGACCTCCTTTTATTCATAGTCTTATTTTTTTTATGGACGAAAATACTCCTTAAATCAGTCTGAGAAATAACGCTGACGCATCTCTCGTATTTCGAAAGAACTTGGTTCACTGCACCGACGAAAGTTAAGACTTTTGAATCACTTATCCGTTCATCCGTTCATGTGTACCGGGTGTAGCGAAATAAATTAAAAATAGGTTTTATCGGCTTCTCTCCCATGCATTCTCCCGAATCGCCTTCCTTTCCCCTTACACTTCTCTCTGTTGTCGCCACCCACGAGACATGAAGATCTCTCTACCTCTCTCTCCACGACGGACCCGGATCTGCTGTAGCACAGTACCGCGCTACAGCAGATGGACGGTCCGGATCGACCGCCAATTTCGCGATCGACCGTCAGAGATGGAAATCAAGGGGGCCTTTATATTTGACACGAATCTTGATGAAAATCATTGAAAATCGGACTGCGCATGGAAGCTATTGTAAGATGTTCGATTTGCTTTTCAGATACAACAAGCTTGATTCAATACATTGTGATTTAGTTCTTGCAATATTGGCAAATTTAAGATTTTGTTAATGCAAATGTTAACTAATTATGAAGCAGTGGAGCAAATATTTGACATGTTGCACTAATCAAACAGGAAATGGTTGTTACTTGTTAGGTCACAATCAACCCTCATATCTTTCTGAAGACTCACTCAATTAATCACCAAATTACAATCAAAGATAGAATAGAAAGGAATATTGAAACCAGAAGATACCCAACAAATACATACCAACATTCGGTATATATAACGTTATCCTAATCATGTGCTACGATGGCACCAGCTAGCTGTCTGTGTATTATGATTTCTTTTATTGATCTACTTCTTTTTTGTATTTTTGAATAGGATCTGGTTGTTCATCAGTTGCCTATGGGGTGGCTGAAGAGTTGGGTCCGTTCCATAGCAACTCAGACATTGCCTATGGGGTGGCAGAAGAGTTGGGGCCCTTCCATAGCAACTCAGACATGAAGAACATCTACCTCAATCATTATTTTTGGAATCAAGGTAATTACCTCAATGAAACCCAAATAAGTCAAATTTAAATTTAAGCTCAAATAATCATATTAGGTTAACTTTTACCTGAATGAATGCTAAAGAATATCGTCTAATAGAACCAATAAAGTACCAAAACCAGTGTGACAAGCTATGCTCTTTCTCTTTATAGTTAAATCTTGAATTCTTAATTCTTAGTTGCTATTTTTCAGGTGCTTGCATAGTGTCAATGAACCCGAATGGATGAAATGGAAGTGGCACGTGCTTTCAAGGTAATTAATTATCTATTGTCTTAACAAAAATATGAGGTCAGTTATAAAAAATATGATTGAGAATTGAATATTCATTCTATTTCTGGTGATACCTCCTCTCCTCAAAGATTATGAAGTTAGGTTTTACATTGTGTGTATAGAGGATATGCTACAAAAATGAATATAGAACTCATGTATTTTTCAATACTGCAATGAAAAAAGCACATTTTTTATGAGTTTTCTGTCAATATTAGCTTAATTAATGCATCACGCATCATGTAGAGAATGTATAGATCATATGTAGAGCATTTCTGGTACACAGATGCTTTGAAAAATCTCTTCTTTCCTTTTGATCAATTTTTGGTAAAATATAGGGTTGGCTTGACTGGTATTGTGACATATCTGGCATTCTTTGATTTTTCTTGTTTTTTCTTGCTTCTCTGGGTTGGATATTGAGCAATGAAACTAATGGAAGTGTTGCACTAGCCTTCAAGTCCAGTTGAGCTCATTATATACTTCTTCTGGTTTGACTCTCTCCTTCAATTGAACTTGTGAGAAACTTTTTTTCATTTTGACCTCTCTGATACGTACCCTTTTGTGTATGAAACTTCATTGGTCCTTAAAGATCATAATAGATGGCCTCAATATTTATTTGACTTTTTTTTATCAATGAGTCAAAAGATATAGGATTTTCAAAATCTTAAGTTTACCTTTGGTCAAATACTGAAGTAACCCCCCTCCTTAAGCAAACTTAAAGAAGAAGAACTCTTTATAATATTTTAGAAAAGTTGTGTATCAGTACTACATCTTTTATATGTAGTGATTTCTGACTAATGGATTTCATCGGAGAATTTGGAAATATCATATCTTGTTTAAATTATTATGTTATTTTATTGGTTAGTTTAGATAATTAATTTTGTACGTTTTAAATAATTGTTTCTTTTTAAAAATATGTTTGAATTGTTTTATGCAACTACAAGTAATATTTGCAAGTTTTGAAAAAGGAAGGAAAAGCAGACAGCTTGAATACATAATATACATGTAATTTCCAGACTAGCCCGACTTTTATGCCAAGGATGTGTAACAATAACTTTGCTCCAGAACTATAAAATTTCATGCTTAACCAACCTACTGGAAAAACCCCTAGACTCTTGTTAACCTGCATCGAGACAAAAAAAATGATCTGGAAAACCATCAGTTGTTGGGAATAGAATTTAGGTTTGAAATATATGTAAGATTTTTTTTTCACAATAAAGGGTACAAGAATGAGCAGGCATGCGCGTAGGACCCGGATCTGCTGTAGCGCAGTAGCGCGCTACAGCAAAAGGACGGTCCAGATCGACCGTCACAGATGGAAATCATGGGGCCTTTATACTTTGGCACGAATCTTGATGCAATCAATGAAAATCGGACGGTTCAGGTGCTGCGCTACACCGTCCCGTGCAGCACCAGATCCCGTTTCATGCGCACATGATGGTTCTGTACCAGGCCAACTTTTCCTTTCTTCATTGACTTTTGTTTTTATTTATTTATTTTGCAATTACTTTCATTTGTACATATCACTTGGTGAGAATCTAAACAACTTTCTATATACAAGATAAACTTTTGTAAATGTAAGTTTGCTGATTTGTCTTTAATTCATGCTTCTATCTTCTAATTGCAAGTTTACTTTCAATATTAAGAACTCCACAACGACGAGTGGGTACTTAATTTTCCTACATTTCTGTAAATTAGTAAGAATTTGTTATTCTTATAAAAAATCACTTTGTTGTAACACAGAAGTAACTATCACTATTTTCATTTCTCAATCATGAGAGAAATTGTAACAATTCAAATGGAAATTTCTTGTTGAGTTGTATGAGTATGTAATCTTTATTGGATTATGTATGCGGTATACTTCATGCTTAATTTAGTTATAGATCGTTTTTGTTGAGTTGCTCTCATACCAATTGTTGCTATTAGTCAAAATAACATGCTGTAAATAACGCTATCAAAGCTAATTCACAATATTAATTTTGTCCAAACAATCAAAGATTTTGTAAATAACGCTATCAAAGATGACCTTTGTCCAAACTATTATTAGTTGTCTGCTAATTCACAATGTTTATTTTGACATAGTTAATAATTTACTTTCAAATAAAGAAAATAAGAAATGATAAAATAGGAAAATAACTATTAATAAGTCTAAAAAATGAAAAATGGGAGTCGACGAGATAGAAACGGCGCAAAGGAACTATTATTAGTTGTCCACTGTTGTATAAATCAAGGCCATTACACCGAGCAATTCTAATACATTTTTTCTCATTTTAGACTGTTGTTACGATTACTAGGCTCCATTCTCCACTACGTATTCTTTTTAAATGCACTTTTTCATTTGAAAATGTCTATTTAATTACCGTTATTTTTAAATGTGTTTTGAGTCATGCATCATGCGTCTTGTATCATGTGTCATGCGCTTGCGATATGCGTCTTGCTTCATGCGTCGTCTTGCGTCTTGCTTCACGCGTCATGCGTTTTACTTCACGCATTATGCGTCTTGCTTCATGCGTCACGCGTCATGTGAATTTTGTCTTGTGTTGCTTGCATCTTGCGTCTTGCGTCTTGCTTCACGTGTCATGTGTCTTGCTTCACGCGTCATGCGTCATGCGTCTTGCTTCATGCGTCACGCGTCATGTGAATTTTGTCTTGTGTTGCTTGCGTCATGCGTCTTACGTCATGTGTCCCTCGATGTTGCATGTGTCGTGGGGCGTGCGTCATTCGGCATGCATCTTGCGCGCGTTGAATGCTGCCCGCTCCCCACACCTCGTTGCCCGCACCCTGCTACTCGCTCCCTGCACCCCGACAAACCGCTTCGACGCACAAGATGAAAAAGGGATCGTTCGAGAGATGTTCACCTACCCTATCAAATAAGACCACATTCTAGAAAATCCGCTGTACGAAATCGAAAATATTATGATGCAAATTCAGCAACCAGAAAATATGTGCTTACCTTCTCAAATTTGGCTAAGTACTCAGTATCATGTATCAGGTAGCTAAATTCGTGCATTCCCCCGGGCCAAACTGCTACGACGATCCACGCTAAACGCTTCTCGCTCCACTATCCACGCTACACGCTCCACGCTTCAAGCTTCCCGCTTCACGCAACCCGCTTCCCGCTCCATGCTTCACGCTTCACGCTACTCGCTCGACACTTCACGCTTCACGCTCCACGCTCCACGCTCCACGTTCCACGCTCCCCGCTTCCTGCTCCACGCTCCCCACTTCCCGCTCCACGCTCCACGGTTCACGCTCAACGCTTCACGCTACACGCTTCACGCTCCACGCTTCACGCTCCACGCTCCACGCTTCACGCTTCACGCTTTAGGCTTACCCCTTACCGCTCCACGCTCCACGCTCCAAGCTCGATGCTTCACGCTCCACGCTCCACGCTCCATGCTTCCTGCGTCACGCTCCACGCTCCGCGCTTCCTGCGTCACGCTTCACGCTACCTGCTCCCGCTTCATGCTTCATGCTTCATGCTTCACGCTTCACGCTACCTGCTCCCGCTTCATGCTTCATGCTTCACGCTTCACGCTACCTGCTCCCGCTTCATGCTTCATGCTTCATGCTTCATGCTTCTCGCTTCCCGCTTCCCGCTTACCGCTCGCTCCACGCACACTGCTCCCCTCTCACCGCACCTCGCACCCGCTCTGCGCTCCCCGTTGCCCACTCACTGCTCCTCGCACCCGCTCTGCACTCGCTGCTTCCAGCTCAGCGCTCCATGCTCCATACATTTAGAATATTAAAAATTTACTAAATTTGATTTGCAAAACAAAGCAAACTAAACAAAATACTATTTTAGGTTTATGTTCAGTGATATTTATTTTTTATATTTTTTGAAAAAAATACTTTAATAAATTATATTTTCTTCTACATTATTTTCTCCAGTTGTTATGCACGGATACGATTACTAGTTTTTCAAATTTAAATAGAACGTTTGAAATCTCAGAGCTTCTGTTTGAAATAAAATTTAACAAAACGTGAATTTTAATGCAAATCTAATTCTTGACAAGAATTTCAGTAGCATTCATCATATTTGTTTATTTGTTTGTGAAAGATCAAAGTAAAAGTGTATGTGGTAAAAGTAGGTCGTTTACTGGTCTGTTTCTTCTGGATAGAAGAGACTTACTTTCTGAAGAAAATAAATGCCGTGAAGAACTCAGTTTAGAACAAGTAATCAGAAGTTGGTTGTTCCGTTCTAAAGACCCATAGGTTAGAGACAACAAATTGTCAGATTTATTGTAAATTGTAAATAGAAATCTGATTTCCTTTTATTATATTTACATTTTTTTTGGTTCAACTTTCTCCAAGGAACTATCAATCCTTTTAGAAGTTTCAATGAACCGGACCGGATCCGGACATATCTGGAAAGCCACATCTCATGACAACTTTTACAATGGACTTTGTATTACAATATATTCAAAGATGATAGAATATAAATCTAGGCTTTGATAGAATTTTCTTCGTAAGGCCTTAACTCGCATATCACAGACTTAACAACCTAAATCAAGTCTTTAATAGGCCCATTTTACGTGTTAAAAGCTTTTTGAAAGGCTAAGGAAATCACAAAAACGGTTTGAACAGGCTTTTAACTAATACCACACAGATTGATCCATCATGCATATAAATTTTTTCTTACTGTTTCCTATCAAGAAACTTCTGTTCCCAACAAAACGTTTCATTAAGCATGCATAATTCTTTGATCAGGTGCGACTTGTCATTATTGACAAAATTAACACTTCGTCGTACACCTTAAACAAACATTCCACCTAGTTATTTGCCTAACCATGATTTCTCCACAAACCTCAAAACTTTACAAAATCATTCAGAAAGGCAATAACATTATGAGAAAGAAACAAACTGGTAAATATACATTGTCAAACCAACATCCATGCCCTACTACTGAGCCAATCAGAAAATCACTCAGACTAAACTCCAACAAATAATTGGAAATTTTAATGGAAACATCAGTAGGCCATCAATTTTATTCAGTTAGCCACATCTTTGAAAAACTCTGAGGGTATCACAGAGGGGCAATATTTCTTCGCCACAAACTTATACTGCAAAATGAGGAAGAAAACAGGGAGTTCAATATCAAACTAGTAATATTTTTTTTTGACAGAAAGAGGAGGGTCAGGGCCCTCAAATTTCATTACCAATCACAAGTGTGATGTGTTGTACAAGGATCAAACTAGTAATTTTAAATAGCATCAGTAATCAACTAAAACGAGTCTATGAAATACTATGTTCACCTTATGCTGACTGTACTTTTCTCTGATGGCAGGGAGATTGCTTCCGGCACCATTGCAGAAAAGCTGATGAAGTGCATTAACACAATCTTGCAATTCAGAAGGTTTGTACAAGGTGTAATGCGAAAGTGTAGGACTCTACAGTGGAAAAATACCATCCCATTAGAACATTATTAATTGTTATTCTCCTTGACTAGTTTTTTCTATAAGCATTAAACATATTATAATGTTGGCATAGAATATTTTTTCGGTCAGATAAAAATTTGGTCAAAGCGTGGAAAATATTAAGTTTAGTAATAAACACAAACCCATGGATATCTGGTGGGGTGCAGTATGAATTTTGCCAGAAAGATGGAGGCAGCAGCTACAAGTGAAGGACTGTAACAAAGCAAGTTGTACTCAAGAAGAGACAGCTCAGCAATATAACTTGCTAGGAACTCCAATGGCATCAAGGGCTCCTACAAGAGAGGAAAGTATAGACAAACATATCATCATTAAATAATTTGGTTTGAAATTATGGATGGTTAAACTTTAGTATCAAACAAACTGGTAAGAGTTTTTTTAAATGCAATGCAGGATTATAGTTCTTATCACGAGTATTTCTTTCAAAATTCACTTTTCAGCTGTGGGGTCAGGTCGGAATTGGTCTCTGTGTCTATTTCCATTGCAAAAATAAGAAAAATTTAAATTTGGATGTGTCAAAAATTAAGAAGTACCTCATCACACAATTGAGCAGCACGAACAAATCGCCTAGTAGGAAAGAAAAAATAATTAGTTACGAAGAACTTGTTAAAATCAGCCAGGAAAGCAAAGGCTCGGTTCAGACCTCAGAAAACATTTAGCAGTTGGGGCCGTCAGTTCAAACTTCAAGAAGCTCAAAACCGAAGCCTCCATTTGCAGAACTTCATCTTTGAAGTATGTATTGTCTGTAATATAGCAAAACTCCTCTACTTGAGGTGCACATATTTCCTCGTATTTCCTAATAAAGTTCACATTATGTAAATTCTTGGCATAACAAATCAGATACTATACTGAATGAAATCATGATTAAATACAGCCATTATTCTTACGATGCAATTAACATGCATGCAACACCAAGGAGTTGTAGCCTCTGACGGCTTATCTCATTTCCAGAAAGGTATCGGTCAATATAATTAATTGTCAGGTACAGTGTATCTGGTACAAGTCTGTACTCCTCAGACACCTATATCGCAGAAATTAAATAAGTTAGGTCTATACATTTTTGTAAGGTCTGAGTGTCTGAGAGAAAGAGGGAGAGAATACCTCCACAAGCCAGTCAACAAGAATTGCTCGCATGCTAGGATTGATGTCATTTTGGATAGTTTCCATGAAATCTGTTGAAGGCCTTTTCTTTGTCTGCAATTTTAAAGGCACGCCACAGTGTGAAGAATGAGAAAACATAAAATGGGAGAATTTCAGCAACACTCAACTTCCATTTCATTTACAGAATACAGACAAGACTCTCTAAAGAACATGGTTGCTTTTGAACTATAACAAAACATTAAGAGTATATTATCAACATTATAGCTGTTATTTCTAAGCTTAGTTGCACTCCCAATAATCTTTACGAAGAATCATGTAAATATTATGGATGGCAAATGACAGGGGGTCAAATTAGTGAAATATCCAATTGAAGATTTTGCAGTTAGTGGTTGTTTTACATTCAATACATTGTGTATGGTTTATATGGGTCCTGATTCAATTGGACGTTAAACTGTCATTTACTTCACAGCGAACTAATCAGACAAATGTTAAATAGCTCAAATTGTGGGAAGATATTCGTCTGATGCAAATACTATAAACAGAATAAAGCATTGCAGTGCTTCTACAATAACATATTCCTGAAACTAATGCCTGTTATACAACATACATAGGGTAAATTGGTGTAACCTCACCTCAGCCATGCACAAGTGATTGTATATATCACATGCAAGTGAGGCACACAACTGGGGGTCCTCACTGTCAATGTCAATTTCCATCACAGAAGGTGCATCTTCACCACTCTTGGAAACTGACAAATTGGTACCACATTAGTAAATTCTGTACACATCACCTGGCACATATAATGCTATGGATGAACATATAGAAAAACAAACAAACAAACCAGAACTGATGATGTCGTCACAGATTCGCAAATTTGCATTGGCTCTTTTTTCAAGTGAATCAACAATAGACGAGTCAGCATTGTCTATATACTCGAAATCAGGGCTCTTCATTGAATCACACATGGACATGGTCTCAGAGTCCCTTGACCATTCTGGAGAGTGATCGATGCGGCTTGCTATGAGAGATACAGGAACGGTTGGCATAAGAAGTGGCACGGACACATCCTTTGTTGGTAGAGTAGCAGTACTAGAAGTAGATTTAGAAAGAGGATTAGTGATGGCAGGAGCTGAGCGAGAAGAAGTCTTTTTAGAGACAGAAGGAGTCAGAGAGGTTCTTCGGTTTGTCAAGTTGCGATTGGTTGTAGTGGTGGGCCCTCTTTTCACAATGGATGATGTAGGTGGGTTGGTCTTCTGTGAAGAAAAAAATTGTATAAAAGATCAGAATGGTATATAAAATTACAATTGCAAGAAAATCCTAAATACAACTCAACAAGAATACGAAGAATTAAAATGTTTTGAGTAATCACAATCTAGATAATTCAAAAAAGATAATCACATGCCAGAAAGACTTTCTATGATTTCGGTTAATGCAACTTTTTTTAGAGACAAGTTCTGATCTACAGTTCCTCAGATGATTCTTGAGTGCTGATTAGACCGTAGTCAAGTAATAGACAAAAAGAACCCAATCTTATATTAAAGTAGTTAGTTTATTAAAACAATATAGAATCTGTCTTTTTAATTCCTTAATCAAAACCTTATAACAATTAAATAATCAAGAACGCTAGGAAGAGTGTCAGAACCACTGGAAAAAAGTAGATTTCTTTTAGAAATAATACCTGACCCCAATCAAACAATTTGAAAAAACAACTGAATCAAATTAAATATATATGAACCAAAGAAACATTGCTTTCACAAAATTTCAGGTGTCTAATTCATACAAGACGAAGAAATTATAAACAAATTAATCCTGATCAAAACAAAGAGAGATGAAAAATTCTCTACGCTCACAGTTACAGTCTTGGCTGGTGCTCGGCCCACTGCACGCCCCCCATTGCTCACATTACTAACATCTCCAAGCGCAACCCTCTTCTTCCCGGTGAACGCCGGAGCCTTGACAGGAGCACTCTCAGACGCTGTTCTCTTCCCTGGCGCGGATGGCACTGAAATCGATGATCTCCTGTTTGAACTCGCCATCTCTCTAAACCCTAGTGATTCGATCAAACAGAATCAAAATAAAAATAGTTTTCTTGTTTCTTGTTTCTTGTTTCTTTTCTCTTTTAGGGATGGGGCTTTGTGGATTTGAGATGAAGGGGTCCGGTTAACAATCGTTTCTCTCTTTTCGAGTTTTCGGACAAGAAACGAGATAGTAAAGAGGAGGGATTAAAAAGGCGTTTGAGAATTCTCTAAAATAAAACGGGTGTATGGTTGGACGTTTCACTGAAATGCGGGGCCAGTGTTAGAATTAAACTAGTGGGTCCAGTATGTCAGTGAGATATCTGTATACCACGTGGAGTGCACCTGGTTCACACAAATTCTCGCACTATTAGGATTTTGAAATTGTTATTTCATCTCTCCATTTCATATAAATGGAGATCTCCTGCATCATCATGTATGCAGTTGCAGAGGCCTAATTCGAAAGTAGATGATGTTCATCGATCCCTTCTGTCACTGTGCATTGGACCCACAGAAGATGAATATGACTTGGAAGTATGTCCAAGATTATAATTGTCTTTCACCATTAATTTTCCTTTTATTTGCCAAGATTTTCCCCTTAATATGAATTTTTCCGCTTAATTAACTAGTTGTATACATTTTTAGTAATTAATTGGTAAGTTTTGTTGAAAGGGCAGGAAGTGATTTGAAAATCCTGGCCTCTCAAGTCTCAACGCCGTACATGCGCTTCCTTGGGAATTGTGCTGCAAGAGCGTTCAAGTAACAACGGTTTTTGAAAATGTTTTTGTTATTTTATTATCAGAAGCAATAGGATGATTTGAAATTAGGACGATCAGAGCCGTTG
>CAXKVX010001013.1:0-126097 GCA_964058865.1 Eleocharis quinqueflora | reverse complement strand
CGAACTATCAACAAAATCCAACAAACCTCAATTTTCCTTCTCCATATTTCCAACAAACACCACAATTCCACGAGTTCAATTTTTTCTCACAACCCTCTCCAAGACCTAACTTCTCGAGTGGAGCGGCCGGATCTAGCACAACCATTGATGGCACGAGCACCGCGTCCGAAGAAATTCGAGTAGACGTACAAGGGGCACCATCGACATCAAGGAAAAGAAAGAAGGCAAGAGACGCAAGATTTAACGCATGGTTTTGGAAATACTTTGAGCAGACATTCGATGAGAATGATAACTTGATAAGGATAAGATGCAAAGTAAAAAATTGTAAAGCTGATTATGATTATGTTAGCTCAAACGGTACCAACACTTATAGTAGACATGCTGATAAACATGTTAAAAAAAATGAAGAACCACAAGAACGTCCGGACCCGTTGCCCGTACAAACCACAATTAACCCCGATGGTACAAGAAACATGGTTAAGTATGATGCCAACAAAATGTTAGGTGAGTTTGCCCGATATATTGCCAAAAAAGAATACCCAATTAGAATGGGCGGTTGTTGGAGTTTTGCCCATTTGATGGTTAGAGGTGCCGGTTTGCCTACGTATAAACCGTTCCATTATAGAAAAATGACCAAAGAATTGAAAAGGCAATTCATTGAGTTTAAGAATGAATTGCAAGCTATATTTGCAACCGCACCATTCAAGGTTGCAATCACCTCCGATATTTGGACCGCCGGTAAGCATGGTCTTGCTTATTCTTGTATTACCGCACATTTTATTGATGACTTTTGGCGACTCCAAAAAAGAGTCATAAGTTTTCGTACAATAGAGTCTCCACACACCGCGGAAATAATTTATAACTCGATTATGAGTGTTCTTAGGGAGTACAATTTGAAGACCGACACGGAAGGTAAAGTTTCTTCTATTTCTTTTGATAATGCTAGCAATAATAATAAAGCGGTAGAGTATTTAGTCCGTGCTCTAAACCCGATCATGAATGGAGCATTATTTCACCAAAAATGTGCTTGTCATATTCTCAACCTCACGGTAAAGGCCGGACTTAAAACCGAGGGGGTAGAAAATTTGGTGAAGAAATTTAAAAATAGCCTCACCTTTATTTATTCTAATGGTGTTAGGAAACAAAATTGGCATGCTTTGTGTCAAAGGTTGGGATTGAGTAAGTTGAGCGTGCCTTGGGATGTAGATACCCGTTGGAATTCAACCTATAGGATGTTAGAACGGTGTCTTAAATACCGAGATGCCATTGATGAGTTTTTGGGTTCCTCGCCCGAAGGATTGACTATGATGCTATCCTCGAATGAGTGGACCCAATTAGGTGGACTAATGAGTTTTCTTCGAGTTTTTTTCATAGCGACCGTGAAGTTGTCTTGCTCGTACACACCAACCGCCCACGAGTTGCTTCACCACCTCTTCTACATCTCCAAGGTGTATGACGAAATGAAAGGTACATATTTATTTCAGTTTTTTCAATTTGAATTATATTTAATTTTACTTACTAGTTACTAATACTTACATTTACTTATATATATATATGTATATATATTACTTTAAGTTAATAATACTTATAATTTCACATATAATATATATTTATTTCATTTTAGTTATTCATACTTATATATATATTTAATTTCTATTACTAATACTTATATATATATTTTTTAATGTAGTTTTGGAGCTCACCGATCCGCACATCGCTCCAATTATAGCCGCTATGAGGGAAAAGTTCCTAAAATATTGGGAACAAGTTCCAAAAGTTACAATTATTGCAAATGTCCTTCATCCGAGCTACAAGTTGTATTATGCGGTAAAAATGTTATTTAAATTCAAGACACATTTAGATTTGCCGAGGGGAACCGAGGAGCCCGAGGTACGAGCTTTGATTGAGGACATGTTTTCTCACTACAACAATCGAAGGAATACCGCACAATCTATAGCCTCTTCATCTACGTACACTAGGTATATTTTTTAATTGCAAATTTTAATTACTTGTATTTAAACTACAACTTAAACTAATCTTTTACTAAATATATCTATTGTACTTACTAAATATATTTTTTTAATTTCTCAATAGGAGTAATAGCCGAAGTGCATTACTACTCGAATTATATGACAATGACAACAATGCTCCCCCAATTAACACAAACGAATTACAAAGCTATTTAGCATTACCATTGATGCCGGACGAAACCGATGTTCTAGATTATTGGAGGAAGAATGCAAATCTTTTTCCGACTCTATCTTTGATGGCACGTGACATTTTCGCCATTCCTATGTCAACCGTGCCATCGGAAGCTTGTTTTAGTTCGGCAAATCGGATTCTCACGGATAAAAGGTATAATTTCTTTACTTCTTATTTATTTTCATAATTATTCATTTTTCACTTATTTCTTTTTCTTTTGAATAAAAGGAGCCGGTTGGGGGCAAAAGTTTTTGAGCGACTCGTATGTCTAAAGGATTGGATTGATGCGGATGATCATCTACAAGGCTTTGGCCTTCTATATCAAGAAGAGAATATGGACGGTGTTGATAATCAAGAGAGTACCGATACCACGGAAAATAATACGGACGATGAATTTGACCCCCATGGAGATGACGAGCTTTGGTATATGAGACGATTCAACGATCTACAAATATAAATTTGGTTTGAATATTTCATTATTCAATTTTTTCCTAATCATTAAATATTTTTTACTTCATCTAAATCTTTACTAACAAAAAAAAAAGTTAGAACTCCGCCTATGTTATTTTTTTAACATGAAAAAATAATAACATAGCCGGTCTCAAGCCCGGAATAAAGGAGGAGAGTAACTTTTTTTTTGAAGTAATTTGCTTAAGAAGTTACATTATTGAAAAAATAGTTCATATTTTTTTTTTCCGATTTTGCATCCTTTTTCATACAAAGTGTGCTAATAAAAAATATGTTTCTAATTAAAAAAATTCACATTTTTAAACTCATAATTTTTAAAAGAAATATACTCTTCACTTCTTCATTCACAAATCACAATTCACATCTTTTATTAGTTTACATGCTTTCAAATAGTTTCATATTTTATTCCTATTTTTATGCCTTTTTAAAATTTTATGATATCTTTAAATTTTCTTCATATTAAAAATTAAATTATTTTTTTCCAGATTTAATATTTATTTTTTCGAATTTTAATCTAATTTTTAATTCATTTCTTGTGATTTTTTATGTTTCTCAAGAGTTTTTAATTAATTAATCCGATTTTCAAGTTTTTAAACCATTTTTTATATCTTTAAATTTTTTTCTTAATAAAATTAATATATATATATATTTTTTTCCATATTTAATACTTAATTTTCCCGATTTTCAATTAAATTTTTAACTCATTTTGGCATTTTTTTAATTTTTAAATGTTTTTTACCTCATTTTCTCAATTTCCCAGATTTAAAAAAAATTCTGTTTTTTTAAATAATTTTTTTATTTTTTAAACAAAAATTGGTTCAAAAACCCGCATCCGAGGGTCCCGTCCGCCGACCCGTGGGACCCGTCCCGACCCGTCCCGGGTCAAGGGCGGGCTTTCGGAAATTTTTCCGAACGCGCCCGTCGGAACCCGCCCGTGAAAACCCGTTGACCCCCGCCGTCCGTGAGTTGACCGGACCCGTGGGACCCGTAACTGTTCATCCCGGGTCCCGGCCCGGCCCGTCTAGCACAACACTAGATGTAGTTTCACTTTGTTTTATTTTGTTTAATATCTTTTTGATCGCCTAATTGCTTGCACTATTTTGAGAAAGAGGCAACAGTGCTTTTAGAATAGCTGCTCTATATAGGCTTGCCTACTTTCCCCATAAATCAAGCAAATAATATCCTCATTTATTTCCTTGTAGTTACTTCTAACCATTTAATGTCACGGGTAATACAGAACCCTTCATTTTACTTTATTAAAATATTTTCCTACTCATTATTGGCCTTGTTGACATATTGATGAAGCCCAATTTTTCTTTTCTCATGAAATTATTCACTAATTTTGCTACTCTATATACTCATTCCTTTAATTCATACATTCAAGAAATTAGAGGTATGCTTCATATTTTTACTAATAATAAAAATATAAGTTATAATTATTAATTCAAAAAAATAACATTTCACTTTTTAGTTCAATTAATTTATCAAGTGAGAGCATAAAGTGAACTACAATAACTTGTCAAAAAATTTGTATTTTAGCCTTAGTATTCTTTCTAGTGCAAATTCATTGATAACGAATTAAATATTTGGCAATATTTTTTAAATCAACTGAAATATTATATAAAATATAGAAATATTATTTGTCAATATTGGATGTGCATAAAAGTTCATTTAGTTTAAGCAACTTTAATATTCTATCAAAAAAGAAAAACCAAACCTACACTATTACAAATTTCAAGAACTTTTTTACATAAAACAAATTAATTTCAAGAACTTGACGAACGGGTAAAACTCGAATATAATTTAATAATTTTTACCTAAATTTCATTTGAAATATTATACTTCAAATTTCGAACTATCAATTTATGATGATGAAGCTTATCAAATTAATTTATTATCAATAGATATTCATTTTCTTATTGTTATTATTTGGGTACAGATGGATTGGAAATAGACAGAATAATAACAAATGCATAGCAAACGCGTATTTCAATATTAAATTGTTTGGTAATGTTATCATATAAATATATAATTAGTCGGTTTCATCAATTTTCCATGTCTAGATTACGTCTTCTATATTAATATCTCAATGCAAATTATTCTATCAACTTCATGCGCACGAATTTCATTAAATAATAAATTAGTACAATTTTTATTACAAAAACAGAAAACGAGGACTAAAATGTTTGTATACTGAATTTTTTTAATTAATAAAAATATTATATATAATTAAATATATAAGAAAATGTTACATGAAATTTCAAAAATACTATCCTCGCCAATGCTATTGGGGAGTTTATCTTTATTTTTTAAATTTTCCAGCATTTAAAAAAACCCAATAAATGTTATACGCGCCAGTGTCATTGGCGAGTATAACATGCATTAAATTCCCCCAAGCCCATTAACTGCACCATTATTGAGTTTTCTCTAAATTCGTTACTGGCAGTGACGAGTTTAGAGTGTTTTTTTAGGCTATACTCGCTATCCTAGATGGCGAGTTAGGGCTGCAAGACCTATACTCGCCAGTAGCAATGGCGAGTTTAAGATTTTTTTTAAACATTGAAAATTAAAAAATATATATATATAAATTCGCCAGTGCTACTGGCGAGTTTAAATTTTTTTTTAAGTTGGAAAATTAAAAAAAGAAGATAAACTCACCAATAGCACTGGCAAGGATAGTATTTTTAAATTCCATGTAACATTTTTTATATATTTAATTATATATAATATTTTTATTAATTAAAAAAATTTCGGATTTGTATATGTTACTCTGGAGGTGTTTATAGCTCCTAAATAAGCTTCTATCATTTTTGTAAAATCCCGATAAAAAAATTAATGAAACATAAATAAACATATTACATGGCATGCGAACTGACAAAATTTTTTTTGCAATTAATGTTATAGAAAATGTTTCTCGAAAAATTAATGTTATTTGATTCGATTAATTGGTAACCAAATTAATTAATTATAAGGCCATTGGTCTATTTAGCAGGATAGAGATAGCTCACTTGTTAATAATTGAAACCAAACCTTTCTCACGGGGAAATTAATTAATTAACAGAAATAAAGTCTAATTAATTTTATTCACGTACGATAGTGTACCAATTAAATCTTTCATTAAATCATAAAAATGCAGTACCAAACAAAACGTGAGATCCATTATTAGGATGACACAAGGAGACCAGTATAATATATATAGTTTTTTTTTCTCAAGTTGTGATTTTCTTTGATAAATAATCGTCCAAGATTTTCTGGACTGCAACGCCAAAAAAAATTTTGGGATGTTGAAAAAATATAATTTTTTGGACTGCAACGCCAAAAAATATTTAAAAATAACAAGAAAGCTCTAAAAATCACGAAATTTGGTTTCTTATAATATTTTGATATGAAAATTTATTGAGCAACTTAAATCTCGATTTATTGAGATAATTATATATACATAGAACGAAAGGAGGTGTCCTATGCATATTAAAATAGCCTTGCTCTTATTATTATTATATTATTATTATTATTGTTATTATCATCAATATTATTATTTTCACTTTAGGAAGTAATGCATATTATTATTAATTTAGTATATTATTCAGTTATTATTATTATCATTATTATTATAATAATTATCAACATTTTCACTTTTTTAATTATTAACACTTGTCAAATAATAATATCGATCTTTCGAATAGTAAAAATATCAATCTTCTATCCTTCTTTCATAATCACACTATTTAAAGTGATATTCTTTGTTTTGCGAAACAGAACCTATATGATCAATTATAATTAGATAACTAAAACATAATTAGATAACTAAAACATAATCATGTGCAACATGGCATGGCCTCATCTAAGCTATTAATAAAAGAACTATATATTAATTTGTTAAATAAACAAAAACATATATTGAAAAGTAATAAAACAAAAATTGTACACATGCATACAGCATATGGCATATGCATAGACACTCAATAATTGTGTGAATGCGTGATACCAAACCTTCTTCTTAATTGTAAATGAATCAGAAATACTTTTCTTTCACTTCACGTGGTCAGAAACTGAAAGGGAGATGCACCTTATAAAGGTTTTAGATCTCCCTTCTTTTTTTCCCTCTTTGCTGTCACCAGAAAAATAAATAAATAAATAAATAGATTCTTTTGTAAATATTTATTTAAATGATAGACAATATAATGTTGTGGACCCATATTCATTGTTGAAAAAAAGAAAAGAAAAGACAGTCCGTTAATCTGGTTTTAACTTTTAACCACCGACTTTAAATGCATTGCATTATATTATTATTATTTTATGTAACATGAATGATGTAGATCCCAAGGGATAAAAGAGTAACCCTTGTAACAAGTTCCAAAGCTGAAATCTATTTAATTTGTTTTTCTCAAGTTCAAGTCCTTAAATTTGGAGATAAGTGATAGATAGACCTTCTCTCTCTTACATTTCTCCGGAGAGAGAGAGAATAGATAAGAATGAGATATAATGATATATTACAAAGGGATAATTTCGTCTGTGCCACTCAAAACTGGAGAAATCTCAGAAATGCCACTCAAAATTGATTTCTTTCATTTTTGCCACTCAAAACCGCTGTTATCTCCTATTTTTGCCACTTTTTTTCAAAAAGACAAAAATGCCCCCGTCATGGCTACTTTGTGTCCAAGTTCACTCCAGCCACCACCGACCTCGCTACTGATGTCGCTCCGAATGATGTTGTAATTAACTTTGGGATCAATTTTGGGGAAGGGGAAGACGAACTGGTATCGGTACAGAAGAGGAAGAAGAAGCAAAGAAGTCATGACATGGGCATTTTTGTCTTTTTGAAAAAAAAGTGGCAAAAATAAGAGATACTAGTTATTTTGAGTGGCAAAAATGAAAGATATCAATTCTGGATGACATTTCTGAGATTTCTTCAATTTTAATTGGCACAGACAAAATTATCCCTATTACAAATACCATTTTGAATCTTTGGTCCTCTATTAAAATCCCAAAAAAGGGAAAAATTTTCTCATACCACTCAAAATTTAGGAAATTCTAATATTGCCATCCAAAATCACTTTCTCTCATATTTGCCCCCCAAATTCTAACTTTACTCCAAAAAATGCCACTTTGGCCTTTTTTATAATTTCTGCCTTCATTTTTTAAAACAAATTATATCTCATGACCAAAATACCCTCACCTGTTGGAATAATCGAATTAATGTCGGCGATGCAAACCTGTTGGGAAATAATCGAATGAGTCATGGATTCACACCATTACTTGATTAGGTCAATATTAGACTCATGATTTTCTCGATATTAGACTCACCAGAGCTTGCCCCCCGAGGTCTCTCTTTCGCGCGGGATCTCTCCTCCGTGGTCGTCGCAAAAATCAGTCCTCTTCCATCTCGCATCTTCCAACTCGCATCCATGCATCGTCTTTTCTTCACTAAATCAGCAAGCACATCGCCCTATAGTGCTATGTCCAGCAACGCGATGGTACTTTCTGGTACGGTGAATTTTTGGTATTGAGGCTTTCTGGTATGGTTACTTTCTGCAGTAATGGTACTGTTAATTTGATGTGGTTTAATTTTTGGTATCGATTATGGTACGGTTAATTTTTGGTACCGTAATTTCTGATGCCGTAATTTCTGGTACAGGGTATAAGGTTCAACAACTACTTTCTGATACATGGTATAAGGTTAAACCAGTAAAAGTTAGTAAATTCCACAATTAGCCATCATGTTTAGACATATGCTACATCACCATACTTACAGAAAAAGCTGATTGACAGCTTTTCCCGATTCCATAACACCATACTTATATGTTTTTGCTCGATTCCAACTGACCAAAGCTGTCAGCTAGGATGCCATGTGAACAGCGAAGCTAGGTTCAATCGACGAAGGGGGAACATGACGGCAGAGCTGTGGTTCTTAGTCGTGCATGTAGAGAGAAAGGGATTAAGGCTCGATGGAGTCGATTCCGTTCAAGAGGAGTCGATTCAGTCGACTTGATTCTAATCGAAGAGGTTTTAGGGTCTGATTCGAATCAGATTGAAGGTGGGGGTATTTTGGTCCGTAAATTATTTTTGTTTTTAAAAAGGAACATAAATTATAAAAAAAAGCCAAAGTGGCATTTTTGGAAACAAATTTAGAATTTGAGAGGCAAATATGAGAGAAAGTAATTTTGAGTGGCAAAATCAGAATTTTCAAGTTTTGAGTGGCATGAAAAAAAAATTCCATGAGGAAGCCTGCAACTCCACGTGCAAGGAGGGGGAAACATCACATGACATTCAATTTCAAGTGATATGCAACTTCACATTTTACCTGGGTTTGGTACTTTGGCGTATATATATTTTTTTTGGGAAGATAAGCTCAATGCTGCACTGAACAGAGTTAAATAAATTACCCTTTTTCACGGATCTCATATATTTGAAATTTAAATTGTAGCAGTTCTGATTAGTTATCATGAATTTATTTTCTAAACACTTCAAATTATGAAATGTCAATTTATGACTAAAACATGCTGCATTTTTATTTATATACAGACCAATTATATCTTTATGGCATGAAAATTCGTTGAAGTTTTTTATTTTTTTCCAATTTATACAGCTTTTTTTTCTAAAAATTTGTGCAATTTTCTTGGTCCACAAGACAACATTGGATTTGGTTTATATATAAAGAGTTCAAATCATGAGGATGGCACTTTTTTAATTTTATGGAAACATGAAATGGCTTCAACACATTTTTGATGCATTGTATTTGTATGTATGATATATCCGATCTGCCTTGTTTGTGATAAAGAGCAACTGCCATTATGGGCTCTTTGGTTTTAGCCATTATGGATTTGGGAACCGAATCTGCTGTTTGTAAAATACTTGTTTGTTTTTATGTCTGTTCGATTTGAACCGTTCAAAATTCATTTAACGGTCAAAATATTTGCTCCTAAATCAAATTACAGCCGTCCGTAACGATCGATCGATTTGTGACGGTCGGATCAAGACAAGCAGAGCCTGCTTGCCTCCTATACAAGCAGCAGATTCGGATCCATGGATTTGGTACTTCGGCGTATGTTTGTTGGGAGAGAGGCTCAATGCTGCATTGAATTTTAGACGGTTCATTTGAAAAAGTTGTTCTTTAATTTCTTGGTCCACAAGGACAATATTGGATTTGGTTTATATTTAAATATAAAGAGTTCAAATCATGATGATGGCACTTTTTTTTATGGAAACATGAGATGGCTTTAACACATTTTTGATGCATTGTATGTATGATATATCTGATCTGCCTTGGTTGTGATAAAGAGCAACAGCCATTGTGGGCTCTTTTGTTTTTAGCTGCTTATCATAGTTTATTAGTTCAATCTTTGCTGTGCTACTAAAGGTACATCATTAACTTACCCATTTGGTGATTATATATATTTAAATTTAAATTTTAATTTAGAGACAGTTATTAACTTTTTAAGTTTCATGATTTAATGTCTTAGACCACTTGGTCTAATACTTAGTCAGCTTGATGTCAACTTTTAATCACAAAAATCTACTTTAAATACATATTATCTATGTGGTAAATAAAAAATATTTTATATAATTCAAGTTAAAAAGTTTTTAATAATTTACCATTTATTTTTGGTAAAAAAACAATGAACATTAAACCAGGCAGATGAAAAAGAGAAAAATCTATCAATTTTGTATTTTCCCCACATGAATACAGTGACCTTCTGTAGCTTTCGCTATCTTAAATTTTAGCTCACATGGCCACAAAGAGAAAATTATTTAAAATTGATAAGTGTGAGATGCAATGTTGCTATATCTCAACGATTGCTAATTATGTGTAATCAACTACCAAAGTTGGTGTCATAATGTAATTTCAAATAGGGGGCTGATATATGAATTTCAACGTCGATTCTAACATGACGAGTCTAGTTAGAGTTCAGTTTGCATGTTGTTTTTGTTATGATGCATGTTGTTTTTTTTATTATGCATGTTGTTTTCATTATTATGCATATAATTGACTGGACGTTTCACTAAAAACGAAAGTTGCTACGCTCATCGATGAGGACTGGACGAATCTAGTTGCATTTATTTCGAAAATTATTCTAGTTATGATGCATGTTATTTTGATTATTATGCTTGTTTTTGTTATTATGCATGTAATTAACATGTAAAATAATATAAATAACAAGCAAATAACAAAAATAACAAGCAAAATAACGAAAACATAATAAATTATAAGTTGAACAAAAAACATAATAAACATTACAAAAGAAATCGTAAGTATTTGAACTGTTATGCATGTTATTAGATGCACAATAACGAAAACAACATGCATAATAACGAAAATAACATGCACCATAAGTAAAATAAATAATCGTCGAAACTCAACTGAACGCGTCCAGTGAATATCGATGATGACATCGATGTTGAAATTCCTTTCACATAAAATAAAAGACATTAATTTCATCTATTCTATATGTAAGGGGTTGCTTAGCACAAATATAGCTATTATAAAGTATAGAGAATGGAGAAGTGTTGGTGTTTCTCATACAGCCACACACTTGATTGCACCACTGGTTAGTAACAAAAGATCAGAAAATCTCATCCCAAGATAGCTATGAGCCTATGATACATGTAATGTGATGTGATGTTTAACCTAGCTTCTCTTGTCACTATCTTATCTAATTAATAATTATCAAATAGGAATCCTGATCCCTTGTTCTTTTTCCCAAGTACAAAGAATGACATATTTTACAATGGAAACCAAGTACATTTTTTGTCCTCCATTTCCATCGAATTAGTATATTTGTTGTCAAAGGGGAAAAAGGAAATAGGTGCCGGGAAATTCGCCATTTTGTTGATCATATATTAATTTATTTTGTATTGGAATTTGGAAATAAAATAATGCAAGTGGTGTTCTTCAAATATATAAGTTTAACCTTCATTGTTTGGAAAAAAATAAATAAATAGCTCCGTACTAAATTTTCTTACTATTTTCTTACGTAATTGAAAAATAATTTTCTTACCATTTTCTGTAAATGCTAATCAGATATTTTTGACATAGTGTTCTAAAATAATTATAAGTTAAAATAGAATTCACAAATTTCCTGTATTCAATAATAAACGTAGTTATATCTTTTTATTTATATAATATGGGCATCCATGATGCACTACTGCACTAGTATAAACAATAAAATGTCACTTTCAATTTATTTATATTTTAATAAAAATATGAATGTGGTGTTATGTCGGTTCACATAGAAAATAATACTACATCAATCATCATTGACTATAACATTCACCATTCACCATTAATCTTACCAGAAATCTTCCATCAACAGTTTTAGAACACCTGTTAATTAAAAATTAATAAAAAATCTCGCATTTTTCTTGACAGAAATTGATTTTATTTCATTTTAGAAGCACCACGTCTTCCGTACACCTTTTTTAAATGGTAGCTGGTAATTAGTTATCAATATTTTTATCGACTATCGATATCATTAACATTTAGTTGAGTTATTATGCATATTATTTTTTATACTAAAAAAGTTATGCATGTTATTTTTCATACTGAAATAGTTATGAATGTTATTTGAGGCACTATGCACATTATTTTGTTAACATTCACAATAATTTTTTCAATACAAAACATAAAATAACAATTATAACATGCATAATAACTCAACGAAATGTGCATAATAACATCGGTATCGATAGTCGGTATCAAATGTGATATCTACGGAACATTATTCTTTTTAAATAAGTGCATTCGTATAATTTTTATAGCACGCATCGTTAATTAATTTATTGTTAAATTTTAGTAAATAATAATTGGTAAAAGATATACTATTATTTTAGCAAACCAAGCAAATGGTTTTCAAAAATTCTGTACGGTCAAAGCATTCAGCTCAAAGCACCAAAATTTGTAATATGTAATTCTTCCTTGAACTTTGGAAAAAAAAATATTGTTATAAAGTATTTAAAGTTTTCATATGATGGTCGGTGATTGTTTGTCAGGTTTGTATGCTTTGCAAATTGTTCTCTTGCAACTTTGCTTCTTTGTGAGACCACCCCATCCTCTCTGCCTCTCTGTGCATACATATCTTGGTTGGAATGAGATCTTCTACAGCGCAGCAAATTTTACTTTTTGATTTGCATCGAGTTCGTGCGAGCTAAATTTTATAATATTAGATTCTCTAAATCAAATCTGGTTCGTTCGTAACCTACAACGCAGAAAATCTGAACTGTCCTTCCCTGCTGCGCTACAGAAAATCTGCTTCCTATCTCGGTTATAGTAATTAAAACCTCATTAATTGTTTCTAACTATATATTTCTTTAATTATGTCAAGATTGGATTATGTCTAGATCTAATCTTGATTAGTGTGGCACATAACATGAATCTGAACCATATCTGGCGAATCTAATTTCTGTGTGTATTTTTTTTTAATAAATGTCAGGTTTAGAAACAGAGCAGCCCATAAGATGTGTAGATAATTTAATTTATAATAAATGCATTAGATAAATTAAGAAGGCAATTAGCTAGAAATAAATCAGTAGCAATTAGTGGGTTAAGATTTACTAACAACAAACTAATTAACCAACAATATGTTTTTTTAATTAAAAGAAAATAAAAGAAAAACAAAATTTGTTAAATAAACATTGTTTATCTTATTGGTTGATTTTGTACTACTACGACTGGTTGATGTTTCCACAAAGATGTTCAATATTTTTAGGATAATGTTTCGTAGATACCACATTTGATACCAACTACTGATATTGATTTTATTATGCACCTTTATTTGAGTTTATCATGCACATTATTTGAGTTATTATGCATGTTATACAATAATAACTATTTCAGTATAGAAATTAACATGTATAACTATTTCATTATAAAAAATAACATGCATGATAACTCAAATAATGTGCACGATAACTCAATTAAAGATGCATAATAAAATTCACAACATGTATAATTATTTCATTACAAAAAATAACATGCAAAATAACTCAAATAATGTGCAGTATAATTCAACTAAAGATACATAATAAAATCGATATCAATAGTCAGTATCAAATATTATATCTACGTATCAACTCCCATATTTTTAACTCTAGTCAAATGCATATACTGTTAAAAAATCTTAATTGCCAAAATAGGTAAACTAATTTACCAGGAATGAAAGTCAACCAAAATATATGTGTCTTGGTCAAATTATCTTTTAATTCATATTCTTCGGAAGAGGTAAAAAATACCATTTCTCCTTCGTCCCGTTTTTGCAACATAGTGAAAAAAAATAGATAGTTGAATAAAAAAAAAAAAAAATAGATAGGTCATCTGTAGAATGGTAGGTGATGCATGTGCATGGGTTCCATGGTGTGCACATGAAGTCTCTAGCTAGTGTGCAACTTGTTGCTATTCTCCTATTCTCCATTTATGAAAATGAAAATGCGATGCCAATTTTGTTGTGGTTTTATCTAGGGATAATTGATCAATTGCTAAAATGTCACGGGATAACAAGAAATTGTCTAATTGCTACTAAATCTCATATTAATTTGTCTAAATGTTATTATCTTTAAAATAATACAGTTACAAAATAAATAAAATTAGAAATGCCTGAAATACTCCTGTTATTCTTAGCAGAACCTAACCCTTACCCCAGGCTGGACTCGACCGAATCTCTGTTGAGACTCAGTCGATCGATCCCTCACAGAGAAAAGAGAGAGGAGATAGGGACGACGAACCTTAGCTCTGCCGTCTACTTCGCCTCGACGAAACCCTAGCTCCGCCTAGTCGACTGGACTCCGCCTAGTCGAGCTGTCGAGACTCAGTCGATCGATCGCTCACAGACTGTAAGTTGTGTTATACTGTTTGAATACTGAAATTGATGATTTCTGGTAATTGAATACTGAAATTGAATATTTGAATTGATTTTGCTGTTGATTACTGAGAGTGCAGTGGTACTGGTACCATGTTGCATAATCTAGTTTTGCAAATATTATACTGAAATTGAATACTGAAATGATTTTATTGAGAGTGGAGTGGTACTGGTACCAATTTGCACAAACCAATTTTGCTTATTTGTAAGCTTAACAGCTCATTAATGTAGCTGATGATTTGTTGTTAAAAGGTAATTAACAGCTCAAGCAATGCACCCTGGAAAGTGCACAATCGACTTGCAGTTAATGTGTTCGAGTGGGGTCCAACCGATAAGTAAAGCTCTTCAATATCTAACATTATAACAATTTCAATATGTAACATTATAACAATTTCAAGGGAAACAGTGGTTCCAAGTCCCAGTTCTTGGTAAACAAAGTACTGGTAGAAAAGAGCAATACTGGTTCGCTTCTGTTCCGAATTCCAGTCTTCTCCTTCCTTCCTCGTGTCGATTCTCAATCTCGCGCTCTCTCATCTCTCCTAGTGTTTAGATTCGAGTTCAATCTGGGGTAAGGGTTGGGTTCTGCTAAGAATAACAGAGGTATTTTAGGCATTTCTAATTTTATTTATTTTGTAACTGTATTATTTTAAAGATAATTACATTTTGGCAAGTTAATATGAGATTTAGTGGCAATTAGACAATTTCTTGTTATCGAATGACATTTTGACAATTGACCAATTATCGAGTGACATTTTGACAATTTTCTCTTTTATCTAACAAGCAGGAAAGTGTGCTTGACTTCTTAGGATTAGTTCTACTCTCAAAATATATACGCATTTACAAACAAATTCAAGAGTCAGCAAATTCGTACAAATTCGAAATCAGAAGCACGAAGCTGACAACTCTGCTTTAAGAAAGCACAAAATTGCTAATTTCGTGTTTTTCTTGTTTCTATTTTTCGTCACCTCCATTCACTTTTTCCTTCTCTTCTTTCTTTTTCTGTGAAAATTCGAAATAAAAAGCATGATATTGGCAGCTCCGTGCAATAGTATTTTAGCCGAAAGTACGGAGTTGTCAACTCCGATCTTTAGAAAAGTGTTAGTGATCGGTGCTCTAAAGAACGGAATTGAAAAATTTCGTGCTTTAAAAAAAGATAAAATTGTTAACTCCACACGTTTTTATTTTTCGTATTTCTCACCCATCTTTAGTTCTATTTATAATTTATTTATTATATTTCTTATATTAAAAAAATTGCAAATACTCCGTTCTAACTTCCACGAAGAGAAATTTAAAGTCATGATGCTAAGAATTACGTACGGCTCCTATCATGAAATCTCATTCTAAAACCATGATATTAATAATAACTAGTTTTGTTATCACAAAATCTATATGGACGCATCCTCCTTACAAATTCATAAACATATCCGACACCAGAGTTCTAAATCCGCTTTGTTTCGTTTCGTTCCGTGTCAAACACAGTTTGGCACGACACAACACGATTAATATTTTATTACTTTTATCATGTCGTGCAGTGCCGTGTCGTGTCGTGCCAAAAATTAGAAGTGATCGTCACGGCACGACACGTTAAGATACGACACGTTTAGGCACGGGTTGTGCCTAATCGTGATGTACTTGTTCATGTCGTATTGTTTCGACACGACGTCTCTTATTCGTGTTTATTGTGCTGAAAATAACAAAACTAAAGAATAGAAAAAAATTACAAGAAAATAAAAAAATAAAAACAATTCTTCAAATTTTATAGACACTGTTTGCCGCTGTAAATTAAAAAAAAACCCGTTGGGTAAATTCAAAAAAGTTCCAAACTTCAGTGCCTACTCGTGCCTACCTGTATCTATCCGTGCATAGTCGTGCTGTCATGTCGTGCCTAAATGTGTCGTGTCTAGTCGTGTTCCAATGTCATGTTGTGCCTCTCCGCGTAAATGGACGTGTTCCAATAGAAAATCTAAGCACGGAACGCTTAAGATACAACACGTGAACAATATTGTGCTGTGTCTTAACCATACTGTTCGTGCCGTATTTGAACACGGTGGAACGATTTTGAGAACTCTATCCGACACACAATTCATTGATCAATAATGACAATCTGTTTATTTAATCTAAACATTTTAACACATTAATCAGTACTTATGCAGCAAAAATTTAGAATAATTAACGTCGGGAGCATGCGCCTCGTCGAAAAACTATAATCTCTAGATCTCCAAAATCTTAGAAGCCCTCGCAATACCATACAGAACGGATGCAACCAACCAAAGGGAGGGGGGGTTCAGGTGATCATCCCCTCTTGATTTTGAAAATTATATACAAATAACACTGGTTCAATATTTCTGACTATCTCTGGATTAATTTTTGACACTATCTGTTGGATGTGTTAGGCCCTCTCGGCCCTTTGGCCCATGTTGTTTTGATTATTTTGTCATTTTTAATATGTAAAATAAGATTTTTTTTACTGATTTGATTATCTATTATTTTGGCTTGTTATTTTAATAGTTTTTATCTATGTTGCACGAGTGCGAGTGTGGGTATCGTATCCGATACGATACGGGTGCGGTGATAAGGCGATTTTAAAAAATCTTAGATACGGGTGCGCTAAATATATATTAAATTTTAATTAAAAAAGTAATTTAATACATTGAAAAATAACATATAAGTGAATATATATAATAAAAACTATTATTATACACAAGAGTGAATAAGATATAGTAGTAATATGTCTTTTGAAAGGACGTACTTCAACCAAACGACAACATGCACAAGCAACAACTAAAAAATGCTCTCTGATGACAACGTGAAGTATCGCACGATAATCGTATCGGATACGGATGCGACAAGTATCCGGTACAGGTGCGGTAAAGTATTTGAAGTATCCGAGTAACATAAATTTTTACTTGATAAGGATATATGTTATTTTTTTTATCTAGAATCGTATAACTAATGAATTTCACTCTATAAGCTATTACAATTTGATTATCATCCCTTCCAATGAAAATTTTACATTCGTCTCTGATATCATATAAATAAAAAAGTGCACAAGAATGTATTTTTTTCTTTTCTTTGAAATATATGATGAAAATCTTGATGCATGGTTGAATTGATTGAGATATATAATCAACATCTAGAATAGTGCGCATACATTTTTTTCAATTTTATAACTTAAGTCTTTAAATTTTCAGCACCGAGTTCTGGATTTTATCCAGAAACAAGCAAATTAACTATTGAACGAAACAGCTAACAAAATTATATATATATTTATTGGATGAAGTTTGTTCCATACATGCATTTGGTTGATACTCACGTGAGGTGGAGCCAGCATTGCATTCAGTTGTAGCTTCTGTTGTTTATGCATGAGACAATTATCGACCTCTAATTGGTTAATATATAGCTAAATGGTTATTGGGAAATGGGTTAGTGAGCGTGGTTTATGACATGATTTGGATCCAGATCTTTGATACAATTAGTTGTCTAACTACTCCATAATCAATAAAATTAACGAGCCATCAATTATGTTCAAATGTCATATATTAATTAAGACAAGATTTGAGATATCAATAGGCAAGTAGACCATTTTTTTGGGTTTTCGAAGAGGGTATATTTTATAAATTATTGAGATCTAATGATAATTTAGTTGAAGTTTTGAAGGATATATATTAAGACAACAATTGATACTACATAAAGTTCATTTGAGTTTTAATGTCTCTGAGACATGCCTATATCTTCCATCTTTTTCTTGCACTACTACAGAAAGAGACTATTATAGTCTCCATTTAATAGCGGAGATACAAGAATACCGCTATCAAATATTTTTAAATAGGACCACAGTATCAATTCGCTATAAAAACGTATTTATTATAGCGGATGACATCAAGAATATGCTATAATAGACTGTCTTTTTATAGCGAATGGCATCAAAGATTTGCTGTAATAGGGTTTTATAGCGAATTGAACGTGAAGTCCGCTATAAATCACAGAGTTCCACATATCACCATGTAGTTCCAATCCAACCATTGATTCATGTCAATCCAACGCTCCAAAAAATCACAGAGTTCCACGGAATGAGACATAGATTTTTTTCCAAAATTTTTCGTTCTCTATATAAATATCAACTCTCCATCGTTTTTCCTTCACTAAAATCTTCCCTCATTCTTTCTTCTTCCCACATAAATCTTCTCTCATTCTTCGTGCAAAGGTTTATTCCTCTCACAAAAAAAATATGTTCTTGACCTATTAAAAGAAACATGTAAACTTGATGCAAAACCCGCTAGTACTCTAATGGAATCTAACAAAAAAACTTGACATCGAAAATGGTGAACCACTAAACGATGTAGGACAATATGAAAGACTTGTTGGAAAATTAATTTACCTGACTGTTACGAGACCTGACATTGCATTTTTGTTAGTTTAGTAAGTCAATTTATGTGTGCACCAAAGACCACTCATTTAGAGGCCGTTGATTGGATACTTAGGTACCTCAAAGGGTCTCCAGGTCAAGGCATATGGATGCGAAAATTAATACTAATAGTATTGTTAGTTATTCCGATGTAGATATTGGGCTGATAGTTATGATCGAAAATCAATCACAGGTATTTTAATTTGTAGGTGGAAATCTCTACTACTACAAAGACGACCTTTTATACCTCCTCCTTTTATATCTGATCAATATAAAATTCGCTATTAAAACGCCCAATGGCAGTTTCGAAATTTATTTGGAACATTTAATAGCGGCCTTTCACTAAACTCGGGCATAAAAGGTGCCTATAAAAGCGGATGCCACTCCACGTCCGATGTTAAAAGTCATATTTAACAGCGGACCTGACCTAAAGTCTGGTATAAAAAGTGAGATTTAATAGCGGACATTCTCTAAGGTTCGGTATTAAAAGTCGACATTTAATAATCGGTCCTTCAACCTTTAAAAACTCCCTTTAACACCCCTCTACCCGCTATTAAAGTCCTTATTTACCCGATATTAAGTGTGTAGTAGTGCTTGTAATTTGGAAAAACAAAAAGCAAATTGTTATTGCAAGATCTAACGTAGAGGAAGAGTACATGGCTATGATATGAACTGCAAGTGAATTAACTCGGATCAAGCAAGTACTTGAAGAAATGAAGGTTCCTTGCAAAGAGCCAATGCAAATGTTCTGTGACAATCAAGCAGCTAGGCACATTGCCTCCAACTCGGTATTCCATGAAAGAACCAAATACATAGAAGTTGGTAGCCATTTTGTAAGAGAGAAAGTCGAATCCAGACAAATTGAGACACCATGTGTTAGAAGTCAAGATCAACTAACAGATGTCTTTACCAAGTCAGTAGACAAAGGTCAACTCGAGAAAATTATTTTCAAGTTGGGATCAATTAACATATACAAAACAAACTTGATGGGAGAGTGTTGAAGAAAATAGTGTGATATCTAAAGATCTTAGAGAAGATTCATCAATGATCAACGATTATAATCCTATCTGCATAGATAACCTATAGCTCATCAGCAATCAAGCCTAACGGCTATATTGAGAATCAAGCTGTAAATTACTATATTCAAAATTATACAGATCTGTAATTTAGAAATTAGTAGAAAACAAATTGGAAAGTACCAACAGAGAAAGAGCCTATAAGGAGCTCTTGTAATAAGCAATTCAAACAATTTACTATTTCTCATATTACTCTTTGTCAGTTTTTCTTCTTAGAAAAAGATACTAACAAATTCAATTCTTTTCCTCTATTTCTGTTACTAATTAAAGACACATTTATCAAATATAGTACAATATTAATTATCACAACATCAATAAAATGAATACAATAAAGCACTGTTTGATACATAAATCTTGTCTTCAGAGGCTTATTATTGTCAAACACATCACTCAAGCAAAACTATAATTGCACTTAAACACGGAACACCAGGTAACTCAAATGCAACAATATAAATCTTGGTTCGTCCCAATGAAAGGAACATAAACATCATAGAAACAAAGAGGCAACACACGCATAATATTTGAAATTCAATAATAAAAATGTAATGTGAAACAACAAAGATGAAAACTAACCAGAGTTCTCATCAAGGCCCCAGAAATTAATGGAAGGCACGTGTTTGCATATGTTGCGGATCTCTTTTGCCTTGGCGCAACCAGACTCACCTTGAAGACCTGTCCAACTGAAACTACGGAGGGCGGTGAGGTGTCGTAGCCCCTGAGGCACCTGAAGCATAGGACAATTTAGTATACAGTGCTCTGTGAGCATTGGCATGGCACCCTCCTCTATCTCCCATTTCTCCAGCTCTTTGATATCAGTAATGTACAACTCCAGTAAACTTGGAAAGCCTCCAGCTGAATACCTCATTGTTTGATTCGGATATGCAGCTACCAACTCGAGCCACTTGAGTCCGCGCAACTTCTCCAATGCTACTAGATCATCTTGGCGTAGTTCACAATGCCAGAAAGAAAGCCTAGTGATGTGGATGGGGAACATTGTGGTCTCAAGGGCCATTTGCCTATCAAGGCAGCAGAGTGTACCCTTATATTCCAGAAATGTTAAATGCTGATAAAATGGAAATTTTCTCATATCAACAACTTCTATTGGAATAATATATCTTCCCTTAATCATAAGATCTTCAAGTTTTTTCAGTGTACTTAGGAAGGCAACACATGATTCCAGTGGAAATCCTTCAGTTATTTCAATGCTTAATGATCGCAAATTCGGCATTTTTGGTAAAGTTGCGGGGTTCCATGATTGTCGGGTTTTGATACCAACGAGGGTTTGTAGATTTACTAAGTCAGTTAAAGGTGGTGGCCCCATCGTATGAGTATCAAATGGTAGGTTGACATGCCTCAATGTTTTGATATGCCATATACAATCTGGTAACTGAATGAAACCATGACGACCACCCGTAAGGTTGAGTGTTTGCAGAAACTTCATGCTGCTTATTAATGTTTCAAAATAATCTTGGTTCCACATGATTGACCCAAGATTAATATTAAGATATCTCAAGTGTGACAATTTCTGAAGACTCTTCATCACATCTTTGCCAGAATTCCTCCCTCCGTTGGTACCTTTGAGACCACCCATGTCGCTCAACACCTTTAGAAGCCTATGCCCAGAGCAATCTGGCAACACCATATTGAAGCATAAGAGAGTGCGAAGATTAGGAATTCTACATTCCATGAATTTATTGTCATCTGAATTATGAAGTGTCACACGACGCGCACTGACACGATCTTGATTTGAACATACAGTCAGAAAGTTGTCTTCTTTGGCTTTTTGAATTGCAACATCCCGCAGTAGATCATGTATTCGACACCATACGGTCGAAACATCATACAAAAATCTCATTGTTACTTGAATCATGTTCCTGCGCATATATTGAAAAATATTAGTTTTGACTTTTTTGTGTTCTAACTAGGTCAATTGTCAAGATGGAAAGGAATACTTTTTTATTGAGCTAATTTTACTTGCAGTTGTTATATATATATTGTTATATACAGCATCTTTTAATATTAAGGATGTCACATATGTATGTATTTTGATCGAACACTGAATGAATTTTTTTATCAAAATTTCACACATATTCCTATAAAAACTCAAACTTATGTACTATCCAAAATTGTAATATCGTATTTATCCTTCAAAACGAACAAAAAAACTCTCATATGATGAAAACAACTCAAAACTCATTAAATCTCCATTTTAATCCCATGCTTTCACCACAAATGAATAAAATTAAAAAACAAATAAATAATTAATGTACTTATATTTAGGTAGCAATAATAAATAAGGATAGATTATTTAAAAATGCGAATAATATAATTAAAATTAATTTTTTGATACAGACTCGGATGGATGGAAACTGAGTAATGCCTATACCATTTACAATCCTAATTAATTAAAATGCACTTTTGCACTAATCATTTTATCTTGTAATTATGTCAAATTTGATTCCTTATATTTAGTTGAGTTCATCAATTTAATTTGATCGTCATGTTCATCTAATTAAATTTTAGGATTTGTAAACCCTTTGTGAAGCTTTTATTACCAAGCTAGATTGATATATATCAAGCACTGTTGTCTATAACGACATATTTCTATTGAAAGGAAAATCCATTTTGGATCTTTGGATGAAGAAGAACTTTTTTGAGGAAAAGTTGTAAACTTGTTTTCTCATTTAAGAAGTTCAAATTGTATGGTTTACGTCCCGGATCGGCATCGTTGGCAACTTTGGAGTTTCTAGTGGTCATGATAATTCTACTGCCATTTTTGTCATCTGGCATCGCCCTTTCAATCGCCATCCATAAATCTGTAGTCCAAACATCATCAAGGATTATGAGGTACTTTCTTTTCCTTAAAGATTTGTGTATTTCTGTGAGAAAATATTCTTCATCTTCTTCTTGCTCATTCTCATTGATATTTCGGAGTTTCTCTAGGATCCTTTTCGAAATATCAATTAGCTTAAATTCTTTAGATATGGCTATCCATATTCGGATGTCGTATTGTCTCTTGACATCATCACTGCAGAAAAAATAAATAATTCCTCAATATTGAACATATATTTTATTATTCTCTCGTTACAACAGACTAAATTGTTTTTTATTTTGTAACCATGGATAATAGCACCAATCTAAACTCGCTAGAAAATATCAAATTCAAGTAATATGAGTGGGTTTGGGAAATCAAGAAATAACGATACAAATTATAATACGAATAGTAATAATACAATTATATCATTTTGAAATAGTGATAAAGGTGTGGTATCTTGACTATTCGAATATAAAAAAATACCGTTTGCCAATTTTCAAATAAAATTATCAAAATGTTGGTAATTCTCATAATAACAATGATAGTAATATAATATAATATTAGTGACATTATTGTATTTTATAAAGCACCACTTCATCAATATGTCGCACTCGTATCTCCAATTTTATAATCCAAATGACTAATCCAAATAGTTGAACAAAATCTTCATATTGAAAAATCCTTGGAGATCAAATTTTACATTTTTTTACTATTTTTAAGATAAGTGAAATATTCGTAAATCTAATGATTTTTTAATCATCCAAAAAACAATGATTTTCCACACCTTTAAAAAATAGTAAAAAAAATATAAAGAGTCTTAAGTTCGGTCTCCAAGGAGATTTCAACATGTAGATTATGTTCAATAGTCTGAATCGATCATTTCAACTATGAAATTGAAGATAAGAGTCCCAAGTATTGTTAGAGTGGTACTTTGTGAAGTACCATAACCTCGCTAAAACTATATAATATAAAGCTAGGAAAATATTAAAAATATAGTTAGAAAGCTCAAAAGACGAAATTTGATTTCCTGAAAGATTTCAATAGGAAAAATTTATTGATCATGATAAGTGATTTTTCGAGCTTTCTAGATTTTTTAAAATATTTTTAAAAATAGTTCTGTTTAATAATAAAGAATAACCTTTTAGGGTTGTTTGAAAAAAAATAAAAAATAGCTACAAAGCTCAAAAAATCACGAAATTTAATTCCTAGAAGATTTCAATATGAACAATTTATCGAGCATGAAATATCATAATTTGAAGATTAAGTATGTTTTTGAGTTAAGAGCACGGGAGGCCTCCGTGCTCTTAGGATCATGGTAGGTTTACTCTGTGATATAATATAATATAATATAATATAATAAGATATACTATAATGTAATATATAATAATAACATAATAATAAATTACATAATATAATAAAGCAATAACAATAATTAAATAAAAGTGGTGGTATAATATATAGTCAAGTTTAGAACAAGGGTGATATAAACTTATTCTTAATCAGAATTATAAGTAGGAACATGAGAACACAAAAAAAACTTTGGCATTAGTAAATAGTTGCACATTTATAGATATTTATGATTCTTCTAAATGGGTTTTAGAGCCACATGGTGACTACACTGTTAGTTCTATGTACCATTTTTTGAGCTAGCTTTAGTGGTCTAAGAACAAATATACAAAATTTAGTCTTGATACTTAAAATCCCTCTGAAATTCAAATTACTTTTATGGTTATGTTTACATAATAAAATACTTACTACTGATAACCTTCTTAAAAGAGGATGTTCTTGCTCTGATTGTGTATTTTGTTCACGACCAGAATCAATACAACATTTATATTAGCTCAATTTTTGGCAAAAAATTAATTTTGAATTTATAAATCTGCATTTGAACTCAGCATCACTTGAAGAATTATAGGTATCTAATTATCTATATTAACACGGGATAAAGAAGAGTTAGAACACTGGAGAACTTTATTAGCAGCTTTTACTTTTCTATTGTCTGGACGGAATAAGTTATAATGGCGGATTCAAGATTTTCATTAGAGGGAGCAAGATATATAATTATTTTTTCAGAGGAGGCAAATTGACACAAATTTTTAAATATACATTCTTATTTTGCAAAAAAAATTGACAAACCGTACAAAAACAGAAGATTATTTTGCAAATTATTTTCTAGGAGGAGCACTTGCCCTCTGGTATACATTCGATCCGCCACTGGTACTAGATTGCAATTTGAATCAATTTACTGGATGATCATGCAGTTGTTTTGTTATTGAACAGGGACCCCTTGTAAGGTGGCACATATACTTAGTTTCAGCGCTTAGTGTAGCCTATAATCAGGTCATTTGGTGAGGTTCCTCGTGCCAGAGTCATGCACAATTGAGAGGTTTATAGGGCCTGTAATAATTAGACTATCTCCTTTTTTTTTCCTGTGAAGTACATAGCTTATGTACTAAATACGTACTATGTATATTTTCTTTGACTTTGTGGAGGTCGAAGTCTCATCTTCAAACGAACTATATCTATAGCAAACACAAAAGAAAGACCCTAAAAATAAATTAAATAGTACTGCTCATGTTCAAGCACGTTTAACTGTGAAGTTCTGATAGAATTGGGTGCTTTACTATCTCAAATTTATTATTATATTACTTTCAAATGTCTTGCAAGTACTCAGAAGGCTTGAACTCATGACATAGACTACTAAATCGTTTGCTAACAGTAGTTAATTTAGAACATACCTATTGTAAACTTTTTTGGCAAGAGTGGTCTTTCCAAGTCCACCGGCACCGACGATGGAGACAACCCTTCTCCTGGGAGTAGTTTCATCGAACAACTGCTTGAGAATGTTGTCTCTGTCTTCGTCAAGTCCGATGACATCTGGATCTTCAATGTCAGGCAACACAGGCGGCTTCACAGGCAACTTTTTAACCGCTCCGCTGCCCTCCCCCAAGCTGTTAACGCAATATCTCTCGCGGAAATTAGTGATCTCTTGAATTCTTACTTGGATTTGTTTTATCTCATTACCAAGCTTGTGGATAACCGGCAATGCTTTTGGTTGACCCCCAAATATCCTCTTGCCGGGTATTTGCTGAGAAACCTCACAGACAAAAGTATCTATTACATCTTCTATCGAGTACGCAACCTCTCGCACCTCCCTCACCCATTGCTTCTGTCTCTCCTCTTCGATTTGCTTCCTGTCGGCATCCACGAGGAAAGCCCGAATCCAATCGAGCTCACGCCTCACCTTTTCAACTTCATCCGCTACTCCCCGTAGATGCTTAACTTCCTTCACTAAAGCATCTGCGATCTTTTCTAAAACAAATGCCACTATAGTCTCGGCCATCCGGTTTTTGTTTAACACATATTCTCTGCTTCTGAATGTAGAATAAGTTTTTGAACTGGAATATTGCTACATGCCTTAAGAGTAGTTAGGTAGTTGATCCACAGCATATAAAACAAGTGACCAAGGGACACAAGGAGATGGGTATTGATATTATTTTATTAAAAGTCGCTCAAATTGATACTTATACTACTAATTTGTTTAAACAAAAAACTGTGGATTCCCCTGTTTTCATAACGTGTTCGCCTCTACCTTTAATCGGTATGCACAGCACAACGTATTCGATTCTGCCTTTGGCATCCGTAGATTATTAAAATGTATTTTCTGATTTTCTTAAAATTTTATATTTCACTGTCCTATGCCTGATTAGTTCAATTTAACTGGTTAAAGAAATGAGAAAATTGAGAACCTTGATGATGCGTTCATATTCAATATTTCAAATACACGTCCCTTAAATTGATCACCATGAGTCTAAATGTCTAATTTTGAAGCATGTATATAGGTGTGAAATGGTTCTGCGCACCAAATTTCCTACACGCATCCAGCCCATTTGTTTTCACCGATCTCCAGAAAATATAGCAATCAAATCATTTTTCTTCTTTTTGAGAAATTAAAAGAACCATCAATTCACTTACTTTTCTTGAGATAAAAGTGTGGATTAAGCCTCCCAATAATAAATAACAAAATAGATTTGCAGTTCACTGCTTGATTTACTTTTGTTTCCAGGTGGGTGGTCCTTGGTACTGGTAAGCACCAGATGGTATTAACTGAAGTTCATAAACTGTACTTATCAGACAAATATAATGTACCAGTAGGAAGGAGATCATATACCTCTCCTTCCTACTGGTACATTATATTAGTCTGATAAGTACAGTTGATGACACAACAGTATAATACCGGGACTGGAAGACCAGTACTGAGAGACTTGTGTGAAAATGAGAAAAACTGCAAAGGCAATATTGGCCACAACATCATCTGACACAACAAGAACCCGATCCAGAACAGGTATGTTCCTCAGCAAATCCGGATCGTCAGCGGCTATTCCACAATCCGGGTCATCTGCATCGGGAAATGCAACAAACCCACCAAGAGGAAATGCACCAAACCCAGCGACTACTCCACCCCACCTTTCGAATACAAACCCGATAGCAAAACCCCAGCTGACGTGGATCCTTTAATTTGCAATGTTGCCGCCAAGAAGTGACCCGCTTCATGAAACCCTATTAAGGCCTTTGTGTTGTCTAGTCTGCTAATGGACTACGCAGTGAGGGTCACAATGATATCAAACCGCTATACAAAAAGGAAAAAAAACTGGATATAGTCGTGTATAATTGGATCTAATCGGGATATATTCCCTCCAAACAAGCCTATTGGGTAGAGACGTTCGTGCTGCTCTGTGTACCTGTCTCTCTTTTCTTATATTTTATTCTACTATTTACCGTTATTTAATTCTTATAATAGACAAATTCTTTTACATTCTTGCAAAATACATAATTCGCATATGTACTAACTATCATGGAGATCAGTAATTTTGCGTTATATGTAATTATGTATGGATATTTTAGTACGTTATATTGGGAAATGGTTATGAGACAATTATCGACCTCTAATCTACATATATAAAGGTTTAACATGTCTCCACAGTGTCAATCGCCAGTAAACATAACAGTTCCATTTTTCATTTTCGTGCTACAGTACTACAGTAAAAACACTGTAGCCCTTTATTTTTTTGTTTCCCGGACATTTTATTTTTTTAACATCACAGTTCATTTTCCATTTTCGTGCTACAGTGTTACAGTATAAACACTGTGGCAATTTATTTTTTCATTTTTCCGAACATTTTATTTTTCCCGAAAATTGTTTTACCCGTTTTTTCCTGCAGCATTTATTTTTTCCGATTTTCCTGTAGCATTTATATTTTTTTTATTTTCCCCGAAAATTTTGTTCTGCAGCACCTTTTTGTAAAAAAAATTTCCCAATTTATTTTTTCCCTATTTTACTGTAGCACTTTAATTTTTATTTTCCCCGAATTTTTCGCTGCAGTAAACCACTGTTATGATACTTGGTACTTAGCCTGGGTGAACGCACACACATTTTCTGGTTGAGAAGGAAAGCAAACACATTTTCTGGTTGCGAAGTGTGCATCAGATTATTTCGGATTGCTTTGAGCAGATTTTCGGAATTTGATATCGCTCGATAAGGTTGTTCGAGCTCTCTCTAACGATTGCTTACGCCTCTTGTGTGCCTTAGCGGTTTAGCCTGGGTGAACGCACAAACGTAGCAACATGGCACATGATACTTGGTACTTGGCCAAATTTGAGAAGGGAGCACACACATTTTCTGGTTGCAAAGTTTGCATCAGATTATTTCGGATTGCTTTGAGCGGATTTTTCGGAATTTGATATTGCTTGATAAGGTAGTTTGAGCTCTCTCTAACGATTGATTACGCCTCTTGTGCGTCTTAGCAATTTAGCCTGGGTGAACGTACAAACGTAGCAACATGACACATGATACTTGGTACTTAGCCAAATTTGAGAAGGGAGCACACGCAATTTCTGGTTGCGAAGTTTGCATCAGATTATTTCGGATTGCTTTGAGCGAATTTTACGGAATTTAATATCGCATGATAAGATTGTTGGAGCTCTCTCTAACGATTGCTTACGCCTCTTGTGCGTCTTAGCGGTTTAGCCTGGGTGAACGCACAAACGTAGCAACGTGACACATGATACTTGCAAAGTTTGCATCAGATTATTTCGGATTGCTTTCAGTGAATTTTTCGAAATTTAATATCGCCTGATAAGATTGTTGGAGCTCTCTTTAACGATTGCTTACACCTCTTGTGCATCTTAGCGGTTTAGCCTGGGTGAACGCACAAACGTAGCAACATGGCACATGATACTTGGTACTTGGCCAAATTTGATAAGGGAGCACACGCAATTTCTGGTTGCGAAGTTTGCATCAGATTATTTCGGATTGCTTTGAGCGAATTTTACGAAATTTAATATCGCATGATAAGGTTGTTGGAGCTCTCTCTAACGATTGCTTACGCCTCTTGTGCGTCTTAGCGGTTTAGCCTGGGTGAACGCACAAACGTAGCAACATGACACATGATACTTGCAAAGTTTGCATCAGATTATTTCGGATTGCTTCGAGCGGATTTTTCGAAATTTGATATCGCTTGATAAGGTTATTCAAGCTCTCTCTAACGACTGCTTAAGCCTCTTGTGCGTCTTAACGGTTTAGCCTGGGTGAACGCACAAACATAGCAACATGACACATGATAACGGTTTAGCCTGGGTGAACGCACAAACATAGCAACATGACACATGATACTTGATACTTTTCCAAATTTGGGAAGGGAAACACACACATTCTCTGGTTGCGAAGTTTGCATCAGATTATTTCGGATTGCTTTGAGTGAATTTTACGGAATTTAATATCGCATGATAAGGTTGTTGGAGCTCTCTCTAACGATTGCTTACGCCTCTTGTGCGTCTTAACAGTTTAGCCTGGGTGAACGCACAAACGTAGCAAGATGGCACATGATAACGGTATAGCCTGGGTGAACGCACAAACATAGCAACATGACACATGATAACGGTTTAGCCTGGGTGAACGCACAAACATAGCAACATGACACATGATACTTGGTACTTAGCCAAATTTGAGAAGGGAGCACACACATTTTCTGGTTGCGAAGTTTGCATCAGATTATTTCTGATTGCTTTGACCAAATTTTACGAAATTTAATATCGCATGATAAGGTTGTTGGAGCTCTCTCTAACGATTGCTTACGCCTCTTGTGTGTCTTAGCGGTTTAGCCTGGGTGAACGCACAAACGTAGCAACATGACACATGATACTTGCAAAGTTTGCATCAGATTATTTCGGATTGCTTCAAGCGGATTTTCTGGAATTTAATATCGCCTGATAAGATTGTTGGAGCTCTCTTTAACGATTGCTTACACCTATTGTGCGTCTTAGAGGTTTAGCCTGGGTGAACGCACAAACGTAGCAAGATGGCACATGATAACAGTTTAGCCTGGGTGAACGCACAAACATAGCAACATGACACATGATACTTGATACTTTTCCAAATTTGAGAAGGGAAACACACACATTTTCTGGTTGCGAAGTTTGCATCAGATTAGTTCGGATTGCTTTGAGTGAATTTTCCGAAATTTAATATCGCTTGATAAGGTTGTTGGAGCTCTCTCTAATGACTGCTTACGCCGCTTGTGCGTCTTAACGGTTTAGCCTGGGTGAACGCACAAACGTAGCAACATGACACATGATACTTGGTACTTAGCCAAATTTGAGAAGGGAGTACACACATTTTCTGGTTGCGAAGTTTGCATCAGATTATTTCTGATTGCTTTGAGAAAATTTTACGAAATTTAATATCGCATGATAAGGTTGTTGGAGCTCTCTCTAACGATTGCTTACGCCTCTTGTGCGTCTTAGCGGTTTAGCCTGGGTGAACGCACAAACATAGCAACATGACACATGATACTTGCAAAGTTTGCATCAGATTATTTCGGATTGCTTCAAGCGGATTTTCTGGAATTTAACATCGCCTGATAAGATTGTTGGAGCTCTCTTTAACGATTGCTTACACCTCTTGTGCGTCTTAGAGGTTTAGCCTGGGTGAACGCACAAACGTAGCAAGATGGCACATGATAGCGGTTTAGCCTGGGTGAACGCACAAACATAGCAACATGACACATGATACTTGATACTTTTCCAAATTTGAGAAGGGAAACACACACATTTTCTGGTTGCGAAGTTTGCATCAGATTATTTCGGATTGCTTTGAGTGAATTTTCCGAAATTTAATATCGCTTGATAAGGTTGTTGGAGCTCTCTCTAATGACTGCTTACGCCTCTTGTGCGTCTTAATGGTTTAGCCTGGGTGAACGCACAAACGTAGCAACATGACACATGATACTTGCAAAGTTTGCATCAGATTATTTCGGATTGCTTCAAGCGGATTTTCCGTAATTTAATATCTCCTGATAAGATTGTTGGAGCTCTCTTCAACGATTGCTTACACCTCTTATGCGTCTTAGCGCTTTAGCCTGGGTGAACGCACAAACGTAGCAACATGGCACATGATACTTGGTACTTAGCCAAATTTGAGAAGGGAGCACACGTAATTTCTGGTTGCGAAGTTTGCATCAGATTATTTCGTATTGCTTTGAGCGAATTTTACGAAATTTAATATCCCATGATATGGTTGTTGGAGCTCTCTCTAACGATTGCTTAAGCCTCTTGTGCGTCTTACCGGTTTAGCCTGGGTGAACGCACAAACGTAGCAACATGACACATGATACTTGCAAAGTTTGCATCAGATTATTTCGGATTGCTTCGAGCGGATTTTCCGGAATTTAATATCGCCTGATAAATTTGTTGGAGCTCTCTTTAACGATTGCTTACACCTCTTGTGCGTCTTAGCGGTTTATCCTTGGGGAACGCACAAACGTAGCAACATGGCACATGATACTTGGTACTTAGCCAAATTTGAGAAGGGAGCACACACATTTTCTGGTTGCAAAGTTTGCATCAGATTATTTCGGATAGCTTTGAGCGGATTTTCCGGAATTTGACATCGCTTGATAAGGTGGTTTGAGCTCTCTCCAACGATTGCTTACGCCTCTTGTGTGTCTTAGCGATTTAGCCTAGGTGAACGCACAAACGTAGCAACGTGGCACATGATACTTGGTACTTAGCCAAATTTGATAAGGGAGCACACGCAATTTCTGGTTGCGAAGTTTGCATTAGATTATTTCGGATAGCTTTGAGCGGATTTTCCGGAATTTGACATCGCTTGAAAAGGTGGTTTGAGCTCTCACCAACGATTGCTTACGCCTCTGGTGCGTCTTAGCTATTTAGCCTGGGTGAACGCACAAACGTAGCAACATGACACATGATACTTGCAAAGTTTGCATCAGATTATTTCGGATTGCATTCAGCAAATTTTTCGGAATTTAATATCGCCTGATAAGATTGTTGGAGCTCTCTTTAACGATTGCTTACACCTCTTGTGCGTCTTAGCGGTTTAGCCTGGGTGAACGCACAAACGTAGCAACATGGCACATGATAATTGGTACTTAGCCAAATTTGAGAAGGGAGCACACACATTTTCTGGTTGCGAAGTTTGCATCAGATTATTTCGGATTGCTTCAAGCGGATTTTCTGGAATTTAATATCGCCTGATAAGATTGTTGGAGCTCTCTTTAACGATTGCTTACACCTCTTGTGCGTCTTAGAGGTTTAGCCTGGGTGAACGCACAAACGTAGCAAGATGGCACATGATAAAGGTTTAGCCTGGGTGAACGCACAAACATAGCAACATGACACATGATACTTGATACTTTTCCAAATTTGAGAAGGGAAACACACACATTTTCTGGTTGCGAAGTTTGCATCAGATTATTTCGGATTGCTTTGAGTGAATTTTCCGAAATTTAATATCGCTTGATAAGGTTGTTGGAGCTCTCTCTAATGACTGCTTACGCCGCTTGTGCGTCTTAACGGTTTAGCCTGGGTGAACGCACAAACGTAGCAACATGACACATGATACTTGGTACTTAGCCAAATTTGAGAAGGGAGTACACACATTTTCTGGTTGCGAAGTTTGCATCAGATTATTTCTGATTGCTTTGAGAAAATTTTACGAAATTTAATATCGCATGATAAGGTTGTTGGAGCTCTCTCTAACGATTGCTTACGCCTCTTGTGCGTCTTAGCGGTTTAGCCTGGGTGAACGCACAAACATAGCAACATGACACATGATACTTGCAAAGTTTGCATCAGATTATTTCGGATTGCTTCAAGCGGATTTTCTGGAATTTAATATCGCCTGATAAGATTGTTGGAGCTCTCTTTAACGATTGCTTACACCTCTTGTGCGTCTTAGAGGTTTAGCCTGGGTGAACGCACAAACGTAGCAAGATGGCACATGATAGCGGTTTAGCCTGGGTGAACGCACAAACATAGCAACATGACACATGATACTTGATACTTTTCCAAATTTGAGAAGGGAAACACACACATTTTCTGGTTGCGAAGTTTGCATCAGATTATTTCGGATTGCTTTGAGTGAATTTTCCGAAATTTAATATCGCTTGATAAGGTTGTTGGAGCTCTCTCTAATGACTGCTTACGCCTCTTGTGCGTCTTAATGGTTTAGCCTGGGTGAACGCACAAACGTAGCAACATGACACATGATACTTGCAAAGTTTGCATCAGATTATTTCGGATTGCTTCAAGCGGATTTTCCGTAATTTAATATCTCCTGATAAGATTGTTGGAGCTCTCTTCAACGATTGCTTACACCTCTTGTGCGTCTTAGCGCTTTAGCCTGGGTGAAAGCACAAACGTAGCAACATGGCACATGATACTTGGTACTTAGCCAAATTTGAGAAGGGAGCACACGCAATTTCTGGTTGCGAAGTTTGCATCAGATTATTTCGTATTGCTTTGAGCGAATTTTACGAAATTTAATATCCCATGATATGGTTGTTGGAGCTCTCTCTAACGATTGCTTAAGCCTCTTGTGCGTCTTACCGGTTTAGCCTGGGTGAACGCACAAACGTAGCAAGATGGCACATGATAGCGGTTTAGCCTGGGTGAACGCACAAACATAGCAACATGACACATGATACTTGATACTTTTCCAAATTTGAGAAGGGAAACACACACATTTTCTGGTTGCGAAGTTTGCATCAGATTATTTCGGATTGCTTTGAGTGAATTTTCCGAAATTTAATATCGCTTGATAAGGATGTTGGAGCTCTCTCTAATGACTGCTTACGCCTCTTGTGCGTCTTAATGGTTTAGCCTGGGTGAACGCACAAACGTAGCAACATGACACATGATACTTGCAAAGTTTGCATCAGATTATTTCGGATTGCTTCAAGCGGATTTTCCGTAATTTAATATCTCCTGATAATATTGTTGGAGCTCTCTTCAACGATTGCTTACACCTCTTGTGCGTCTTAGCGCTTTAGCCTGGGTGAACGCACAAACGTAGCAACATGGCACATGATACTTGGTACTTAGCCAAATTTGAGAAGGGAGCACACGCAATTTCTGGTTGCGAAGTTTGCATCAGATTATTTCGTATTGCTTTGAGCGAATTTTACGAAATTTAATATCCCATGATATGGTTGTTGGAGCTCTCTCTAACGATTGCTTAAGCCTCTTGTGCGTCTTACCGGTTTAGCCTGGGTGAACGCACAAACGTAGCAACATGACACATGATACTTGCAAAGTTTGCATCAGATTATTTCGGATTGCTTCGAGCGGATTTTCCGGAATTTAATATCGCCTGATAAATTTGTTGGAGCTCTCTTTAACGATTGCTTACACCTCTTGTGCGTCTTAGCGGTTTATCCTTGGGGAACGCACAAACGTAGCAACATGGCACATGATACTTGGTACTTAGCCAAATTTGAGAAGGGAGCACACACATTTTCTGGTTGCAAAGTTAGCATCAGATTATTTCGGATAGCTTTGAGCGGATTTTCCGGAATTTGACATCGCTTGATAAGGTGGTTTGAGCTCTCTCCAACGATTGCTTACGCCTCTTGTGTGTCTTAGCGATTTAGCCTAGGTGAACGCACAAACGTAGCAACGTGGCACATGATACTTGGTACTTAGCCAAATTTGATAAGGGAGCACACGCAATTTCTGGTTGCGAAGTTTGCATTAGATTATTTCGGATAGCTTTGAGCGGATTTTCCGGAATTTGACATCGCTTGATAAGGTGGTTTGAGCTCTCACCAACGATTGCTTACGCCTCTGGTGCGTCTTAGCTATTTAGCCTGGGTGAACGCACAAACGTAGCAACATGACACATGATACTTGCAAAGTTTGCATCAGATTATTTCGGATTGCTTTCAGCAAATTTTCCGGAATTTAATATCGCCTGATAAGATTGTTGGAGCTCTCTTTAACGATTGCTTACACCTCTTGTGCGTCTTAGCGGTTTAGCCTGGGTGAACGCACAAACGTAGCAACATGGCACATGATAATTGGTACTTAGCCAAATTTGAGAAGGGAGCACACACATTTTCTGGTTGCGAAGTTTGCATCAGATTATTTCGGATTGCTTCAAGCGGATTTTCTGGAATTTAATATCGCCTGATAAGATTGTTGGAGCTCTCTTTAACGATTGCTTACACCTATTGTGCGTCTTAGAGGTTTAGCCTGGGTGAACGCACAAACGTAGCAAGATGGCACATGATAACGGTTTAGCCTGGGTGAACGCACAAACATAGCAACATGACACATGATACTTGATACTTTTCCAAATTTGAGAAGGGAAACACACACATTTTCTGGTTGCGAAGTTTGCATCAGATTATTTCGGATTGCTTTGAGTGAATTTTCCGAAATTTAATATCGCTTGATAAGGTTGTTGGAGCTCTCTCTAATGACTGCTTACGCCGCTTGTGCGTCTTAACGGTTTAGCCTGGGTGAACGCACAAACGTAGCAACATGACACATGATACTTGGTACTTAGCCAAATTTGAGAAGGGAGTACACACATTTTCTGGTTGCGAAGTTTGCATCAGATTATTTCTGATTGCTTTGAGAAAATTTTACGAAATTTAATATCGCATGATAAGGTTGTTGGAGCTCTCTCTAACGATTGCTTACGCCTCTTGTGCGTCTTAGCGGTTTAGCCTGGGTGAACGCACAAACATAGCAACATGACACATGATACTTGCAAAGTTTGCATCAGATTATTTCGGATTGCTTCAAGCGGATTTTCTGGAATTTAATATCGCCTGATAAGATTGTTGGAGCTCTCTTTAACGATTGCTTACACCTCTTGTGCGTCTTAGAGGTTTAGCCTGGGTGAACGCACAAACGTAGCAAGATGGCACATGATAGCGGTTTAGCCTGGGTGAACGCACAAACATAGAAACATGACACATGATACTTGATACTTTTCCAAATTTGAGAAGGGAAACACACACATTTTCTGGTTGCGAAGTTTGCATCAGATTATTTCGGATTGCTTTGAGTGAATTTTCCGAAATTTAATATCGCTTGATAAGGTTGTTGGAGCTCTCTCTAATGACTGCTTACGCCTCTTGTGCGTCTTAATGGTTTAGCCTGGGTGAACGCACAAACGTAGCAACATGACACATGATACTTGCAAAGTTTGCATCAGATTATTTCGGATTGCTTCAAGCGGATTTTCCGTAATTTAATATCTCCTGATAAGATTGTTGGAGCTCTCTTCAACGATTGCTTACACCTCTTGTGCGTCTTAGCGCTTTAGCCTGGGTGAACGCACAAACGTAGCAACATGGCACATGATACTTGGTACTTAGCCAAATTTGAGAAGGGAGCACACGCAATTTCTGGTTGCGAAGTTTGCATCAGATTATTTCGTATTGCTTTGAGCGAATTTTACGAAATTTAATATCCCATGATATGGTTGTTGGAGCTCTCTCTAACGATTGCTTAAGCCTCTTGTGCGTCTTACCGGTTTAGCCTGGGTGAACGCACAAACGTAGCAACATGACACATGATACTTGCAAAGTTTGCATCAGATTATTTCGGATTGCTTCGAGCGGATTTTCTGGAATTTAATATCGCCTGATAAATTTGTTGGAGCTCTCTTTAACGATTGCTTACACCTCTTGTGCGTCTTAGCGGTTTATCCTTGGGGAACGCACAAACGTAGCAACATGGCACATGATACTTGGTACTTAGCCAAATTTGAGAAGGGAGCACACACATTTTCTGGTTGCAAAGTTTGCATCAGATTATTTCGGATAGCTTTGAGCGGATTTTCCGGAATTTGACATCGCTTGATAAGGTGGTTTGAGCTCTCTCCAACGATTGCTTACGCCTCTTGTGTGTCTTAGCGATTTAGCCTAGGTGAACGCACAAACGTAGCAACGTGGCACATGATACTTGGTACTTAGCCAAATTTGATAAGGGAGCACACGCAATTTCTGGTTGCGAAGTTTGCATCAGATTATTTCGGATAGCTTTGAGCGGATTTTCCGGAATTTGACATCGCTTGATAAGGTGGTTTGAGCTCTCACCAATGATTGCTTACGCCTCTGGTGCGTCTTAGCTATTTAGCCTGGGTGAACGCACAAACGTAGCAACATGACACATGATACTTGCAAAGTTTGCATCAGATTATTTCGGATTGCTTTCAGCAAATTTTCCGGAATTTAATATCGCCTGATAAGATTGTTGGAGCTCTCTTTAACGATTGCTTACACCTCTTGTGCGTCTTAGCGGTTTAGCCTGGGTGAACGCACAAACGTAGCAACATGGCACATGATAATTGGTACTTAGCCAAATTTGAGAAGGGAGCACACACATTTTCTGGTTGCGAAGTTTGCATCAGATTATTTCGGATTGCTTCAAGCGGATTTTCTGGAATTTAATATCGCCTGATAAGATTGTTGGAGCTCTCTTTAACGATTGCTTACACCTCTTGTGCGTCTTAGAGGTTTAGCCTGGGTGAACGCACAAACGTAGCAAGATGGCACATGATAGCGGTTTAGCCTGGGTGAACGCACAAACATAGCAACATGACACATGATACTTGATACTTTTCCAAATTTGAGAAGGGAAACACACACATTTTCTGGTTGCGAAGTTTGCATCAGATTATTTCGGATTGCTTTGAGTGAATTTTCCGAAATTTAATATCGCTTGATAAGGTTGTTGGAGCTCTCTCTAATGACTGCTTACGCCTCTTGTGCGTCTTAATGGTTTAGCCTGGGTGAACGCACAAACGTAGCAACATGACACATGATAATTGGTACTTAGCCAAATTTGAGAAGGGAGCACACACATTTTCTGGTTGCGAAGTTTGCATCAGATTATTTCGGATTGCTTCAAGCGGATTTTCTGGAATTTAATATCGCCTGATAAGATTGTTGGAGCTCTCTTTAACGATTGCTTACACCTCTTGTGCGTCTTAGAGGTTTAGCCTGGGTGAACGCACAAACGTAGCAAGATGGCACATGATAACGGTTTAGCCTGGGTGAACGCACAAACATAGCAACATGACACATGATACTTGATACTTTTCCAAATTTGAGAAGGGAAACACACACATTTTCTGGTTGCGAAGTTTGCATCAGATTATTTCGGATTGCTTTGAGTGAATTTTCCGAAATTTAATATCGCTTGATAAGGTTGTTGGAGCTCTCTCTAATGACTGCTTACGCCTCTTGTGCGTCTTAACGGTTTAGCCTGGGTGAACGCACAAACGTAGCAACATGACACATGATACTTGGTACTTAGCCAAATTTGAGATGGGAGTACACACATTTTCTGGTTGCGAAGTTTGCATCAGATTATTTCTGATTGCTTTGAGAAAATTTTACGAAATTTAATATCGCATGATAAGGTTGTTGGAGCTCTCTCTAACGATTGCTTACGCCTCTTGTGCGTCTTAGCGGTTTAGCCTGGGTGAACGCACAAACATAGCAACATGACACATGATACTTGCAAAGTTTGCATCAGATTATTTCGGATTGCTTCAAGCGGATTTTCTGGAATTTAATATCGCCTGATAAGATTGTTGGAGCTCTCTTTAACGATTGCTTACACCTCTTGTGCGTCTTAGAGGTTTAGCCTGGGTGAACGCACAAACGTAGCAAGATGGCACATGATAGCGGTTTAGCCTGGGTGAACGCACAAACATAGCAACATGACACATGATACTTGATACTTTTCCAAATTTGAGAAGGGAAACACACACATTTTCTGGTTGCGAAGTTTGCATCAGATTATTTCGGATTGCTTTGAGTGAATTTTCCGAAATTTAATATCGCTTGATAAGGTTGTTGGAGCTCTCTCTAATGACTGCTTACGCCTCTTGTGCGTCTTAATGGTTTAGCCTGGGTGAACGCACAAACGTAGCAACATGACACATGATACTTGCAAAGTTTGCATCAGATTATTTCGGATTGCTTCAAGCGGATTTTCCGTAATTTAATATCTCCTGATAAGATTGTTGGAGCTCTCTTCAACGATTGCTTACACCTCTTATGCGTCTTAGCGCTTTAGCCTGGGTGAACGCACAAACGTAGCAACATGGCACATGATACTTGGTACTTAGCCAAATTTGAGAAGGGAGCACACGCAATTTCTGGTTGCGAAGTTTGCATCAGATTATTTCGTATTGCTTTGAGCGAATTTTACGAAATTTAATATCCCATGATATGGTTGTTGGAGCTCTCTCTAACGATTGCTTAAGCCTCTTGTGCGTCTTACCGGTTTAGCCTGGGTGAACGCACAAACGTAGCAACATGACACATGATACTTGCAAAGTTTGCATCAGATTATTTCGGATTGCTTCGAGCGGATTTTCCGGAATTTAATATCGCCTGATAAATTTGTTGGAGCTCTCTTTAACGATTGCTTACACCTCTTGTGCGTCTTAGCGGTTTATCCTTGGGGAACGCACAAACGTAGCAACATGGCACATGATACTTGGTACTTAGCCAAATTTGAGAAGGGAGCACACACATTTTCTGGTTGCAAAGTTTGCATCAGATTATTTCGGATAGCTTTGAGCGGATTTTCCGGAATTTGACATCGCTTGATAAGGTGGTTTGAGCTCTCTCCAACGATTGCTTACGCCTCTTGTGTGTCTTAGCGATTTAGCCTAGGTGAACGCACAAACGTAGCAACGTGGCACATGATACTTGGTACTTAGCCAAATTTGATAAGGGAGCACACGCAATTTCTGGTTGCGAAGTTTGCATTAGATTATTTCGGATAGCTTTGAGCGGATTTTCCGGAATTTGACATCGCTTGAAAAGGTGGTTTGAGCACTCACCAACGATTGCTTACGCCTCTGGTGCGTCTTAGCTATTTAGCCTGGGTGAACGCACAAACGTAGCAACATGACACATGATACTTGCAAAGTTTGCATCAGATTATTTCGGATTGCTTTCAGCAAATTTTTCGGAATTTAATATCGCCTGATAAGATTGTTGGAGCTCTCTTTAACGATTGCTTACACCTCTTGTGCGTCTTAGCGGTTTAGCCTGGGTGAACGCACAAACGTAGCAACATGGCACATGATAATTGGTACTTAGCCAAATTTGAGAAGGGAGCACACACATTTTCTGGTTGCGAAGTTTGCATCAGATTATTTCGGATTGCTTCAAGCGGATTTTCTGGAATTTAATATCGCCTGATAAGATTGTTGGAGCTCTCTTTAACGATTGCTTACACCTCTTGTGCGTCTTAGAGGTTTAGCCTGGGTGAACGCACAAACGTAGCAAGATGGCACATGATAAAGGTTTAGCCTGGGTGAATGCACAAACATAGCAACATGACACATGATACTTGATACTTTTCCAAATTTGAGAAGGGAAACACACACATTTTCTGGTTGCGAAGTTTGCATCAGATTATTTCGGATTGCTTTGAGTGAATTTTCCGAAATTTAATATCGCTTGATAAGGTTGTTGGAGCTCTCTCTAATGACTGCTTACGCCGCTTGTGCGTCTTAACGGTTTAGCCTGGGTGAACGCACAAACGTAGCAACATGACACATGATACTTGGTACTTAGCCAAATTTGAGAAGGGAGTACACACATTTTCTGGTTGCGAAGTTTGCATCAGATTATTTCTGATTGCTTTGAGAAAATTTTACGAAATTTAATATCGCATGATAAGGTTGTTGGAGCTCTCTCTAACGATTGCTTACGCCTCTTGTGCGTCTTAGCGGTTTAGCCTGGGTGAACGCACAAACATAGCAACATGACACATGATACTTGCAAAGTTTGCATCAGATTATTTCGGATTGCTTCAAGCGGATTTTCTGGAATTTAATATCGCCTGATAAGATTGTTGGAGCTCTCTTTAACGATTGCTTACACCTCTTGTGCGTCTTAGAGGTTTAGCCTGGGTGAACGCACAAACGTAGCAAGATGGCACATGATAGCGGTTTAGCCTGGGTGAACGCACAAACATAGCAACATGACACATGATACTTGATACTTTTCCAAATTTGAGAAGGGAAACACACACATTTTCTGGTTGCGAAGTTTGCATCAGATTATTTCGGATTGCTTTGAGTGAATTTTCCGAAATTTAATATCGCTTGATAAGGTTGTTGGAGCTCTCTCTAATGACTGCTTACGCCTCTTGTGCGTCTTAATGGTTTAGCCTGGGTGAACGCACAAACGTAGCAACATGACACATGATACTTGCAAAGTTTGCATCAGATTATTTCGGATTGCTTCAAGCGGATTTTCCGTAATTTAATATCTCCTGATAAGATTGTTGGAGCTCTCTTCAACGATTGCTTACACCTCTTGTGCGTCTTAGCGCTTTAGCCTGGGTGAACGCACAAACGTAGCAACATGGCACATGATACTTGGTACTTAGCCAAATTTGAGAAGGGAGCACACGCAATTTCTGGTTGCGAAGTTTGCATCAGATTATTTCGTATTGCTTTGAGCGAATTTTACGAAATTTAATATCCCATGATATGGTTGTTGGAGCTCTCTCTAACGATTGCTTAAGCCTCTTGTGCGTCTTACCGGTTTAGCCTGGGTGAACGCACAAACGTAGCAAGATGGCACATGATAGCGGTTTAGCCTGGGTGAACGCACAAACATAGCAACATGACACATGATACTTGATACTTTTCCAAATTTGAGAAGGGAAACACACACATTTTCTGGTTGCGAAGTTTGCATCAGATTATTTCGGATTGCTTTGAGTGAATTTTCCGAAATTTAATATCGCTTGATAAGGTTGTTGGAGCTCTCTCTAATGACTGCTTACGCCTCTTGTGCGTCTTAATGGTTTAGTCTGGGTGAACGCACAAACGTAGCAACATGACACATGATACTTGCAAAGTTTGCATCAGATTATTTCGGATTGCTTCAAGCGGATTTTCCGTAATTTAATATCTCCTGATAAGATTGTTGGAGCTCTCTTCAACGATTGCTTACACCTCTTGTGCGTCTTAGCGCTATAGCCTGGGTGAACGCACAAACGTAGCAACATGGCACGTGATACTTGGTACTTAGCCAAATTTGAGAAGGGAGCACACGCAATTTCTGGTTGCGAAGTTTGCATCAGATTATTTCGTATTGCTTTGAGCGAATTTTACGAAATTTAATATCCCATGATATGGTTGTTGGAGCTCTCTCTAACGATTGCTTAAGCCTCTTGTGCGTCTTACCGGTTTAGCCTGGGTGAACGCACAAACGTAGCAAGATGGCACATGATAGCGGTTTAGCCTGGGTGAACGCACAAACATAGCAACATGACACATGATACTTGATACTTTTCCAAATTTGAGAAGGGAAACACACACATTTTCTGGTTGCGAAGTTTGCATCAGATTATTTCGGATTGCTTTGAGTGAATTTTCCGAAATTTAATATCGCTTGATAAGGATGTTGGAGCTCTCTCTAATGACTGCTTACGCCTCTTGTGCGTCTTAATGGTTTAGCCTGGGTGAACGCACAAACGTAGCAACATGACACATGATACTTGCAAAGTTTGCATCAGATTATTTCGGATTGCTTCAAGCGGATTTTCCGTAATTTAATATCTCCTGATAATATTGTTGGAGCTCTCTTCAACGATTGCTTACACCTCTTGTGCGTCTTAGCGCTTTAGCCTGGGTGAACGCACAAACGTAGCAACATGGCACATGATACTTGGTACTTAGCCAAATTTGAGAAGGGAGCACACGCAATTTCTGGTTGCGAAGTTTCATCAGATTATTTCGTATTGCTTTGAGCGAATTTTACGAAATTTAATATCCCATGATATGGTTGTTGGAGCTCTCTCTAACGATTGCTTAAGCCTCTTGTGCGTCTTACCGGTTTAGCCTGGGTGAACGCACAAACGTAGCAACATGACACATGATACTTGCAAAGTTTGCATCAGATTATTTCGGATTGCTTCGAGCGGATTTTCCGGAATTTAATATCGCCTGATAAATTTGTTGGAGCTCTCTTTAACGATTGCTTACACCTCTTGTGCGTCTTAGCGGTTTATCCTTGGGGAACGCACAAACGTAGCAACATGGCACATGATACTTGGTACTTTGCCAAATTTGAGAAGGGAGCACACACATTTTCTGGTTGCAAAGTTTGCATCAGATTATTTCGGATAGCTTTGAGCGGATTTTCCGGAATTTAATATCGCCTGATAAGATTGTTGGAGCTCTCTTTAACGATTGCTTACACCTCTTGTGCGTCTTAGAGGTTTAGCCTGGGTGAACGCACAAACGTAGCAAGATGGCACATGATAGCGGTTTAGCCTGGGTGAACGCACAAACATAGAAACATGACACATGATACTTGATACTTTTCCAAATTTGAGAAGGGAAACACACACATTTTCTGGTTGCGAAGTTTGCATCAGATTATTTCGGATTGCTTTGAGTGAATTTTCCGAAATTTAATATCGCTTGATAAGGTTGTTGGAGCTCTCTCTAATGACTGCTTACGCCTCTTGTGCGTCTTAACGGTTTAGCCTGGGTGAACGCACAAACGTAGCAACATGACACATGATACTTGGTACTTAGCCAAATTTGAGATGGGAGTACACACATTTTCTGGTTGCGAAGTTTGCATCAGATTATTTCTGATTGCTTTGAGAAAATTTTAAAAAATTTAATATCGCATGATAAAGTTGTTGGAGCTCTCTCTAACGATTGCTTACGCCTCTTGTGCGTCTTAGCGGTTTAGCCTGGGTGAACGCACAAACATAGCAACATGACACATGATACTTGCAAAGTTTGCATCAGATTATTTCGGATTGCTTCAAGCGGATTTTCTGGAATTTAATATCGCCTGATAAGATTGTTGGAGCTCTCTTTAACGATTGCTTACACCTCTTGTGCGTCTTAGAGGTTTAGCCTGGGTGAACGCACAAACGTAGCAAGATGGAACATGATAGCGGTTTAGCCTGGGTGAACGCACAAACATAGCAACATGACACATGATACTTGATACTTTTCCAAATTTGAGAAGGGAAACACACACATTTTCTGGTTGCGAAGTTTGCATCAGATTATTTCGGATTGCTTTGAGTGAATTTTCTGAAATTTAATATCGCTTGATAAGGTTGTTGGAGCTCTCTCTAATGACTGCTTACGCCTCTTGTGCGTCTTAATGGTTTAGCCTGGGTGAACGCACAAACGTAGCAACATGACACATGATACTTGCAAAGTTTGCATCAGATTATTTCGGATTGCTTCAAGCGGATTTTCCGTAATTTAATATCTCCTGATAAGATTGTTGGAGCTCTCTTCAACGATTGCTTACACCTCTTGTGCGTCTTAGCGCTTTAGCCTGGGTGAACGCACAAACGTAGCAACATGGCACATGATACTTGGTACTTAGCCAAATTTGAGAAGGGAGCACACGCAATTTCTGGTTGCGAAGTTTGCATCAGATTATTTCGTATTGCTTTGAGCGAATTTTACGAAATTTAATATCCCATGATATGGTTGTTGGAGCTCTCTCTAACGATTGCTTAAGCCTCTTGTGCGTCTTACCGGTTTAGCCTGGGTGAACGCACAAACGTAGCAACATGACACATGATACTTGCAAAGTTTGCATCAGATTATTTCGGATTGCTTCGAGCGGATTTTCCGGAAATTAATATCGCCTGATAAATTTGTTGGAGCTCTCTTTAACGATTGCTTACACCTCTTGTGCGTCATAGCGGTTTATCCTTGGGGAACGCACAAACGTTGCAACATGGCACATGATACTTGGTACTTAGCCAAATTTGAGAAGGGAGCACACACATTTTCTGGTTGCAAAGTTTGCATCAGATTATTTCGGATAGCTTTGAGCGGATTTTCCGGAATTTGACATCGCTTGATAAGGTGGTTTGAGCTCTCTCTAACGATTGCTTACGCCTCTTGTGCGTCTTAGCGGTTTAGCCTGGGTGAACGCACAAACGTAGCAACATGACACATGATACTTGCAAAGTTTGCATCAGATTATTTCGGATTGCTTCAAGCGGATTTTTTGGAATTTAATATCGCCTGATAAGATTGTTGGAGCTCTCTTTAACGATTGCTTACACCTCTTGTGCGTCTTAGAGGTTTAGCCTGGGTGAACGCACAAACGTAGCAAGATGGAACATGATAGCGGTTTAGCCTGGGTGAACACAAAAATAGCAACATGACACATGATACTTGATACTTTTCCAAATTTGAGAAGGGAAACACACACATTTTCTGGTTGCGAAGTTTGCATCAGATTATTTCGGATTGCTTTGAGTGAATTTTCTGAAATTTAATATCGCTTGATAAGGTTGTTGGAGCTTTCTCTAATGACTGCTTACGCCTCTTGTGCGTCTTAATGGTTTAGCCTGGGTGAACGCACAAACGTAGCAACATGACACATGATACTTGCAAAGTTTGCATCAGATTATTTCGGATTGCTTCAAGCGGATTTTCCGTAATTTAATATCTCCTGATAAGATTGTTGGAGCTCTCTTCAACGATTGCTTACACCTCTTGTGCGTCTTAGCGCTTTAGCCTGGGTGAACGCACAAACGTAGCAACATGGCACATGATACTTGGTACTTAGCCAAATTTGAGAAGGGAGCACACGCAATTTCTGGTTGCGAAGTTTGCATCAGATTATTTCGTATTGCTTTGAGCGAATTTTACGAAATTTAATATCCCATGATATGGTTGTTGGAGCTCTCTCTAACGATTGCTTAAGCCTCTTGTGCGTCTTACCGGTTTAGCCTGGGTGAACGCACAAACGTAGCAACATGACACATGATACTTGCAAAGTTTGCATCAGATTATTTCGGATTGCTTCGAGCGGATTTTCCGGAAATTAATATCGCCTGATAAATTTGTTGGAGCTCTCTTTAACGATTGCTTACACCTCTTGTGCGTCTTAGCGGTTTATCCTTGGGGAACGCACAAACGTTGCAACATGGCACATGATACTTGGTACTTAGCCAAATTTGAGAAGGGAGCACACACATTTTCTGGTTGCAAAGTTTGCATCAGATTATTTCGGATAGCTTTGAGCGGATTTTCCGGAATTTGACATCGCTTGATAAGGTGGTTTGAGCTCTTTCCAACGATTGCTTACGCCTCTTGTGTGTCTTAGCGATTTAGCCTAGGTGAACGCACAAACGTAGCAACGTGGCACATGATACTTGGTACTTAGCCAAATTTGATAGGGGAGCACACGCAATTTCTGGTTGCGAAGTTTGCATCAGATTATTTCGGATAGCTTTGAGCGGATTTTCCGGAATTGGACATCGCTTGATAAAGTGGTTTGAGCTCTCTCCAACGATTGCTTACGCCTCTGGTGCGTCTTAGCTATTTAGCCTGGGTGAACGCACAAACGTAGAAACATGACACATGATACTTGCAAAGTTTGCATCAGATTATTTCGGATTGCTTTCAGAAATTTTGCGGAATTTAATATCGCCTGATAAGATTGTTGGAGCTCTCTTTAACGATTGCTTACACCTCTTGTGCGTCTTAGCGGTTTAGCCTGGGTGAACGCACAAACGTAGCAACATGGCACATGATACTTGGTACTTAGCCAAATTTGAGAAGGGAGCACACACATTTTCTGGTTGCGAAGTTTGCATCAGATTATTTTGGATAGCTTTGAGCGGATTTTCCGAAATTTGACATCGCTTGATAAGGTGGTTTGAGCTCTCTCCAACGATTGCTTACGCATCTGGTGCGTCTTAGCTATTTAGCCTGGGTGAACGCACAAACGTAGAAACATGACACATGATACTTGCAAAGTTTGCATCAGATTATTTCGGATTGCTTTCAGCAAATTTTGCGGAATTTAATATCGCGTGATAAGATTGTTGGAGCTCTCTTTAACGATTGCTTACACCTCTTGTGCGTCTTAGCGGTTTAGCCTGGGTGAACGCACAAACGTAGCAACATGGCACATGATACTTGGTACTTAGCCAAATTTGAGAAGGGAGCACACACATTTTCTGGTTGCGAAGTTTGCATCAGATTATTTTGGATAGCTTTGAGCGGATTTTCCGAAATTTGACATCGCTTGATAAGGTGGTTTGAGCTCTCTCCAACGATTGCTTACGCCTCTGGTGCGTCTTAGCTATTTAGCCTGGGTGAACGCACAAACGTAGCAACGTGGCACATGATACTTGGTACTTAGCCAAATTTGAGAAGGGAGCACACGCAATTTCTGGTTGCGAAGTTTGCCTCAGATTATTTCGGATTGCTTTGATCGAATTTTACGGAATTTAATATCGCATGATAAGGTTGTTGGAGCTCTCTCTAAATATTGCTTACGCCTCTTGTGCGTCTTAGCGGTTTAGCCTGGGTGAACGCACAAACGTAGCAACATGACACATGATACTTGCAAAGTTTGCATCAGATTATTTCGGATTGCTTCAAGCGGATTTTCTTGAATTTAATATCGCCTGATAAGATTGTTGGAGCTCTCTTTAACGATTGCTTACACCTCTTGTGCGTCTTAGAGGTTTAGCCTGGGTGAACGCACAAACGTAGCAAGATGGCACATGATAACGGTTTAGCCTGGGTGAACGCACAAACATAGCAACATGACACATGATACTTGATACTTTTCCAAATTTGAGAAGGGAAACACACACATTTTCTGGTTGCGAAGTTTGCATCAGATTATTTCGGATTGCTTTGAGTGAATTTTCCGAAATTTAATATCGCTTGATAAGGTTGTTGGAGCTCTCTCTAATGACTGCTTACGCCTCTTGTGCGTCTTAACGGTTTAGCCTGGGTGAACGCACAAACGTAGAAACATGACACATGATACTTGGTACTTAGCCAAATTTTAGATGGGAGTACACACATTTTCTGGTTGCGAAGTTTGCATCAGATTATTTCTGATTGCTTTGAGAAAATTTTACGAAATTTAATATCGCATGATAAGGTTGTTGGAGCTCTCTCTAACGATTGCTTACGCCTCTTGTGCGTCTTAGCGGTTTAGCCTGGGTGAACGCACAAACGTAGCAACATGACACATGATACTTGCAAAGTTTGCATCAGATTATTTCGGATTGCTTCAAGCGGATTTTCTGGAATTTAATATCGCCTGATAAGATTGTTGGAGCTCTCTTTAACGATTGCTTACACCTCTTGTGCGTCTTAGAGGTTTAGCCTGGGTGAACGCACAAACGTAGCAAGATGGAACATGATAGCGGTTTAGCCTGGGTGAACACAAAAATAGCAACATGACACATGATACTTGATACTTTTCCAAATTTGAGAAGGGAAACACACACATTTTCTGGTTGCGAAGTTTGCATCAGATTATTTCGGATTGCTTTGAGTGAATTTTCTGAAATTTAATATCGCTTGATAAGGTTGTTGGAGCTTTCTCTAATGACTGCTTACGCCTCTTGTGCGTCTTAATGGTTTAGCCTGGGTGAACGCACAAACGTAGCAACATGACACATGATACTTGCAAAGTTTGCATCAGATTATTTCGGATTGCTTCAAGCGGATTTTCCGTAATTTAATATCTCCTGATAAGATTGTTGGAGCTCTCTTCAACGATTGCTTACACCTCTTGTGCGTCTTAGCGCTTTAGCCTGGGTGAACGCACAAACGTAGCAACATGGCACATGATACTTGGTACTTAGCCAAATTTGAGAAGGGAGCACACGCAATTTCTGGTTGCGAAGTTTGCATCAGATTATTTCGTATTGCTTTGAGCGAATTTTACGAAATTTAATATCCCATGATATGGTTGTTGGAGCTCTCTCTAACGATTGCTTAAGCCTCTTGTGCGTCTTACCGGTTTAGCCTGGGTGAACGCACAAACGTAGCAACATGACACATGATACTTGCAAAGTTTGCATCAGATTATTTCGGATTGCTTCGAGCGGATTTTCCGGAAATTAATATCGCCTGATAAATTTGTTGGAGCTCTCTTTAACGATTGCTTACACCTCTTGTGCGTCTTAGCGGTTTATCCTTGGGGAACGCACAAACGTTGCAACATGGCACATGATACTTGGTACTTAGCCAAATTTGAGAAGGGAGCACACACATTTTCTGGTTGCAAAGTTTGCATCAGATTATTTCGGATAGCTTTGAGCGGATTTTCCGGAATTTGACATCGCTTGATAAGGTGGTTTGAGCTCTTTCCAACGATTGCTTACGCCTCTTGTGTGTCTTAGCGATTTAGCCTAGGTGAACGCACAAACGTAGCAACGTGGCACATGATACTTGGTACTTCGCCAAATTTGATAGGGGAGCACACGCAATTTCTGGTTGCGAAGTTTGCATCAGATTATTTCGGATAGCTTTGAGCGGATTTTCCGGAATTGGACATCGCTTGATAAAGTGGTTTGAGCTCTCTCCAACGATTGCTTACGCCTCTGGTGCGTCTTAGCTATTTAGCCTGGGTGAACGCACAAACGTAGAAACATGACACATGATACTTGCAAAGTTTGCATCAGATTATTTCGGATTGCTTTCAGAAATTTTGCGGAATTTAATATCGCCTGATAAGATTGTTGGAGCTCTCTTTAACGATTGCTTACACCTCTTGTGCGTCTTAGCGGTTTAGCCTGGGTGAACGCACAAACGTAGCAACATGGCACATGATACTTGGTACTTAGCCAAATTTGAGAAGGGAGCACACACATTTTCTGGTTGCGAAGTTTGCATCAGATTATTTTGGATAGCTTTGAGCGGATTTTCCGAAATTTGACATCGCTTGATAAGGTGGTTTGAGCTCTCTCCAACGATTGCTTACGCATCTGGTGCGTCTTAGCTATTTAGCCTGGGTGAACGCACAAACGTAGAAACATGACACATGATACTTGCAAAGTTTGCATCAGATTATTTCGGATTGCTTTCAGCAAATTTTGCGGAATTTAATATCGCCTGATAAGAATGTTGGAGCTCTCTTTAACGATTGCTTACACCTCTTGTGCGTCTTAGCGGTTTAGCCTGGGTGAACGCACAAACGTAGCAACATGGCACATGATACTTGGTACTTAGCCAAATTTGAGAAGGGAGCACACACATTTTCTGGTTGCGAAGTTTGCATCAGATTATTTTGGATAGCTTTGAGCGGATTTTCCGAAATTTGACATCGCTTGATAAGGTGGTTTGAGCTCTCTCCAACGATTGCTTACGCCTCTGGTGCGTCTTAGCTATTTAGCCTGGGTGAACGCACAAACGTAGCAACGTGGCACATGATACTTGGTACTTAGCCAAATTTGAGAAGGGAGCACACGCAATTTCTGGTTGCGAAGTTTGCCTCAGATTATTTCGGATTGCTTTGATCGAATTTTACGGAATTTAATATCGCATGATAAGGTTGTTGGAGCTCTCTCTAAATATTGCTTACGCCTCTTGTGCGTCTTAGCGGTTTAGCCTGGGTGAACGCACAAACGTAGCAACATGACACATGATACTTGCAAAGTTTGCATCAGATTATTTCGGATTGCTTCAAGCGGATTTTCTTGAATTTAATATCGCCTGATAAGATTGTTGGAGCTCTCTTTAACGATTGCTTACACCTCTTGTGCGTCTTAGAGGTTTAGCCTGGGTGAACGCACAAACGTAGCAAGATGGCACATGATAACGGTTTAGCCTGGGTGAACGCACAAACATAGCAACATGACACATGATACTTGATACTTTTCCAAATTTGAGAAGGGAAACACACACATTTTCTGGTTGCGAAGTTTGCATCAGATTATTTCGGATTGCTTTGAGTGAATTTTCCGAAATTTAATATCGCTTGATAAGGTTGTTGGAGCTCTCTCTAATGACTGCTTACGCCTCTTGTGCGTCTTAACGGTTTAGCCTGGGTGAACGCACAAACGTAGAAACATGACACATGATACTTGGTACTTAGCCAAATTTTAGATGGGAGTACACACATTTTCTGGTTGCGAAGTTTGCATCAGATTATTTCTGATTGCTTTGAGAAAATTTTACGAAATTTAATATCGCATGATAAGGTTGTTGGAGCTCTCTCTAACGATTGCTTACGCCTCTTGTGCGTCTTAGCGGTTTAGCCTGGGTGAACGCACAAACGTAGCAACATGACACATGATACTTGCAAAGTTTGCATCAGATTATTTCGGATTGCTTCAAGCGGATTTTCTGGAATTTAATATCGCCTGATAAGATTGTTGGAGCTCTCTTTAACGATTGCTTACACCTCTTGTGCGTCTTAGAGGTTTAGCCTGGGTGAACGCACAAACGTAGCAAGATGGAACATGATAGCGGTTTAGCCTGGGTGAACACAAAAATAGCAACATGACACATGATACTTGATACTTTTCCAAATTTGAGAAGGGAAACACACACATTTTCTGGTTGCGAAGTTTGCATCAGATTATTTCGGATTGCTTTGAGTGAATTTTCTGAAATTTAATATCGCTTGATAAGGTTGTTGGAGCTTTCTCTAATGACTGCTTACGCCTCTTGTGCGTCTTAATGGTTTAGCCTGGGTGAACGCACAAACGTAGCAACATGACACATGATACTTGCAAAGTTTGCATCAGATTATTTCGGATTGCTTCAAGCGGATTTTCCGTAATTTAATATCTCCTGATAAGATTGTTGGAGCTCTCTTCAACGATTGCTTACACCTCTTGTGCGTCTTAGCGCTTTAGCCTGGGTGAACGCACAAACGTAGCAACATGGCACATGATACTTGGTACTTAGCCAAATTTGAGAAGGGAGCACACGCAATTTCTGGTTGCGAAGTTTGCATCAGATTATTTCGTATTGCTTTGAGCGAATTTTACGAAATTTAATATCCCATGATATGGTTGTTGGAGCTCTCTCTAACGATTGCTTAAGCCTCTTGTGCGTCTTACCGGTTTAGCCTGGGTGAACGCACAAACGTAGCAACATGACACATGATACTTGCAAAGTTTGCATCAGATTATTTCGGATTGCTTCGAGCGGATTTTCCGGAAATTAATATCGCCTGATAAATTTGTTGGAGCTCTCTTTAACGATTGCTTACACCTCTTGTGCGTCTTAGCGGTTTATCCTTGGGGAACGCACAAACGTTGCAACATGGCACATGATACTTGGTACTTAGCCAAATTTGAGAAGGGAGCACACACATTTTCTGGTTGCAAAGTTTGCATCAGATTATTTCGGATAGCTTTGAGCGGATTTTCCGGAATTTGACATCGCTTGATAAGGTGGTTTGAGCTCTTTCCAACGATTGCTTACGCCTCTTGTGTGTCTTAGCGATTTAGCCTAGGTGAACGCACAAACGTAGCAACGTGGCACATGATACTTGGTACTTAGCCAAATTTGATAGGGGAGCACACGCAATTTCTGGTTGCGAAGTTTGCATCAGATTATTTCGGATAGCTTTGAGCGGATTTTCCGGAATTGGACATCGCTTGATAAAGTGGTTTGAGCTCTCTCCAACGATTGCTTACGCCTCTGGTGCGTCTTAGCTATTTAGCCTGGGTGAACGCACAAACGTAGAAACATGACACATGATACTTGCAAAGTTTGCATCAGATTATTTCGGATTGCTTTCAGAAATTTTGCGGAATTTAATATCGCCTGATAAGATTGTTGGAGCTCTCTTTAACGATTGCTTACACCTCTTGTGCGTCTTAGCGGTTTAGCCTGGGTGAACGCACAAACGTAGCAACATGGCACATGATACTTGGTACTTAGCCAAATTTGAGAAGGGAGCACACACATTTTCTGGTTGCGAAGTTTGCATCAGATTATTTTGGATAGCTTTGAGCGGATTTTCCGAAATTTGACATCGCTTGATAAGGTGGTTTGAGCTCTCTCCAACGATTGCTTACGCATCTGGTGCGTCTTAGCTATTTAGCCTGGGTGAACGCACAAACGTAGAAACATGACACATGATACTTGCAAAGTTTGCATCAGATTATTTCGGATTGCTTTCAGCAAATTTTGCGGAATTTAATATCGCCTGATAAGATTGTTGGAGCTCTCTTTAACGATTGCTTACACCTCTTGTGCGTCTTAGCGGTTTAGCCTGGGTGAACGCACAAACGTAGCAACATGGCACATGATACTTGGTACTTAGCCAAATTTGAGAAGGGAGCACACACATTTTCTGGTTGCGAAGTTTGCATCAGATTATTTTGGATAGCTTTGAGCGGATTTTCCGAAATTTGACATCGCTTGATAAGGTGGTTTGAGCTCTCTCCAACGATTGCTTACGCCTCTGGTGCGTCTTAGCTATTTAGCCTGGGTGAACGCACAAACGTAGCAACGTGGCACATGATACTTGGTACTTAGCCAAATTTGAGAAGGGAGCACACGCAATTTCTGGTTGCGAAGTTTGCCTCAGATTATTTCGGATTGCTTTGATCGAATTTTACGGAATTTAATATCGCATGATAAGGTTGTTGGAGCTCTCTCTAAATATTGCTTACGCCTCTTGTGCGTCTTAGCGGTTTAGCCTGGGTGAACGCACAAACGTAGCAACATGACACATGATACTTGCAAAGTTTGCATCAGATTATTTCGGATTGCTTCAAGCGGATTTTCTTGAATTTAATATCGCCTGATAAGATTGTTGGAGCTCTCTTTAACGATTGCTTACACCTCTTGTGCGTCTTAGAGGTTTAGCCTGGGTGAACGCACAAACGTAGCAAGATGGCACATGATAACGGTTTAGCCTGGGTGAACGCACAAACATAGCAACATGACACATGATACTTGATACTTTTCCAAATTTGAGAAGGGAAACACACACATTTTCTGGTTGCGAAGTTTGCATCAGATTATTTCGGATTGCTTTGAGTGAATTTTCCGAAATTTAATATCGCTTGATAAGGTTGTTGGAGCTCTCTCTAATGACTGCTTACGCCTCTTGTGCGTCTTAACGGTTTAGCCTGGGTGAACGCACAAACGTAGAAACATGACACATGATACTTGGTACTTAGCCAAATTTTAGATGGGAGTACACACATTTTCTGGTTGCGAAGTTTGCATCAGATTATTTCTGATTGCTTTGAGAAAATTTTACGAAATTTAATATCGCATGATAAGGTTGTTGGAGCTCTCTCTAACGATTGCTTACGCCTCTTGTGCGTCTTAGCGGTTTAGCCTGGGTGAACGCACAAACGTAGCAACATGACACATGATACTTGCAAAGTTTGCATCAGATTATTTCGGATTGCTTCAAGCGGATTTTCTGGAATTTAATATCGCCTGATAAGATTGTTGGAACTCTCTTTAACGATTGCTTACACCTCTTGTGCGTCTTAGAGGTTTAGCCTGGGTGAACGCACAAACGTAGCAAGATGGAACATGATAGCGGTTTAGCCTGGGTGAACGCACAAACATAGCAACATGACACATGATACTTGATACTTTTCCAAATTTGAGAAGGGAAACACACACATTTTCTGGTTGCGAAGTTTGCATCAGATTATTCCGGATTGCTTTGAGTGAATTTTCTGAAATTTAATATCGCTTGATAAGGTTGTTGGAGCTCTCTCTAATGACTGCTTACGCCTCTTGTGCGTCTTAATGGTTTAGCCTGGGTGAACGCACAAACGTAGCAACATGACACATGATACTTGCAAAGTTTGCATCAGATTATTTCGGATTGCTTCAAGCGGATTTTCCGTAATTTAATATCTCCTGATAAGATTGTTGGAGCTCTCTTCAACGATTGCTTACACCTCTTGTGCGTCTTAGCGCTTTAGCCTGGGTGAACGCACAAACGTAGCAACATGGCACATGATACTTGGTACTTAGCCAAATTTGAGAAGGGAGCACACGCAATTTCTGGTTGCGAAGTTTGCATCAGATTATTTCGTATTGCTTTGAGCGAATTTTACGAAATTTAATATCCCATGATATGGTTGTTGGAGCTCTCTCTAACGATTGCTTAAGCCTCTTGTGCGTCTTACCGGTTTAGCCTGGGTGAACGCACAAACGTAGCAACATGACACATGATACTTGCAAAGTTTGCATCAGATTATTTCGGATTGCTTCGAGCGGATTTTCCGGAAATTAATATCGCCTGATAAATTTGTTGGAGCTCTCTTTAACGATTGCTTACACCTCTTGTGCGTCTTAGCGGTTTATCCTTGGGGAACGCACAAACGTTGCAACATGGCACATGATACTTGGTACTTAGCCAAATTTGAGAAGGGAGCACACACATTTTCTGGTTGCAAAGTTTGCATCAGATTATTTCGGATAGCTTTGAGCGGATTTTCCGGAATTTGACATCGCTTGATAAGGTGGTTTGAGCTCTTTCCAACGATTGCTTACGCCTCTTGTGTGTCTTAGCGATTTAGCCTAGGTGAACGCACAAACGTAGCAACGTGGCACATGATACTTGGTACTTAGCCAAATTTGATAGGGGAGCACACGCAATTTCTGGTTGCGAAGTTTGCATCAGATTATTTCGGATAGCTTTGAGCGGATTTTCCGGAATTGGACATCGCTTGATAAAGTGGTTTGAGCTCTCTCCAACGATTGCTTACGCCTCTGGTGCGTCTTAGCTATTTAGCCTGGGTGAACGCACAAACGTAGAAACATGACACATGATACTTGCAAAGTTTGCATCAGATTATTTCGGATTGCTTTCAGAAATTTTGCGGAATTTAATATCGCCTGATAAGATTGTTGGAGCTCTCTTTAACGATTGCTTACACCTCTTGTGCGTCTTAGCGGTTTAGCCTGGGTGAACGCACAAACGTAGCAACATGGCACATGATACTTGGTACTTAGCCAAATTTGAGAAGGGAGCACACACATTTTCTGGTTGCGAAGTTTGCATCAGATTATTTTGGATAGCTTTGAGCGGATTTTCCGAAATTTGACATCGCTTGATAAGGTGGTTTGAGCTCTCTCCAACGATTGCTTACGCCTCTGGTGCGTCTTAGCTATTTAGCCTGGGTGAACGCACAAACGTAGCAACGTGGCACATGATACTTGGTACTTAGCCAAATTTGAGAAGGGAGCACACGCAATTTCTGGTTGCGAAGTTTGCCTCAGATTATTTCGGATTGCTTTGATCGAATTTTACGGAATTTAATATCGCATGATAAGGTTGTTGGAGCTCTCTCTAAAGTTTGCTTACGCCTCTTGTGCGTCTTAGCGGTTTAGCCTGGGTGAACGCACAAACGTAGCAACATGACACATGATACTTGCAAAGTTTGCATCAGATTATTTCGGATTGCTTCAAGCGGATTTTCTTGAATTTAATATCGCCTGATAAGATTGTTGGAGCTCTCTTTAACGATTGCTTACACCTCTTGTGCGTCTTAGAGGTTTAGCCTGGGTGAACGCACAAACGTAGCAAGATGGCACATGATAACGGTTTAGCCTGGGTGAACGCACAAACATAGCAACATGACACATGATACTTGATACTTTTCCAAATTTGAGAAGGGAAACACACACATTTTCTGGTTGCGAAGTTTGCATCAGATTATTTCGGATTGCTTTGAGTGAATTTTCCGAAATTTAATATCGCTTGATAAGGTTGTTAGAGCTCTCTCTAATGACTGCTTACGCCTCTTGTGCGTCTTAACGGTTTAGCCTGGGTGAACGCACAAACGTAGAAACATGACACATGATACTTGGTACTTAGCCAAATTTGAGATGGGAGTACACACATTTTCTGGTTGCGAAGTTTGCATCAGATTATTTCTGATTGCTTTGAGAAAATTTTACGAAATTTAATATCGCATGATAAGGTTGTTGGAGCTCTCTCTAACGATTGCTTACGCCTCTTGTGCGTCTTAGCGGTTTAGCCTGGGTGAACGCACAAACGTAGCAACATGACACATGATACTTGCAAAGTTTGCATCAGATTATTTCGGATTGCTTCAAGCGGATTTTCTGGAATTTAATATCGCCTGATAAGATTGTTGGAGCTCTCTTTAACGATTGCTTACACCTCTTGTGCGTCTTAGAGGTTTAGCCTGGGTGAACGCACAAACGTAGCAAGATGGAACATGATAGCGGTTTAGCCTGGGTGAACGCACAAACATAGCAACATGACACATGATACTTGATACTTTTCCAAATTTGAGAAGGGAAACACACACATTTTCTGGTTGCGAAGTTTGCATCAGATTATTTCGGATTGCTTTGAGTGAATTTTCTGAAATTTAATATCGCTTGATAAGGTTGTTGGAGCTCTCTCTAATGACTGCTTACGCCTCTTGTGCGTCTTAATGGTTTAGCCTGGGTGAACGCACAAACGTAGCAACATGACACATGATACTTGCAAAGTTTGCATCAGATTATTTCGGATTGCTTCAAGCGGATTTTCCGTAATTTAATATCTCCTGATAAGATTGTTGGAGCTCTCTTCAACGATTGCTTACACCTCTTGTGCGTCTTAGCGCTTTAGCCTGGGTGAACGCACAAACGTAGCAACATGGCACATGATACTTGGTACTTAGCCAAATTTGAGAAGGGAGCACACGCAATTTCTGGTTGCGAAGTTTGCATCAGATTATTTCGTATTGCTTTGAGCGAATTTTACGAAATTTAATATCCCATGATATGGTTGTTGGAGCTCTCTCTAACGATTGCTTAAGCCTCTTGTGCGTCTTACCGGTTTAGCCTGGGTGAACGCACAAACGTAGCAACATGACACATGATACTTGCAAAGTTTGCATCAGATTATTTCGGATTGCTTCGAGCGGATTTTCCGGAAATTAATATCGCCTGATAAATTTGTTGGAGCTCTCTTTAACGATTGCTTACACCTCTTTTGCGTCTTAGCGGTTTATCCTTGGGGAACGCACAAACGTTGCAACATGGCACATGATACTTGGTACTTAGCCAAATTTGAGAAGGGAGCACACACATTTTCTGGTTGCAAAGTTTGCATCAGATTATTTCGGATAGCTTTGAGCGGATTTTCCGGAATTTGACATCGCTTGATAAGGTGGTTTGAGCTCTCTCCAACGATTGCTTACGCCTCTTGTGTGTCTTAGCGATTTAGCTTAGGTGAACGCACAAACGTAGCAACGTGGCACATGATACTTGGTACTTAGCCAAATTTGATAGGGGAGCACACGCAATTTCTGGTTGCGAAGTTTGCATCAGATTATTTCGGATAGCTTTGAGCGGATTTTCCGGAATTGGACATCGCTTGATAAAGTGGTTTGAGCTCTCTCCAACGATTGCTTACGCCTCTGGTGCGTCTTAGCTATTTAGCCTGGGTGAACGCACAAACGTAGAAACATGACACATGATACTTGCAAAGTTTGCATCAGATTATTTCGGATTGCTTTCAGCAAATTTTGCGGAATTTAATATCGCCTGATAAGATTGTTGGAGCTCTCTTTAACAATTGCTTACACCTCTTGTGCGTCTTAGCGGTTTATCCTTGGGGAACGCACAAACGTAGCAACATGGCACATGATACTTGGTACTTAGCCAAATTTGAGAAGGGAGCACACACATTTTCTGGTTGCAAAGTTTGCATCAGATTATTTCGGATAGCTTTGAGCGGATTTTCCGGAATTTGACATCGCTTGATAAGGTGGTTTGAGCTCTCTCCAACGATTGCTTACGCCTCTTGTGTGTCTTAGCGATTTAGCCTAGGTGAACGCACAAACGTAGCAACGTGGCACATGATACTTGGTACTTAGCCAAATTTGATAAGGGAGCACACGCAATTTCTGGTTGCGAAGTTTGCATTAGATTATTTCGGATAGCTTTGAGCGGATTTTCCGGAATTTGACATCGCTTGATAAGGTGGTTTGAGCTCTCACCAACGATTGCTTACGCCTCTGGTGCGTCTTAGCTATTTAGCCTGGGTGAACGCACAAACGTAGCAACATGACACATGATACTTGCAAAGTTTGCATCAGATTATTTCGGATTGCTTTCAGCAAATTTTCCGGAATTTAATATCGCCTGATAAGATTGTTGGAGCTCTCTTTAACGATTGCTTACACCTCTTGTGCGTCTTAGCGGTTTAGCCTGGGTGAATGCACAAACGTAGCAACATGGCACATGATAATTGGTACTTAGCCAAATTTGAGAAGGGAGCACACTCATTTTCTGGTTGCGAAGTTTGCATCAGATTATTTCGGATTGCTTCAAGCGGATTTTCTGGAATTTAATATCGCCTGATAAGATTGTTGGAGCTCTCTTTAACGATTGCTTACACCTCTTGTGCGTCTTAGAGGTTTAGCCTGGGTGAACGCACAAACGTAGCAAGATGGCACATGATAACGGTTTAGCCTGGGTGAACGCACAAACATAGCAACATGACACATGATACTTGATACATTTCCAAATTTGAGAAGGGAAACACACACATTTTCTGGTTGCGAAGTTTGCATCAGATTATTTCGGATTGCTTTGAGTGAATTTTCCGAAATTTAATATCGCTTGATAAGGTTGTTGGAGCTCTCTCTAATGACTGCTTACGCCTCTTGTGCGTCTTAACGGTTTAGCCTGGGTGAACGCACAAACGTAGCAACATGACACATGATACTTGGTACTTAGCCAAATTTGAGAAGGGAGTACACACATTTTCTGGTTGCGAAGTTTGCATCAGATTATTTCTGATTGCTTTGAGAAAATTTTACGAAATTTAATATCGCATGATAAGGTTGTTGGAGCTCTCTCTAACGATTGCTTACGCCTCTTGTGCGTCTTAGCGGTTTAGCCTGGGTGAACGCACAAACATAGCAACATGACACATGATACTTGCAAAGTTTGCATCAGATTATTTCGGATTGCTTCAAGCGGATTTTCTGGAATTTAATATCGCCTGATAAGATTGTTGGAGCTCTCTTTAACGATTGCTTACACCTCTTGTGCGTCTTAGAGGTTTAGCCTGGGTGAACGCACAAACGTAGCAAGATGGCACATGATAACGGTTTAGCCTGGGTGAACGCACAAACATAGCAACATGACACATGATACTTGATACTTTTCCAAATTTGAGAAGGGAAACACACACATTTTCTGGTTGCGAAGTTTGCATCAGATTATTTCGGATTGCTTTGAGTGAATTTTCCGAAATTTAATATCGCTTGATAAGGTTGTTGGAGCTCTCTCTAATGACTGCTTACGCCGCTTGTGCGTCTTAACGGTTTAGCCTGGGTGAACGCACAAACGTAGCAACATGACACATGATACTTGGTACTTAGCCAAATTTGAGAAGGGAGTACACACATTTTCTGGTTGCGAAGTTTGCATCAGATTATTTCTGATTGCTTTGAGAAAATTTCACGAAATTTAATATCGCATGATAAGGTTGTTGGAGCTCTCTCTAACGATTGCTTACGCCTCTTGTGCGTCTTAGCGGTTTAGCCTGGGTGAACGCACAAACATAGCAACATGACACATGATACTTGCAAAGTTTGCATCAGATTATTTCGGATTGCTTCAAGCGGATTTTCTGGAATTTAATATCGCCTGATAAGATTGTTGGAGCTCTCTTTAACGATTGCTTACACCTCTTGTGCGTCTTAGAGGTTTAGCCTGGGTGAACGCACAAACGTAGCAAGATGGCACATGATAGCGGTTTAGCTTGGGTGAACGCACAAACATAGCAACATGACACATGATACTTGATACTTTTCCAAATTTGAGAAGGAAAACACACACATTTTCTGGTTGCGAAGTTTGCATCAGATTATTTCGGATTGCTTTGAGTGAATTTTCCGAAATTTAATATCGCTTGATAAGGTTGTTGGAGCTCTCTCTAATGACTTCTTACGCCTCTTGTGCGTCTTAATGGTTTAGCCTGGGTGAACGCACAAACGTAGCAACATGACACATGATACTTGCAAAGTTTGCATCAGATTATTTCGGATTGCTTCAAGCGGATTTTCCGTAATTTAATATCTCCTGATAAGATTGTTGGAGCTCTCTTCAACGATTGCTTACACCTCTTGTGCGTCTTAGCGCTTTAGCCTGGGTGAACGCACAAACGTAGCAACATGGCACATGATACTTGGTACTTAGCCAAATTTGAGAAGGGAGCACACGCAATTTCTGGTTGCGAAGTTTGCATCAGATTATTTCGTATTGCTTTGAGCGAATTTTACGAAATTTAATATCCCATGATATGGTTGTTGGAGCTCTCTCTAACGATTGCTTAAGCCTCTTGTGCGTCTTACCGGTTTAGCCTGGGTGAACGCACAAACGTAGCAACATGACACATGATACTTGCAAAGTTTGCATCAGATTATTTCGGATTGCTTCGAGCGGATTTTCTGGAATTTAATATCGCCTGATAAATTTGTTGGAGCTCTCTTTAACGATTGCTTACACCTCTTGTGCGTCTTAGCGGTTTATCCTTGGGGAACGCACAAACGTAGCAACATGGCACATGATACTTGGTACTTAGCCAAATTTGAGAAGGGAGCACACACATTTTCTGGTTGCAAAGTTTGCATCAGATTATTTCGGATAGCTTTGAGCGGATTTTCCGGAATTTGACATCGCTTGATAAGGTGGTTTGAGCTCTCTCCAACGATTTCTTACGCCTCTTGTGTGTCTTAGCGATTTAGCCTAGGTGAACGCACAAACGTAGCAACGTGGCACATGATACTTGGTACTTAGCCAAATTTGATAAGGGAGCACACGCAATTTCTGGTTGCGAAGTTTGCATCAGATTATTTCGGATAGCTTTGAGCGGATTTTCCGGAATTTGACATCGCTTGATAAGGTGGTTTGAGCTCTCACCAACGATTGCTTACGCCTCTGGTGCGTCTTAGCTATTTAGCCTGGGTGAACGCACAAACGTAGCAACATGACACATGATACTTGCAAAGTTTGCATCAGATTATTTCGGATTGCTTTCAGCAAATTTTCCGGAATTTAATATCGCCTGATAAGATTGTTGGAGCTCTCTTTAACGATTGCTTACACCTCTTGTGCGTCTTAGCGGTTTAGCCTGGGTGAACGCACAAACGTAGCAACATGGCACATGATAATTGGTACTTAGCCAAATTTGAGAAGGGAGCACACACATTTTCTGGTTGCGAAGTTTGCATCAGATTATTTCGGATTGCTTCAAGCGGATTTTCTGGAATTTAATATCGCCTGATAAGATTGTTGGAGCTCTCTTTAACGATTGCTTACACCTCTTGTGCGTCTTAGAGGTTTAGCCTGGGTGAACGCACAAACGTAGCAAGATGGCACATGATAACGGTTTAGCCTGGGTGAACGCACAAACATAGCAACATGACACATGATACTTGATACTTTTCCAAATTTGAGAAGGGAAACACACACATTTTCTGGTTGCGAAGTTTGCATCAGATTATTTCGGATTGCTTTGAGTGAATTTTCCGAAATTTAATATCGCTTGATAAGGTTGTTGGAGCTCTCTCTAATGACTGCTTACGCCTCTTGTGCGTCTTAACGGTTTAGCCTGGGTGAACGCACAAACGTAGCAACATGACACATGATACTTGGTACTTAGCCAAATTTGAGTTGGGAGTACACACATTTTCTGGTTGCGAAGTTTGCATCAGATTATTTCTGATTGCTTTGAGAAAATTTTACGAAATTTAATATCGCATGATAAGGTTGTTGGAGCTCTCTCTAACGATTGCTTACGCCTCTTGTGCGTCTTAGCGGTTTAGCCTGGGTGAACGCACAAACATAGCAACATGACACATGATACTTGCAAAGTTTGCATCAGATTATTTCGGATTGCTTCAAGCGGATTTTCTGGAATTTAATATCGCCTGATAAGATTGTTGGAGCTCTCTTTAACGATTGCTTACACCTCTTGTGCGTCTTAGAGGTTTAGCCTGGGTGAACGCACAAACGTAGCAAGATGGCACATGATAACGGTTTAGCCTGGGTGAACGCACAAACATAGCAACATGACACATGATACTTGATACTTTTCCAAATTTGAGAAGGGAAACACACACATTTTCTGGTTGCGAAGTTTGCATCAGATTATTTCGGATTGCTTTGAGTGAATTTTCCGAAATTTAATATCGCTTGATAAGGTTGTTGGAGCTCTCTCTAATGACTGCTTACGCCGCTTGTGCGTCTTAACGGTTTAGCCTGGGTGAACGCACAAACGTAGCAACATGACACATGATACTTGGTACTTAGCCAAATTTGAGAAGGGAGTACACACATTTTCTGGTTGCGAAGTTTGCATCAGATTATTTCTGATTGCTTTGAGAAAATTTCACGAAATTTAATATCGCATGATAAGGTTGTTGGAGCTCTCTCTAACGATTGCTTACGCCTCTTGTGCGTCTTAGCGGTTTAGCCTGGGTGAACGCACAAACATAGCAACATGACACATGATACTTGCAAAGTTTGCATCAGATTATTTCGGATTGCTTCAAGCGGATTTTCTGGAATTTAATATCGCCTGATAAGATTGTTGGAGCTCTCTTTAACGATTGCTTACACCTCTTGTGCGTCTTAGAGGTTTAGCCTGGGTGAACGCACAAACGTAGCAAGATGGCACATGATAGCGGTTTAGCTTGGGTGAACGCACAAACATAGCAACATGACACATGATACTTGATACTTTTCCAAATTTGAGAAGGAAAACACACACATTTTCTGGTTGCGAAGTTTGCATCAGATTATTTCGGATTGCTTTGAGTGAATTTTCCGAAATTTAATATCGCTTGATAAGGTTGTTGGAGCTCTCTCTAATGACTTCTTACGCCTCTTGTGCGTCTTAATGGTTTAGCCTGGGTGAACGCACAAACGTAGCAACATGACACATGATACTTGCAAAGTTTGCATCAGATTATTTCGGATTGCTTCAAGCGGATTTTCCGTAATTTAATATCTCCTGATAAGATTGTTGGAGCTCTCTTCAACGATTGCTTACACCTCTTGTGCGTCTTAGCGCTTTAGCCTGGGTGAACGCACAAACGTAGCAACATGGCACATGATACTTGGTACTTAGCCAAATTTGAGAAGGGAGCACACGCAATTTCTGGTTGCGAAGTTTGCATCAGATTATTTCGTATTGCTTTGAGCGAATTTTACGAAATTTAATATCCCATGATATGGTTGTTGGAGCTCTCTCTAACGATTGCTTAAGCCTCTTGTGCGTCTTACCGGTTTAGCCTGGGTGAACGCACAAACGTAGCAACATGACACATGATACTTGCAAAGTTTGCATCAGATTATTTCGGATTGCTTCGAGCGGATTTTCTGGAATTTAATATCGCCTGATAAATTTGTTGGAGCTCTCTTTAACGATTGCTTACACCTCTTGTGCGTCTTAGCGGTTTATCCTTGGGGAACGCACAAACGTAGCAACATGGCACATGATACTTGGTACTTAGCCAAATTTGAGAAGGGAGCACACACATTTTCTAGTTGCAAAGTTTGCATCAGATTATTTCGGATAGCTTTGAGCGGATTTTCCGGAATTTGACATCGCTTGATAAGGTGGTTTGAGCTCTCTCCAACGATTTCTTACGCCTCTTGTGTGTCTTAGCGATTTAGCCTAGGTGAACGCACAAACGTAGCAACGTGGCACATGATACTTGGTACTTAGCCAAATTTGATAAGGGAGCACACGCAATTTCTGGTTGCGAAGTTTGCATCAGATTATTTCGGATAGCTTTGAGCGGATTTTCCGGAATTTGACATCGCTTGATAAGGTGGTTTGAGCTCTCACCAACGATTGCTTACGCCTCTGGTGCGTCTTAGCTATTTAGCCTGGGTGAACGCACAAACGTAGCAACATGACACATGATACTTGCAAAGTTTGCATCAGATTATTTCGGATTGCTTTCAGCAAATTTTCCGGAATTTAATATCGCCTGATAAGATTGTTGGAGCTCTCTTTAACGATTGCTTACACCTCTTGTGCGTCTTAGCGGTTTAGCCTGGGTGAACGCACAAACGTAGCAACATGGCACATGATAATTGGTACTTAGCCAAATTTGAGAAGGGAGCACACACATTTTCTGGTTGCGAAGTTTGCATCAGATTATTTCGGATTGCTTCAAGCGGATTTTCTGGAATTTAATATCGCCTGATAAGATTGTTGGAGCTCTCTTTAACGATTGCTTACACCTCTTGTGCGTCTTAGAGGTTTAGCCTGGGTGAACGCACAAACGTAGCAAGATGGCACATGATAACGGTTTAGCCTGGGTGAACGCACAAACATAGCAACATGACACATGATACTTGATACTTTTCCAAATTTGAGAAGGGAAACACACACATTTTCTGGTTGCGAAGTTTGCATCAGATTATTTCGGATTGCTTTGAGTGAATTTTCCGAAATTTAATATCGCTTGATAAGGTTGTTGGAGCTCTCTCTAATGACTGCTTACGCCTCTTGTGCGTCTTAACGATTTAGCCTGGGTGAACGCACAAACGTAGCAACATGACACATGATACTTGGTACTTAGCCAAATTTGAGTTGGGAGTACACACATTTTCTGGTTGCGAAGTTTGCATCAGATTATTTCTGATTGCTTTGAGAAAATTTTACGAAATTTAATATCGCATGATAAGGTTGTTGGAGCTCTCTCTAACGATTGCTTACGCCTCTTGTGCGTCTTAGCGGTTTAGCCTGGGTGAACGCACAAACATAGCAACATGACACATGATACTTGCAAAGTTTGCATCAGATTATTTCGGATTGCTTCAAGCGGATTTTCTGGAATTTAATATCGCCTGATAAGATTGTTGGAGCTCTCTTTAACGATTGCTTACACCTCTTGTGCGTCTTAGAGGTTTAGCCTGGGTGAACGCACAAACGTAGCAAGATGGCACATGATAACGGTTTAGCCTGGGTGAACGCACAAACATAGCAACATGACACATGATACTTGATACTTTTCCAAATTTGAGAAGGGAAACACACACATTTTCTGGTTGCGAAGTTTGCATCAGATTATTTCGGATTGCTTTGAGTGAATTTTCCGAAATTTAATATCGCTTGATAAGGTTGTTGGAGCTCTCTCTAATGACTGCTTACGCCGCTTGTGCGTCTTAACGGTTTAGCCTGGGTGAACGCACAAACGTAGCAACATGACACATGATACTTGGTACTTAGCCAAATTTGAGAAGGGAGTACACACATTTTCTGGTTGCGAAGTTTGCATCAGATTATTTCTGATTGCTTTGAGAAAATTTCACGAAATTTAATATCGCATGATAAGGTTGTTGGAGCTCTCTCTAACGATTGCTTACGCCTCTTGTGCGTCTTAGCGGTTTAGCCTGGGTGAACGCACAAACATAGCAACATGACACATGATACTTGCAAAGTTTGCATCAGATTATTTCGGATTGCTTCAAGCGGATTTTCTGGAATTTAATATCGCCTGATAAGATTGTTGGAGCTCTCTTTAACGATTGCTTACACCTCTTGTGCGTCTTAGAGGTTTAGCCTGGGTGAACGCACAAACGTAGCAAGATGGCACATGATAGCGGTTTAGCTTGGGTGAACGCACAAACATAGCAACATGACACATGATACTTGATACTTTTCCAAATTTGAGAAGGAAAACACACACATTTTCTGGTTGCGAAGTTTGCATCAGATTATTTCGGATTGCTTTGAGTGAATTTTCCGAAATTTAATATCGCTTGATAAGGTTGTTGGAGCTCTCTCTAATGACTTCTTACGCCTCTTGTGCGTCTTAATGGTTTAGCCTGGGTGAACGCACAAACGTAGCAACATGACACATGATACTTGCAAAGTTTGCATCAGATTATTTCGGATTGCTTCAAGCGGATTTTCCGTAATTTAATATCTCCTGATAAGATTGTTGGAGCTCTCTTCAACGATTGCTTACACCTCTTGTGCGTCTTAGCGCTTTAGCCTGGGTGAACGCACAAACGTAGCAACATGGCACATGATACTTGGTACTTAGCCAAATTTGAGAAGGGAGCACACGCAATTTCTGGTTGCGAAGTTTGCATCAGATTATTTCGTATTGCTTTGAGCGAATTTTACGAAATTTAATATCCCATGATATGGTTGTTGGAGCTCTCTCTAACGATTGCTTAAGCCTCTTGTGCGTCTTACCGGTTTAGCCTGGGTGAACGCACAAACGTAGCAACATGACACATGATACTTGCAAAGTTTGCATCAGATTATTTCGGATTGCTTCGAGCGGATTTTCTGGAATTTAATATCGCCTGATAAATTTGTTGGAGCTCTCTTTAACGATTGCTTACACCTCTTGTGCGTCTTAGCGGTTTATCCTTGGGGAACGCACAAACGTAGCAACATGGCACATGATACTTGGTACTTAGCCAAATTTGAGAAGGGAGCACACACATTTTCTAGTTGCAAAGTTTGCATCAGATTATTTCGGATAGCTTTGAGCGGATTTTCCGGAATTTGACATCGCTTGATAAGGTGGTTTGAGCTCTCTCCAACGATTTCTTACGCCTCTTGTGTGTCTTAGCGATTTAGCCTAGGTGAACGCACAAACGTAGCAACGTGGCACATGATACTTGGTACTTAGCCAAATTTGATAAGGGAGCACACGCAATTTCTGGTTGCGAAGTTTGCATCAGATTATTTCGGATAGCTTTGAGCGGATTTTCCGGAATTTGACATCGCTTGATAAGGTGGTTTGAGCTCTCACCAACGATTGCTTACGCCTCTGGTGCGTCTTAGCTATTTAGCCTGGGTGAACGCACAAACGTAGCAACATGACACATGATACTTGCAAAGTTTGCATCAGATTATTTCGGATTGCTTTCAGCAAATTTTCCGGAATTTAATATCGCCTGATAAGATTGTTGGAGCTCTCTTTAACGATTGCTTACACCTCTTGTGCGTCTTAGCGGTTTAGCCTGGGTGAACGCACAAACGTAGCAACATGGCACATGATAATTGGTACTTAGCCAAATTTGAGAAGGGAGCACACACATTTTCTGGTTGCGAAGTTTGCATCAGATTATTTCGGATTGCTTCAAGCGGATTTTCTGGAATTTAATATCGCCTGATAAGATTGTTGGAGCTCTCTTTAACGATTGCTTACACCTCTTGTGCGTCTTAGAGGTTTAGCCTGGGTGAACGCACAAACGTAGCAAGATGGCACATGATAACGGTTTAGCCTGGGTGAACGCACAAACATAGCAACATGACACATGATACTTGATACTTTTCCAAATTTGAGAAGGGAAACACACACATTTTCTGGTTGCGAAGTTTGCATCAGATTATTTCGGATTGCTTTGAGTGAATTTTCCGAAATTTAATATCGCTTGATAAGGTTGTTGGAGCTCTCTCTAATGACTGCTTACGCCTCTTGTGCGTCTTAACGGTTTAGCCTGGGTGAACGCACAAACGTAGCAACATGACACATGATACTTGGTACTTAGCCAAATTTGAGTTGGGAGTACACACATTTTCTGGTTGCGAAGTTTGCATCAGATTATTTCTGATTGCTTTGAGAAAATTTTACGAAATTTAATATCGCATGATAAGGTTGTTGGAGCTCTCTCTAACGATTGCTTACGCCTCTTGTGCGTCTTAGCGGTTTAGCCTGGGTGAACGCACAAACATAGCAACATGACACATGATACTTGCAAAGTTTGCATCAGATTATTTCGGATTGCTTCAAGCGGATTTTCTGGAATTTAATATCGCCTGATAAGATTGTTGGAGCTCTCTTTAACGATTGCTTACACCTCTTGTGCGTCTTAGAGGTTTAGCCTGGGTGAACGCACAAACGTAGCAAGATGGCACATGATAGCGATTTAGCCTGGGTGAACGCACAAACATAGCAACATGACACATGATACTTGATACTTTTCCAAATTTGAGAAGGGAAACACACACATTTTCTGGTTGCGAAGTTTGCATCAGATTATTTCGGATTGCTTTGAGTGAATTTTCCGAAATTTAATATCGCTTGATAAGGTTGTTGGAGCTCTCTCTAATGACTGCTTACGCCTCTTGTTCGTCTTAATGGTTTAGCCTGGGTGAACGCACAAACGTAGCAACATGACACATGATACTTGCAAAGTTTGCATCAGATTATTTCGGATTGCTTCAAGCGGATTTTCCGTAATTTAATATCTCCTGATAAGATTGTTGGAGCTCTCTTCAACGATTGCTTACACCTCTTGTGCGTCTTAGCGCTTTAGCCTGGGTGAACGCACAAACGTAGCAACATGGCACATGATACTTGGTACTTAGCCAAATTTGAGAAGGGAGCACACGCAATTTCTGGTTGCGAAGTTTGCATCAGATTATTTCGTATTGCTTTGAGCGAATTTTACGAAATTTAATATCCCATGATATGGTTGTTGGAGCTCTCTCTAACGATTGCTTAAGCCTCTTGTGCGTCTTACCGGTTTAGCCTGGGTGAACGCACAAACGTAGCAAGATGGCACATGATAGCGGTTTAGCCTGGGTGAACGCACAAACATAGCAACATGACACATGATACTTGATACTTTTCCAAATTTGAGAAGGGAAACACACACATTTTCTGGTTGCGAAGTTTGCATCAGATTATTTCGGATTGCTTTGAGTGAATTTTCCGAAATTTAATATCGCTTGATAAGGATGTTGGAGCTATCTCTAATGACTGCTTACGCCTCTTGTGCGTCTTAATGGTTTAGCCTGGGTGAACGCACAAACGTAGCAACATGACACATGATACTTGCAAAGTTTGCATCAGATTATTTCGGATTGCTTCAAGCGGATTTTCCGTAATTTAATATCTCCTGATAAGATTGTTGGAGCTCTCTTCAACGATTGCTTACACCTCTTGTGCGTCTTAGCGCTTTAGCCTGGGTGAACGCACAAACGTAGCAACATGGCACATGATACTTGGTACTTAGCCAAATTTGAGAAGGGAGCACACGCAATTTCTGGTTGCGAAGTTTGCATCAGATTATTTCGTATTGCTTTGAGCGAATTTTACGAAATTTAATATCCCATGATATGGTTGTTGGAGCTCTCTCTAACGATTGCTTAAGCCTCTTGTGCGTCTTACCGGTTTAGCCTGGGTGAACGCACAAACGTAGCAACATGACACATGATACTTGCAAAGTTTGCATCAGATTATTTCGGATTGCTTCGAGCGGATTTTCCGGAATTTAATATCGCCTGATAAATTTGTTGGAGCTCTCTTTAACGATTGCTTACACCTCTTGTGCGTCTTAGCGGTTTATCCTTGGGGAACGCACAAACGTAGCAACATGGCACATGATACTTGGTACTTAGCCAAATTTGAGAAGGGAGCACACACATTTTCTGGTTGCAAAGTTTGCATCAGATTATTTCGGATAGCTTTGAGCGGATTTTCCGGAATTTGACATCGCTTGATAAGGTGGTTTGAGCTCTCTCCAACGATTGCTTACGCCTCTTGTGTGTCTTAGCGATTTAGCCTAGGTGAACGCACAAACGTAGCAACGTGGCACATGATACTTGGTACTTAGCCAAATTTGATAAGGGAGCACACGCGATTTCTGGTTGCGAAGTTTGCATCAGATTATTTCGGATAGCTTTGAGCGGATTTTCCGGAATTTGACATCGCTTGATAAGGTGGTTTGAGCTCTCACCAACGATTGCTTACGCCTCTGGTGTGTCTTAGCTATTTAGCCTGGGTGAACGCACAAACGTAGCAACATGACACATGATACTTGCAAAGTTTGCATCAGATTATTTCGGATTGCTTTCAGCAAATTTTCCGGAATTTAATATCGCCTGATAAGATTGTTGGAGCTCTCTTTAACGATTGCTTACACCTCTTGTGCGTCTTAGCGGTTTAGCCTGGGTGAACGCACAAACGTAGCAACATGGCACATGATAATTGGTACTTAGCCAAATTTGAGAAGGGAGCACACACATTTTCTGGTTGCGAAGTTTGCATCAGATTATTTCGGATTGCTTCAAGCGGATTTTCTGGAATTTAATATCGCCTGATAAGATTGTTGGAGCTCTCTTTAACGATTGCTTACACCTCTTGTGCGTCTTAGAGGTTTAGCCTGGGTGAACGCACAAACGTAGCAAGATGGCACATGATAACGGTTTAGCCTGGGTGAACGCACAAACATAGCAACATGACACATGATACTTGATACTTTTCCAAATTTGAGAAGGGAAACACACACATTTTCTGGTTGCGAAGTTTGCATCAGATTATTTCGGATTGCTTTGAGTGAATTTTCCGAAATTTAATATCGCTTGATAAGGTTGTTGGAGCTCTCTCTAATGACTGCTTACGCCTCTTGTGCGTCTTAACGGTTTAGCCTGGGTGAACGCACAAACGTAGCAACATGACACATGATACTTGGTACTTAGCCAAATTTGAGTTGGGAGTACACACATTTTCTGGTTGCGAAGTTTGCATCAGATTATTTCTGATTGCTTTGAGAAAATTTTACGAAATTTAATATCGCATGATAAGGTTGTTGGAGCTCTCTCTAACGATTGCTTACGCCTCTTGTGCGTCTTAGCGGTTTAGCCTGGGTGAACGCACAAACATAGCAACATGACACATGATACTTGCAAAGTTTGCATCAGATTATTTCGGATTGCTTCAAGCGGATTTTCTGGAATTTAATATCGCCTGATAAGATTGTTGGAGCTCTCTTTAACGATTGCTTACACCTCTTGTGCGTCTTAGAGGTTTAGCCTGGGTGAACGCACAAACGTAGCAAGATGGCACATGATAGCGGTTTAGCCTGGGTGAACGCACAAACATAGCAACATGACACATGATACTTGATACTTTTCCAAATTTGAGAAGGGAAACACACACATTTTCTGGTTGCGAAGTTTGCATCAGATTATTTCGGATTGCTTTGAGTGAATTTTCCGAAATTTAATATCGCTTGATAAGGTTGTTGGAGCTCTCTCTAATGACTGCTTACGCCTCTTGTTCGTCTTAATGGTTTAGCCTGGGTGAACGCACAAACGTAGCAACATGACACATGATACTTGCAAAGTTTGCATCAGATTATTTCGGATTGCTTCAAGCGGATTTTCCGTAATTTAATATCTCCTGATAAGATTGTTGGAGCTCTCTTCAACGATTGCTTGCACCTCTTGTGCGTCTTAGCGCTTTAGCCTGGGTGAACGCACAAACGTAGCAACATGGCACATGATACTTGGTACTTAGCCAAATTTGAGAAGGGAGCACACGCAATTTCTGGTTGCGAAGTTTGCATCAGATTATTTCGTATTGCTTTGAGCGAATTTTACGAAATTTAATATCCCATGATATGGTTGTTGGAGCTCTCTCTAACGATTGCTTAAGCCTCTTGTGCGTCTTACCGGTTTAGCCTGGGTGAACGCACAAACGTAGCAAGATGGCACATGATAGCGGTTTAGCCTGGGTGAACGCACAAACATAGCAACATGACACATGATACTTGATACTTTTCCAAATTTGAGAAGGGAAACACACACATTTTCTGGTTGCGAAGTTTGCATCAGATTATTTCGGATTGCTTTGAGTGAATTTTCCGAAATTTAATATCGCTTGATAAGGATGTTGGAGCTCTCTCTAATGACTGCTTACGCCTCTTGTGCGTCTTAATGGTTTAGCCTGGGTGAACGCACAAACGTAGCAACATGACACATGATACTTGCAAAGTTTGCATCAGATTATTTCGGATTGCTTCAAGCGGATTTTCCGTAATTTAATATCTCCTGATAAGATTGTTGGAGCTCTCTTCAACGATTGCTTACACCTCTTGTGCGTCTTAGCGCTTTAGCCTGGGTGAACGCACAAACGTAGCAACATGGCACATGATACTTGGTACTTAGCCAAATTTGAGAAGGGAGCACACGCAATTTCTGGTTGCGAAGTTTGCATCAGATTATTTCGTATTGCTTTGAGCGAATTTTACGAAATTTAATATCCCATGATATGGTTGTTGGAGCTCTCTCTAACGATTGCTTAAGCCTCTTGTGCGTCTTACCGGTTTAGCCTGGGTGAACGCACGAACGTAGCAACATGACACATGATACTTGCAAAGTTTGCATCAGATTATTTCGGATTGCTTCGAGCGGATTTTCCGGAATTTAATATCGCCTGATAAATTTGTTGGAGCTCTCTTTAACGATTGCTTACACCTCTTGTGCGTCTTAGCGGTTTATCCTTGGGGAACGCACAAACGTAGCAACATGGCACATGATACTTGGTACTTAGCCAAATTTGAGAAGGGAGCACACACATTTTCTGGTTGCAAAGTTTGCATCAGATTATTTCGGATAGCTTTGAGCGGATTTTCCGGAATTTGACATCGCTTGATAAGGTGGTTTGAGCTCTCACCAACGATTGCTTACGCCTCTGGTGTGTCTTAGCTATTTAGCCTGGGTGAACGCACAAACGTAGCAACATGACACATGATACTTGCAAAGTTTGCATCAGATTATTTCGGATTGCTTTCAGCAAATTTTCCGGAATTTAATATCGCCTGATAAGATTGTTGGAGCTCTCTTTAACGATTGCTTACACCTCTTGTGCGTCTTAGCGGTTTAGCCTGGGTGAACGCACAAACGTAGCAACATGGCACATGATAATTGGTACTTAGCCAAATTTGAGAAGGGAGCACACACATTTTCTGGTTGCGAAGTTTGCATCAGATTATTTCGGATTGCTTCAAGCGGATTTTCTGGAATTTAATATCGCCTGATAAGATTGTTGGAGCTCTCTTTAACGATTGCTTACACCTCTTGTGCGTCTTAGAGGTTTAGCCTGGGTGAACGCACAAACGTAGCAAGATGGCACATGATAACGGTTTAGCCTGGGTGAACGCACAAACATAGCAACATGACACATGATACTTGATACTTTTCCAAATTTGAGAAGGGAAACACACACATTTTCTGGTTGCGAAGTTTGCATCAGATTATTTCGGATTGCTTTGAGTGAATTTTCCGAAATTTAATATCGCTTGATAAGGTTGTTGGAGCTCTCTCTAATGACTGCTTACGCCTCTTGTGCGTCTTAACGGTTTAGCCTGGGTGAACGCACAAACGTAGCAACATGACACATGATACTTGGTACTTAGCCAAATTTGAGTTGGGAGTACACACATTTTCTGGTTGCGAAGTTTGCATCAGATTATTTCTGATTGCTTTGAGAAAATTTTACGAAATTTAATATCGCATGATAAGGTTGTTGGAGCTCTCTCTAACGATTGCTTACGCCTCTTGTGCGTCTTAGCGGTTTAGCCTGGGTGAACGCACAAACATAGCAACATGACACATGATACTTGCAAAGTTTGCATCAGATTATTTCGGATTGCTTCAAGCGGATTTTCTGGAATTTAATATCGCCTGATAAGATTGTTGGAGCTCTCTTTAACGATTGCTTACACCTCTTGTGCGTCTTAGAGGTTTAGCCTGGGTGAACGCACAAACGTAGCAAGATGGCACATGATAGCGGTTTAGCCTGGGTGAACGCACAAACATAGCAACATGACACATGATACTTGATACTTTTCCAAATTTGAGAAGGGAAACACACACATTTTCTGGTTGCGAAGTTTGCATCAGATTATTTCGGATTGCTTTGAGTGAATTTTCCGAAATTTAATATCGCTTGATAAGGTTGTTGGAGCTCTCTCTAATGACTGCTTACGCCTCTTGTTCGTCTTAATGGTTTAGCCTGGGTGAACGCACAAACGTAGCAACATGACACATGATACTTGCAAAGTTTGCATCAGATTATTTCGGATTGCTTCAAGCGGATTTTCCGTAATTTAATATCTCCTGATAAGATTGTTGGAGCTCTCTTCAACGATTGCTTGCACCTCTTGTGCGTCTTAGCGCTTTAGCCTGGGTGAACGCACAAACGTAGCAACATGGCACATGATACTTGGTACTTAGCCAAATTTGAGAAGGGAGCACACGCAATTTCTGGTTGCGAAGTTTGCATCAGATTATTTCGTATTGCTTTGAGCGAATTTTACGAAATTTAATATCCCATGATATGGTTGTTGGAGCTCTCTCTAACGATTGCTTAAGCCTCTTGTGCGTCTTACCGGTTTAGCCTGGGTGAACGCACAAACGTAGCAAGATGGCACATGATAGCGGTTTAGCCTGGGTGAACGCACAAACATAGCAACATGACACATGATACTTGATACTTTTCCAAATTTGAGAAGGGAAACACACACATTTTCTGGTTGCGAAGTTTGCATCAGATTATTTCGGATTGCTTTGAGTGAATTTTCCGAAATTTAATATCGCTTGATAAGGATGTTGGAGCTCTCTCTAATGACTGCTTACGCCTCTTGTGCGTCTTAATGGTTTAGCCTGGGTGAACGCACAAACGTAGCAACATGACACATGATACTTGCAAAGTTTGCATCAGATTATTTCGGATTGCTTCAAGCGGATTTTCCGTAATTTAATATCTCCTGATAAGATTGTTGGAGCTCTCTTCAACGATTGCTTACACCTCTTGTGCGTCTTAGCGCTTTAGCCTGGGTGAACGCACAAACGTAGCAACATGGCACATGATACTTGGTACTTAGCCAAATTTGAGAAGGGAGCACACGCAATTTCTGGTTGCGAAGTTTGCATCAGATTATTTCGTATTGCTTTGAGCGAATTTTACGAAATTTAATATCCCATGATATGGTTGTTGGAGCTCTCTCTAACGATTGCTTAAGCCTCTTGTGCGTCTTACCGGTTTAGCCTGGGTGAACGCACGAACGTAGCAACATGACACATGATACTTGCAAAGTTTGCATCAGATTATTTCGGATTGCTTCGAGCGGATTTTCCGGAATTTAATATCGCCTGATAAATTTGTTGGAGCTCTCTTTAACGATTGCTTACACCTCTTGTGCGTCTTAGCGGTTTATCCTTGGGGAACGCACAAACGTAGCAACATGGCACATGATACTTGGTACTTAGCCAAATTTGAGAAGGGAGCACACACATTTTCTGGTTGCAAAGTTTGCATCAGATTATTTCGGATAGCTTTGAGCGGATTTTCCGGAATTTGACATCGCTTGATAAGGTGGTTTGAGCTCTCACCAACGATTGCTTACGCCTCTGGTGTGTCTTAGCTATTTAGCCTGGGTGAACGCACAAACGTAGCAACATGACACATGATACTTGCAAAGTTTGCATCAGATTATTTCGGATTGCTTTCAGCAAATTTTCCGGAATTTAATATCGCCTGATAAGATTGTTGGAGCTCTCTTTAACGATTGCTTACACCTCTTGTGCGTCTTAGCGGTTTAGCCTGGGTGAACGCACAAACGTAGCAACATGGCACATGATAATTGGTACTTAGCCAAATTTGAGAAGGGAGCACACACATTTTCTGGTTGCGAAGTTTGCATCAGATTATTTCGGATTGCTTCAAGCGGATTTTCTGGAATTTAATATCGCCTGATAAGATTGTTGGAGCTCTCTTTAACGATTGCTTACACCTCTTGTGCGTCTTAGAGGTTTAGCCTGGGTGAACGCACAAACGTAGCAAGATGGCACATGATAACGGTTTAGCCTGGGTGAACGCACAAACATAGCAACATGACACATGATACTTGATACTTTTCCAAATTTGAGAAGGGAAACACACACATTTTCTGGTTGCGAAGTTTGCATCAGATTATTTCGGATTGCTTTGAGTGAATTTTCCGAAATTTAATATCGCTTGATAAGGTTGTTGGAGCTCTCTCTAATGACTGCTTACGCCTCTTGTGCGTCTTAACGGTTTAGCCTGGGTGAACGCACAAACGTAGCAACATGACACATGATACTTGGTACTTAGCCAAATTTGAGTTGGGAGTACACACATTTTCTGGTTGCGAAGTTTGCATCAGATTATTTCTGATTGCTTTGAGAAAATTTTACGAAATTTAATATCGCATGATAAGGTTGTTGGAGCTCTCTCTAACGATTGCTTACGCCTCTTGTGCGTCTTAGCGGTTTAGCCTGGGTGAACGCACAAACATAGCAACATGACACATGATACTTGCAAAGTTTGCATCAGATTATTTCGGATTGCTTCAAGCGGATTTTCTGGAATTTAATATCGCCTGATAAGATTGTTGGAGCTCTCTTTAACGATTGCTTACACCTCTTGTGCGTCTTAGAGGTTTAGCCTGGGTGAACGCACAAACGTAGCAACATGGCACATGATAATTGGTACTTAGCCAAATTTGAGAAGGGAGCACACACATTTTCTGGTTGCGAAGTTTGCATCAGATTATTTCGGATTGCTTCAAGCGGATTTTCTGGAATTTAATATCGCCTGATAAGATTGTTGGAGCTCTCTTTAACGATTGCTTACACCTCTTGTGCGTCTTAGAGGTTTAGCCTGGGTGAACGCACAAACGTAGCAAGATGGCACATGATAACGGTTTAGCCTGGGTGAACGCACAAACATAGCAACATGACACATGATACTTGATACTTTTCCAAATTTGAGAAGGGAAACACACACATTTTCTGGTTGCGAAGTTTGCATCAGATTATTTCGGATTGCTTTGAGTGAATTTTCCGAAATTTAATATCGCTTGATAAGGTTGTTGGAGCTCTCTCTAATGACTGCTTACGCCTCTTGTTCGTCTTAATGGTTTAGCCTGGGTGAACGCACAAACGTAGCAACATGACACATGATACTTGCAAAGTTTGCATCAGATTATTTCGGATTGCTTCAAGCGGATTTTCCGTAATTTAATATCTCCTGATAAGATTGTTGGAGCTCTCTTCAACGATTGCTTACACCTCTTGTGCGTCTTAGCGCTTTAGCCTGGGTGAACGCACAAACGTAGCAACATGGCACATGATACTTGGTACTTAGCCAAATTTGAGAAGGGAGCACACGCAATTTCTGGTTGCGAAGTTTGCATCAGATTATTTCGTATTGCTTTGAGCGAATTTTACGAAATTTAATATCCCATGATATGGTTGTTGGAGCTCTCTCTAACGATTGCTTAAGCCTCTTGTGCGTCTTACCGGTTTAGCCTGGGTGAACGCACAAACGTAGCAAGATGGCACATGATAGCGGTTTAGCCTGGGTGAACGCACAAACATAGCAACATGACACATGATACTTGATACTTTTCCAAATTTGAGAAGGGAAACACACACATTTTCTGGTTGCGAAGTTTGCATCAGATTATTTCGGATTGCTTTGAGTGAATTTTCCGAAATTTAATATCGCTTGATAAGGATGTTGGAGCTCTCTCTAATGACTGCTTACGCCTCTTGTGCGTCTTAATGGTTTAGCCTGGGTGAACGCACAAACGTAGCAACATGACACATGATACTTGCAAAGTTTGCATCAGATTATTTCGGATTGCTTCAAGCGGATTTTCCGTAATTTAATATCTCCTGATAAGATTGTTGGAGCTCTCTTCAACGATTGCTTACACCTCTTGTGCGTCTTAGCGCTTTAGCCTGGGTGAACGCACAAACGTAGCAACATGGCACATGATACTTGGTACTTAGCCAAATTTGAGAAGGGAGCACACGCAATTTCTGGTTGCGAAGTTTGCATCAGATTATTTCGTATTGCTTTGAGCGAATTTTACGAAATTTAATATCCCATGATATGGTTGTTGGAGCTCTCTCTAACGATTGCTTAAGCCTCTTGTGCGTCTTACCGGTTTAGCCTGGGTGAACGCACGAACGTAGCAACATGACACATGATACTTGCAAAGTTTGCATCAGATTATTTCGGATTGCTTCGAGCGGATTTTCCGGAATTTAATATCGCCTGATAAATTTGTTGGAGCTCTCTTTAACGATTGCTTACACCTCTTGTGCGTCTTAGCGGTTTATCCTTGGGGAACGCACAAACGTAGCAACATGGCACATGATACTTGGTACTTAGCCAAATTTGAGAAGGGAGCACACACATTTTCTGGTTGCAAAGTTTGCATCAGATTATTTCGGATAGCTTTGAGCGGATTTTCCGGAATTTGACATCGCTTGATAAGGTGGTTTGAGCTCTCTCCAACGATTGCTTACGCCTCTTGTGTGTCTTAGCGATTTAGCCTAGGTGAACGCACAAACGTAGCAACGTGGCACATGATACTTGGTACTTAGCCAAATTTGATAAGGGAGCACACGCAATTTCTGGTTGCGAAGTTTGCATCAGATTATTTCGGATAGCTTTGAGCGGATTTTCCGGAATTTGACATCGCTTGATAAGGTGGTTTGAGCTCTCACCAACGATTGCTTACGCCTCTGGTGTGTCTTAGCTATTTAGCCTGGGTGAACGCACAAACGTAGCAACATGACACATGATACTTGCAAAGTTTGCATCAGATTATTTCGGATTGCTTTCAGCAAATTTTCCGGAATTTAATATCGCCTGATAAGATTGTTGGAGCTCTCTTTAACGATTGCTTACACCTCTTGTGCGTCTTAGCGGTTTAGCCTGGGTGAACGCACAAACGTAGCAACATGGCACATGATAATTGGTACTTAGCCAAATTTGAGAAGGGAGCACACACATTTTCTGGTTGCGAAGTTTGCATCAGATTATTTCGGATTGCTTCAAGCGGATTTTCTGGAATTTAATATCGCCTGATAAGATTGTTGGAGCTCTCTTTAACGATTGCTTACACCTCTTGTGCGTCTTAGAGGTTTAGCCTGGGTGAACGCACAAACGTAGCAAGATGGCACATGATAGCGGTTTAGCCTGGGTGAACGCACAAACATAGCAACATGACACATGATACTTGATACTTTTCCAAATTTGAGAAGGGAAACACACACATTTTCTGGTTGCGAAGTTTGCATCAGATTATTTCGGATTGCTTTGAGTGAATTTTCCGAAATTTAATATCGCTTGATAAGGTTGTTGGAGCTCTCTCTAATGACTGCTTACGCCTCTTGTGCGTCTTAATGGTTTAGCCTGGGTGAACGCACAAACGTAGCAACATGACACATGATACTTGCAAAGTTTGCATCAGATTATTTCGGATTGCTTCAAGCGGATTTTCCGTAATTTAATATCTCCTGATAAGATTGTTGGAGCTCTCTTCAACGATTGCTTACACCTCTTGTGCGTCTTAGCGCTTTAGCCTGGGTGAACGCACAAACGTAGCAACATGGCACATGATACTTGGTACTTAGCCAAATTTGAGAAGGGAGCACACGCATTTTCTGGTTGCGAAGTTTGCATCAGATTATTTCTGATTTCTTTGAGAAAATTTTACGAAATTTAATATCGCATGATAAAGTTGTTGGAGCTCTCTCTAACGATTGCTTACGCCTCTTGTGCGTCTTAGCGGTTTAGCCTGGGTGAACGCACAAACATAGCAACATGACACATGATACTTGCAAAGTTTGCATCAGATTATTTCGGATTGCTTCAAGCGGATTTTCTGGAATTTAATATCGCCTGATAAGATTGTTGGAGCTCTCTTTAACGATTGCTTACACCTCTTGTGCGTCTTAGAGGTTTAGCCTGGGTGAACGCACAAACGTAGCAAGATGGCACATGATAGCGGTTTAGCCTGGGTGAACGCACAAACATAGCAACATGACACATGATACTTGATACTTTTCCAAATTTGAGAAGGGAAACACACACATTTTCTGGTTGCGAATTTTGCATCAGATTATTTCGGATTGCTTTGAGTGAATTTTCCGAAATTTAATATCGCTTGATAAGGTTGTTGGAGCTCTCTCTAATGACTTCTTACGCCTCTTGTGCGTCTTAACGGTTTAGCCTGGGTGAACGCACAAACGTAGCAACATGACACATGATACTTGGTACTTAGCCAAATTTGAGATGGGAGTACACACATTTTCTGGTTGCGAAGTTTGCATCAGATTATTTCTGATTGCTTTGAGAAAATTTTACGAAATTTAATATCGCATGATAAGGTTGTTGGAGCTCTCTCTAACGATTGCTTACGCCTCTTGTGCGTCTTAGCGGTTTAGCCTGGGTGAACGCACAAACATAGCAACATGACACATGATACTTGCAAAGTTTGCATCAGATTATTTCGGATTGCTTCGAGCGGATTTTCCGGAATTTAATATCGCCTGATAAATTTGTTGGAGCTCTCTTTAACGATTGTTTACACCTCTTGTGCGTCTTAGCGGTTTATCCTTGGGGAACGCACAAACGTAGCAACATGGCACATGATACTTGGTACTTAGCCAAATTTGAGAAGGGAGCACACACATTTTCTGGTTGCAAAGTTTGCATCAGATTATTTCGGATAGCTTTGAGCGGATTTTCCGGAATTTGACATCGCTTGATAAGGTGGTTTGAGCTCTCTCCAACGATTGCTTACGCCTCTTGTGTGTCTTAGCGATTTAGCCTAGGTGAACGCACAAACGTAGCAACGTGGCACATGATACTTGGTACTTAGCCAAATTAGATAAGGGAGCACACGCAATTTCTGGTTGCGAAGTTTGCATTAGATTATTTCGGATAGCTTTGAGCGGATTTTCCGGAATTTGACATCGCTTGATAAGGTGGTTTGAGCTCTCACCAACGATTGCTTACGCCTCTGGTGCGTCTTAGCTATTTAGCCTGGGTGAACGCACAAACGTAGCAACATGACACATGATACTTGCAAAGTTTGCATCAGATTATTTCGGATTGCTTTCAGCAAATTTTCCGGAATTTAATATCGCCTGATAAGATTGTTGGAGCTCTCTTTAACGATTGCTTACACCTCTTGTGCGTCTTAGCGGTTTAGCCTGGGTGAACGCACAAACGTAGCAACATGGCACATGATAATTGGTACTTAGCCAAATTTGAGAAGGGAGCACACACATTTTCTGGTTGCGAAGTTTGCATCAGATTATTTCGGATTGCTTCAAGCGGATTTTCTGGAATTTAATATCGCCTGATAAGATTGTTGGAGCTCTCTTTAACGATTGCTTACACCTCTTGTGCGTCTTAGAGGTTTAGCCTGGGTGAACGCACAAACGTAGCAAGATGGCACATGATAACGGTTTAGCCTGGGTGAACGCACAAACATAGCAACATGACACATGATACTTGATACTTTTCCAAATTTGAGAAGGGAAACACACACATTTTCTGGTTGCGAAGTTTGCATCAGATTATTTCGGATTGCTTTGAGTGAATTTTCCGAAATTTAATATCGCTTGATAAGGTTGTTGGAGCTCTCTCTAATGACTGCTTACGCCTCTTGTGCGTCTTAACGGTTTAGCCTGGGTGAACGCACAAACGTAGCAACATGACACATGATACTTGGTACTTAGCCAAATTTGAGTTGGGAGTACACACATTTTCTGGTTGCGAAGTTTGCATCAGATTATTTCTGATTGCTTTGAGAAAATTTTACGAAATTTAATATCGCATGATAAGGTTGTTGGAGCTCTCTCTAACGATTGCTTACGCCTCTTGTGCGTCTTAGCGGTTTAGCCTGGGTGAACGCACAAACATAGCAACATGACACATGATACTTGCAAAGTTTGCATCAGATTATTTCGGATTGCTTCAAGCGGATTTTCTGGAATTTAATATCGCCTGATAAGATTGTTGGAGCTCTCTTTAACGATTGCTTACACCTCTTGTGCGTCTTAGAGGTTTAGCCTGGGTGAACGCACAAACGTAGCAAGATGGCACATGATAGCGGTTTAGCCTGGGTGAACGCACAAACATAGCAACATGACACATGATACTTGATACTTTTCCAAATTTGAGAAGGGAAACACACACATTTTCTGGTTGCGAAGTTTGCATCAGATTATTTCGGATTGCTTTGAGTGAATTTTCCGAAATTTAATATCGCTTGATAAGGTTGTTGGAGCTCTCTCTAATGACTGCTTACGCCTCTTGTTCGTCTTAATGGTTTAGCCTGGGTGAACGCACAAACGTAGCAACATGACACATGATACTTGCAAAGTTTGCATCAGATTATTTCGGATTGCTTCAAGCGGATTTTCCGTAATTTAATATCTCCTGATAAGATTGTTGGAGCTCTCTTCAACGATTGCTTGCACCTCTTGTGCGTCTTAGCGCTTTAGCCTGGGTGAACGCACAAACGTAGCAACATGGCACATGATACTTGGTACTTAGCCAAATTTGAGAAGGGAGCACACGCAATTTCTGGTTGCGAAGTTTGCATCAGATTATTTCGTATTGCTTTGAGCGAATTTTACGAAATTTAATATCCCATGATATGGTTGTTGGAGCTCTCTCTAACGATTGCTTAAGCCTCTTGTGCGTCTTACCGGTTTAGCCTGGGTGAACGCACAAACGTAGCAAGATGGCACATGATAGCGGTTTAGCCTGGGTGAACGCACAAACATAGCAACATGACACATGATACTTGATACTTTTCCAAATTTGAGAAGGGAAACACACACATTTTCTGGTTGCGAAGTTTGCATCAGATTATTTCGGATTGCTTTGAGTGAATTTTCCGAAATTTAATATCGCTTGATAAGGATGTTGGAGCTCTCTCTAATGACTGCTTACGCCTCTTGTGCGTCTTAATGGTTTAGCCTGGGTGAACGCACAAACGTAGCAACATGACACATGATACTTGCAAAGTTTGCATCAGATTATTTCGGATTGCTTCAAGCGGATTTTCCGTAATTTAATATCTCCTGATAAGATTGTTGGAGCTCTCTTCAACGATGGCTTACACCTCTTGTGCGTCTTAGCGCTTTAGCCTGGGTGAACGCACAAACGTAGCAACATGGCACATGATACTTGGTACTTAGCCAAATTTGAGAAGGGAGCACACGCAATTTCTGGTTGCGAAGTTTGCATCAGATTATTTCGTATTGCTTTGAGCGAATTTTACGAAATTTAATATCCCATGATATGGTTGTTGGAGCTCTCTCTAACGATTGCTTAAGCCTCTTGTGCGTCTTACCGGTTTAGCCTGGGTGAACGCACAAACGTAGCAACATGACACATGATACTTGCAAAGTTTGCATCAGATTATTTCGGATTGCTTCGAGCGGATTTTCCGGAATTTAATATCGCCTGATAAATTTGTTGGAGCTCTCTTTAACGATTGCTTACACCTCTTGTGCGTCTTAGCGGTTTATCCTTGGGGAACGCACAAACGTAGCAACATGGCACATGATACTTGGTACTTAGCCAAATTTGAGAAGGGAGCACACACATTTTCTGGTTGCAAAGTTTGCATCAGATTATTTCGGATAGCTTTGAGCGGATTTTCCGGAATTTGACATCGCTTGATAAGGTGGTTTGAGCTCTCTCCAACGATTGCTTACGCCTCTTGTGTGTCTTAGCGATTTAGCCTAGGTGAACGCACAAACGTAGCAACGTGGCACATGATACTTGGTACTTAGCCAAATTTGATAAGGGAGCACACGCAATTTCTGGTTGCGAAGTTTGCATCAGATTATTTCGGATAGCTTTGAGCGGATTTTCCGGAATTTGACATCGCTTGATAAGGTGGTTTGAGCTCTCACCAACGATTGCTTACGCCTCTGGTGTGTCTTAGCTATTTAGCCTCGGTGAACGCACAAACGTAGCAACATGACACATGATACTTGCAAAGTTTGCATCAGATTATTTCGGATTGCTTTCAGCAAATTTTCCGGAATTTAATATCGCCTGATAAGATTGTTGGAGCTCTCTTTAACGATTGCTTACACCTCTTGTGCGTCTTAGCGGTTTAGCCTGGGTGAACGCACAAACGTAGCAACATGGCACATGATAATTGGTACTTAGCCAAATTTGAGAAGGGAGCACACACATTTTCTGGTTGCGAAGTTTGCATCAGATTATTTCGGATTACTTCAAGCGGATTTTCTGGAATTTAATATCGCCTGATAAGATTGTTGGAGCTCTCTTTAACGATTGCTTACACCTCTTGTGCGTCTTAGAGGTTTAGCCTGGGTGAACGCACAAACGTAGCAAGATGGCACATGATAGCGGTTTAGCCTGGGTGAACGCACAAACATAGCAACATGACACATGATACTTGATACTTTTCCAAATTTGAGAAGGGAAACACACACATTTTCTGGTTGCGAAGTTTGCATGAGATTATTTCGGATTGCTTTGAGTGAATTTTCCGAAATTTAATATCGCTTGATAAGGTTGTTGGAGCTCTCTCTAATGACTGCTTACGCCTCTTGTGCGTCTTAATGGTTTAGCCTGGGTGAACGCACAAACGTAGCAACATGACACATGATACTTGCAAAGTTTGCATCAGATTATTTCGGATTGCTTCAAGCGGATTTTCCGTAATTTAATATCTCCTGATAAGATTGTTGGAGCTCTCTTCAACGATTGCTTACACCTCTTGTGCGTCTTAGCGCTTTAGCCTGGGTGAACGCACAAACGTAGCAACATGGCACATGATACTTGGTACTTAGCCAAATTTGAGAAGGGAGCACACGCATTTTCTGGTTGCGAAGTTTGCATCAGATTATTTCTGATTTCTTTGAGAAAATTTTACGAAATTTAATATCGCATGATAAAGTTGTTGGAGCTCTCTCTAACGATTGCTTACGCCTCTTGTGCGTCTTAGCGGTTTAGCCTGGGTGAACGCACAAACATAGCAACATGACACATGATACTTGCAAAGTTTGCATCAGATTATTTCGGATTGCTTCAAGCGGATTTTCTGGAATTTAATATCGCCTGATAAGATTGTTGGAGCTCTCTTTAACGATTGCTTACACCTCTTGTGCGTCTTAGAGGTTTAGCCTGGGTGAACGCACAAACGTAGCAACATGACACATGATACTTGCAAAGTTTGCATCAGATTATTTCGGATTGCTTCAAGCGGATTTTCCGTAATTTAATATCTCCTGATAAGATTGTTGGAGCTCTCTTCAACGATTGCTTACACCTCTTGTGCGTCTTAGCGCTTTAGCCTGGGTGAACGCACAAACGTAGCAACATGGCACATGATACTTGGTACTTAGCCAAATTTGAGAAGGGAGCACACGCAATTTCTGGTTGCGAAGTTTGCATCAGATTATTTCGTATTGCTTTGAGCGAATTTTACGAAATTTAATATCCCATGATATGGTTGTTGGAGCTCTCTCTAACGATTGCTTAAGCCTCTTGTGCGTCTTACCGGTTTAGCCTGGGTGAACGCACAAACGTAGCAACATGACACATGATACTTGCAAAGTTTGCATCAGATTATTTCGGATTGCTTCGAGCGGATTTTCCGGAATTTAATATCGCCTGATAAATTTGTTGGAGCTCTCTTTAACGATTGCTTACACCTCTTGTGCGTCTTAGCGGTTTATCCTTGGGGAACGCACAAACGTAGCAACATGGCACATGATACTTGGTACTTAGCCAAATTTGAGAAGGGAGCACACACATTTTCTGGTTGCAAAGTTTGCATCAGATTATTTCGGATAGCTTTGAGCGGATTTTCCGGAATTTGACATCGCTTGATAAGGTGGTTTGAGCTCTCTCCAACGATTGCTTACGCCTCTTGTGTGTCTTAGCGATTTAGCCTAGGTGAACGCACAAACGTAGCAACGTGGCACATGATACTTGGTACTTAGCCAAATTTGATAAGGGAGCACACGCAATTTCTGGTTGCGAAGTTTGCATCAGATTATTTCGGATAGCTTTGAGCGGATTTTCCGGAATTTGACATCGCTTGATAAGGTGGTTTGAGCTCTCACCAACGATTGCTTACGCCTCTGGTGTGTCTTAGCTATTTAGCCTGGGTGAACGCACAAACGTAGCAACATGACACATGATACTTGCAAAGTTTGCATCAGATTATTTCGGATTGCTTTCAGCAAATTTTCCGGAATTTAATATCGCCTGATAAGATTGTTGGAGCTCTCTTTAACGATTGCTTACACCTCTTGTGCGTCTTAGCGGTTTAGCCTGGGTGAACGCACAAACGTAGCAACATGGCACATGATAATTGGTACTTAGCCAAATTTGAGAAGGGAGCACACACATTTTCTGGTTGCGAAGTTTGCATCAGATTATTTCGGATTGCTTCAAGCGGATTTTCTGGAATTTAATATCGCCTGATAAGATTGTTGGAGCTCTCTTTAACGATTGCTTACACCTCTTGTGCGTCTTAGAGGTTTAGCCTGGGTGAACGCACAAACGTAGCAAGATGGCACATGATAGCGGTTTAGCCTGGGTGAACGCACAAACATAGCAACATGACACATGATACTTGATACTTTTCCAAATTTGAGAAGGGAAACACACACATTTTCTGGTTGCGAAGTTTGCATGAGATTATTTCGGATTGCTTTGAGTGAATTTTCCGAAATTTAATATCGCTTGATAAGGTTGTTGGAGCTCTCTCTAATGACTGCTTACGCCTCTTGTGCGTCTTAATGGTTTAGCCTGGGTGAACGCACAAACGTAGCAACATGACACATGATACTTGCAAAGTTTGCATCAGATTATTTCGGATTGCTTCAAGCGGATTTTCCGTAATTTAATATCTCCTGATAAGATTGTTGGAGCTCTCTTCAACGATTGCTTACACCTCTTGTGCGTCTTAGCGCTTTAGCCTGGGTGAACGCACAAACGTAGCAACATGGCACATGATACTTGGTACTTAGCCAAATTTGAGAAGGGAGCACACGCATTTTCTGGTTGCGAAGTTTGCATCAGATTATTTCTGATTTCTTTGAGAAAATTTTACGAAATTTAATATCGCATGATAAAGTTGTTGGAGCTCTCTCTAACGATTGCTTACGCCTCTTGTGCGTCTTAGCGGTTTAGCCTGGGTGAACGCACAAACATAGCAACATGACACATGATACTTGCAAAGTTTGCATCAGATTATTTCGGATTGCTTCAAGCGGATTTTCTGGAATTTAATATCGCCTGATAAGATTGTTGGAGCTCTCTTTAACGATTGCTTACACCTCTTGTGCGTCTTAGAGGTTTAGCCTGGGTGAACGCACAAACGTAGCAAGATGGCACATGATAGCGGTTTAGCCTGGGTGAACGCACAAACATAGCAACATGACACATGATACTTGATACTTTTCCAAATTTGAGAAGGGAAACACACACATTTTCTGGTTGCGAAGTTTGCATCAGATTATTTCGGATTGCTTTGAGTGAATTTTCCGAAATTTAATATCGCTTGATAAGGTTGTTGGAGCTCTCTCTAATGACTGCTTACGCCTCTTGTGCGTCTTAACGGTTTAGCCTGGGTGAACGCACAAACGTAGCAACATGACACATGATACTTGGTACTTAGCCAAATTTGAGATGGGAGTACACACATTTTCTGGTTGCGAAGTTTGCATCAGATTATTTCTGATTGCTTTGAGAAAATTTTACGAAATTTAATATCGCATGATAAGGTTGTTGGAGCTCTCTCTAACGATTGCTTACGCCTCTTGTGCGTCTTAGCGGTTTAGCCTGGGTGAACGCACAAACATAGCAACATGACACATGATACTTGCAAAGTTTGCATCAGATTATTTCGGATTGCTTCGAGCGGATTTTCCGGAATTTAATATCGCCTGATAAATTTGTTGGAGCTCTCTTTAACGATTGTTTACACCTCTTGTGCGTCTTAGCGGTTTATCCTTGGGGAACGCACAAACGTAGCAACATGGCACATGATACTTGGTACTTAGCCAAATTTGAGAAGGGAGCACACACATTTTCTGGTTGCAAAGTTTGCATCAGATTATTTCGGATAGCTTTGAGCGGATTTTCCGGAATTTGACATCGCTTGATAAGGTGGTTTGAGCTCTCTCCAACGATTGCTTACGCCTCTTGTGTGTCTTAGCGATTTAGCCTAGGTGAACGCACAAACGTAGCAACGTGGCACATGATACTTGGTACTTAGCCAAATTAGATAAGGGAGCACACGCAATTTCTGGTTGCGAAGTTTGCATTAGATTATTTCGGATAGCTTTGAGCGGATTTTCCGGAATTTGACATCGCTTGATAAGGTGGTTTGAGCTCTCACCAACGATTGCTTACGCCTCTGGTGCGTCTTAGCTATTTAGCCTGGGTGAACGCACAAACGTAGCAACATGACACATGATACTTGCAAAGTTTGCATCAGATTATTTCGGATTGCTTTCAGCAAATTTTCCGGAATTTAATATCGCCTGATAAGATTGTTGGAGCTCTCTTTAACGATTGCTTACACCTCTTGTGCGTCTTAGCGGTTTAGCCTGGGTGAACGCACAAACGTAGCAACATGGCACATGATAATTGGTACTTAGCCAAATTTGAGAAGGGAGCACACACATTTTCTGGTTGCGAAGTTTGCATCAGATTATTTCGGATTGCTTCAAGCGGATTTTCTGGAATTTAATATCGCCTGATAAGATTGTTGGAGCTCTCTTTAACGATTGCTTACACCTCTTGTGCGTCTTAGAGGTTTAGCCTGGGTGAACGCACAAACGTAGCAAGATGGCACATGATAACGGTTTAGCCTGGGTGAACGCACAAACATAGCAACATGACACATGATACTTGATACTTTTCCAAATTTGAGAAGGGAAACACACACATTTTCTGGTTGCGAAGTTTGCATCAGATTATTTCGGATTGCTTTGAGTGAATTTTCCGAAATTTAATATCGCTTGATAAGGTTGTTGGAGCTCTCTCTAATGACTGCTTACGCCTCTTGTGCGTCTTAACGGTTTAGCCTGGGTGAACGCACAAACGTAGCAACATGACACATGATACTTGGTACTTAGCCAAATTTGAGTTGGGAGTACACACATTTTCTGGTTGCGAAGTTTGCATCAGATTATTTCTGATTGCTTTGAGAAAATTTTACGAAATTTAATATCGCATGATAAGGTTGTTGGAGCTCTCTCTAACGATTGCTTACGCCTCTTGTGCGTCTTAGCGGTTTAGCCTGGGTGAACGCACAAACATAGCAACATGACACATGATACTTGCAAAGTTTGCATCAGATTATTTCGGATTGCTTCAAGCGGATTTTCTGGAATTTAATATCGCCTGATAAGATTGTTGGAGCTCTCTTTAACGATTGCTTACACCTCTTGTGCGTCTTAGAGGTTTAGCCTGGGTGAACGCACAAACGTAGCAAGATGGCACATGATAGCGGTTTAGCCTGGGTGAACGCACAAACATAGCAACATGACACATGATACTTGATACTTTTCCAAATTTGAGAAGGGAAACACACACATTTTCTGGTTGCGAAGTTTGCATCAGATTATTTCGGATTGCTTTGAGTGAATTTTCCGAAATTTAATATCGCTTGATAAGGTTGTTGGAGCTCTCTCTAATGACTGCTTACGCCTCTTGTTCGTCTTAATGGTTTAGCCTGGGTGAACGCACAAACGTAGCAACATGACACATGATACTTGCAAAGTTTGCATCAGATTATTTCGGATTGCTTCAAGCGGATTTTCCGTAATTTAATATCTCCTGATAAGATTGTTGGAGCTCTCTTCAACGATTGCTTGCACCTCTTGTGCGTCTTAGCGCTTTAGCCTGGGTGAACGCACAAACGTAGCAACATGGCACATGATACTTGGTACTTAGCCAAATTTGAGAAGGGAGCACACGCAATTTCTGGTTGCGAAGTTTGCATCAGATTATTTCGTATTGCTTTGAGCGAATTTTACGAAATTTAATATCCCATGATATGGTTGTTGGAGCTCTCTCTAACGATTGCTTAAGCCTCTTGTGCGTCTTACCGGTTTAGCCTGGGTGAACGCACAAACGTAGCAAGATGGCACATGATAGCGGTTTAGCCTGGGTGAACGCACAAACATAGCAACATGACACATGATACTTGATACTTTTCCAAATTTGAGAAGGGAAACACACACATTTTCTGGTTGCGAAGTTTGCATCAGATTATTTCGGATTGCTTTGAGTGAATTTTCCGAAATTTAATATCGCTTGATAAGGATGTTGGAGCTCTCTCTAATGACTGCTTACGCCTCTTGTGCGACTTAATGGTTTAGCCTGGGTGAACGCACAAACGTAGCAACATGACACATGATACTTGCAAAGTTTGCATCAGATTATTTCGGATTGCTTCAAGCGGATTTTCCGTAATTTAATATCTCCTGATAAGATTGTTGGAGCTCTCTTCAACGATTGCTTACACCTCTTGTGCGTCTTAGCGCTTTAGCCTGGGTGAACGCACAAACGTAGCAACATGGCACATGATACTTGGTACTTAGCCAAATTTGAGAAGGGAGCACACGCAATTTCTGGTTGCGAAGTTTGCATCAGATTATTTCGTATTGCTTTGAGCGAATTTTATGAAATTTAATATCCCATGATATGGTTGTTGGAGCTCTCTCTAACGATTGCTTAAGCCTCTTGTGCGTCTTACCGGTTTAGCCTGGGTGAACGCACAAACGTAGCAACATGACACATGATACTTGCAAAGTTTGCATCAGATTATTTCGGATTGCTTCGAGCGGATTTTCCGGAATTTAATATCGCCTGATAAATTTGTTGGAGCTCTCTTTAACGATTGCTTACACCTCTTGTGCGTCTTAGCGGTTTATCCTTGGGGAACGCACAAACGTAGCAACATGGCACATGATACTTGGTACTTAGCCAAATTTGAGAAGGGAGCACACACATTTTCTGGTTGCAAAGTTTGCATCAGATTATTTCGGATAGCTTTGAGCGGATTTTCCGGAATTTGACATCGCTTGATAAGGTGGTTTGAGCTCTCTCCAACGATTGCTTACGCCTCTTGTGTGTCTTAGCGATTTAGCCTAGGTGAACGCACAAACGTAGCAACGTGGCACATGATACTTGGTACTTAGCCAAATTTGATAAGGGAGCACACGCAATTTCTGGTTGCGAAGTTTGCATCAGATTATTTCGGATAGCTTTGAGCGGATTTTCCGGAATTTGACATCGCTTGATAAGGTGGTTTGAGCTCTCACCAACGATTGCTTACGCCTCTGGTGTGTCTTAGCTATTTAGCCTGGGTGAACGCACAAACGTAGCAACATGACACATGATACTTGCAAAGTTTGCATCAGATTATTTCGGATTGCTTTCAGCAAATTTTCCGGAATTTAATATCGCCTGATAAGATTGTTGGAGCTTTCTTTAACGATTGCTTACACCTCTTGTGCGTCTTAGCGGTTTAGCCTGGGTGAACGCACAAACGTAGCAACATGGCACATGATAATTGGTACTTAGCCAAATTTGAGAAGGGAGCACACACATTTTCTGGTTGCGAAGTTTGCATCAGATTATTTCGGATTGCTTCAAGCGGATTTTCTGGAATTTAATATCGCCTGATAAGATTGTTGGAGCTCTCTTTAACGATTGCTTACACCTCTTGTGCGTCTTAGAGGTTTAGCCTGGGTGAACGCACAAACGTAGCAAGATGGCACATGATAGCGGTTTAGCCTGGGTGAACGCACAAACATAGCAACATGACACATGATACTTGATACTTTTCCAAATTTGAGAAGGGAAACACACACATTTTCTGGTTGCGAAGTTTGCATGAGATTATTTCGGATTGCTTTGAGTGAATTTTCCGAAATTTAATATCGCTTGATAAGGTTGTTGGAGCTCTCTCTAATGACTGCTTACGCCTCTTGTGCGTCTTAATGGTTTAGCCTGGGTGAACGCACAAACGTAGCAACATGACACATGATACTTGCAAAGTTTGCATCAGATTATTTCGGATTGCTTCAAGCGGATTTTCCGTAATTTAATATCTCCTGATAAGATTGTTGGAGCTCTCTTCAACGATTGCTTACACCTCTTGTGCGTCTTAGCGCTTTAGCCTGGGTGAACGCACAAACGTAGCAACATGGCACATGATACTTGGTACTTAGCCAAATTTGAGAAGGGAGCACACGCATTTTCTGGTTGCGAAGTTTGCATCAGATTATTTCTGATTTCTTTGAGAAAATTTTACGAAATTTAATATCGCATGATAAAGTTGTTGGAGCTCTCTCTAACGATTGCTTACGCCTCTTGTGCGTCTTAGCGGTTTAGCCTGGGTGAACGCACAAACATAGCAACATGACACATGATACTTGCAAAGTTTGCATCAGATTATTTCGGATTGCTTCAAGCGGATTTTCTGGAATTTAATATCGCCTGATAAGATTGTTGGAGCTCTCTTTAACGATTGCTTACACCTCTTGTGCGTCTTAGAGGTTTAGCCTGGGTGAACGCACAAACGTAGCAAGATGGCACTTGATAGCGGTTTAGCCTGGGTGAACGCACAAACATAGCAACATGACACATGATACTTGATACTTTTCCAAATTTGAGAAGGGAAACACACACATTTTCTGGTTGCGAAGTTTGCATCAGATTATTTCGGATTGCTTTGAGTGAATTTTCCGAAATTTAATATCGCTTGATAAGGTTGTTGGAGCTCTCTCTAATGACTGCTTACGCCTCTTGTGCGTCTTAACGGTTTAGCCTGGGTGAACGCACAAACGTAGCAACATGACACATGATACTTGGTACTTAGCCAAATTTGAGATGGGAGTACACACATTTTCTGGTTGCGAAGTTTGCATCAGATTATTTCTGATTGCTTTGAGAAAATTTTACGAAATTTAATATCGCATGATAAGGTTGTTGGAGCTCTCTCTAACGATTGCTTACGCCTCTTGTGCGTCTTAGCGGTTTAGCCTGGGTGAACGCACAAACATAGCAACATGACACATGATACTTGCAAAGTTTGCATCAGATTATTTCGGATTGCTTTCAGCAAATTTTCCGGAATTTAATATCGCCTGATAAGATTGTTGGAGCTCTCTTTAACGATTGCTTACGCCTCTTGTGCGTCTTAGCGGTTTAGCCTGGGTGAACGCACAAACATAGCAACATGACACATGATACTTGCAAAGTTTGCATCAGATTATTTCGGATTGCTTCAAGCGGATTTTCTGGAATTTAATATCGCCTGATAAGATTGTTGGAGCTCTCTTTAACGATTGCTTACACCTCTTGTGCGTCTTAGAGGTTTAGCCTGGGTGAACGCACAAACGTAGCAAGATGGCACATGATAGCGGTTTAGCCTGGGTGAACGCACAAACATAGCAACATGACACATGATACTTGATACTTTTCCAAATTTGAGAAGGGAAACACACACATTTTCTGGTTGCGAAGTTTGCATCAGATTATTTCGGATTGCTTTGAGTGAATTTTCCGAAATTTAATATCGCTTGATAAGGTTGTTGGAGCTCTCTCTAATGACTGCTTACGCCTCTTGTGCGTCTTAATGGTTTAGCCTGGGTGAATGCACAAACGTAGCAACATGACACATGATACTTGCAAAGTTTGCATCAGATTATTTCGGATTGCTTCAAGCGGATTTTCCGTAATTTAATATCTCCTGATAAGATTGATGGAGCTCTCTTCAACGATTGCTTACACCTCTTGTGCGTCTTAGCGCTTTAGCCTGGGTGAACGCACAAACGTAGCAACATGGCACATGATACTTGGTACTTAGCCAAATTTGAGAAGGGAGCACACGCAATTTCTGGTTGCGAAGTTTGCATCAGATTATTTCGTATTGCTTTGAGCGAATTTTACGAAATTTAATATCCCATGATATGGTTGTTGGAGCTCTCTCTAACGATTGCTTAAGCCTCTTGTGCGTCTTACCGGTTTAGCCTGGGTGAACGCACAAACGTAGCAACATGACACATGATACTTGCAAAGTTTGCATCAGATTATTTCGGATTGCTTCGAGCGGATTTTCCGGAATTTAATATCGCCTGATAAATTTGTTGGAGCTCTCTTTAACGATTGTTTACACCTCTTGTGCGTCTTAGCGGTTTATCCTTGGGGAACGCACAAACGTAGCAACATGGCACATGATACTTGGTACTTAGCCAAATTTGAGAAGGGAGCACACACATTTTCTGGTTGCAAAGTTTGCATCAGATTATTTCGGATAGCTTTGAGCGGATTTTCCGGAATTTGACATCGCTTGATAAGGTGGTTTGAGATCTCTCCAACGATTGCTTACGCCTCTTGTGTGTCTTAGCGATTTAGCCTTGGTGAACGCACAAACGTAGCAACGTGGCACATGATACTTGGTACTTAGCCAAATTTGATAAGGGAGCACACGCAATTTCTGGTTGCGAAGTTTGCATTAGATTATTTCGGATAGCTTTGAGCGGATTTTCCGGAATTTGACATCGCTTGATAAGGTGGTTTGAGCTCTCACCAACGATTGCTTACGCCTCTGGTGCGTCTTAGCTATTTAGCCTGGGTGAACGCACAAACGTAGCAACATGACACATGATACTTGCAAAGTTTGCATCAGATTATTTCGGATTGCTTTCAGCAAATTTTCCGGAATTTAATATCGCCTGATAAGATTGTTGGAGCTCTCTTTAACGATTGCTTACACCTCTTGTGCGTCTTAGCGGTTTAGCCTGGGTGAACGCACAAACGTAGCAACATGGCACATGATAATTGGTACTTAGCCAAATTTGAGAAGGGAGCACACACATTTTCTGGTTGCGAAGTTTGCATCACATTATTTCGGATTGCTTCAAGCGGATTTTCTGGAATTTAATATCGCCTGATAAGATTGTTGGAGCTCTCTTTAAAGATTGCTTACACCTCTTGTGCGTCTTAGAGGTTTAGCCTGGGTGAACGCACAAACGTAGCAAGATGGCACATGATAACGGTTTAGCCTGGGTGAACGCACAAACATAGCAACATGACACATGATACTTGATACTTTTCCAAATTTGAGAAGGGAAACACACACATTTTCTGGTTGCGAAGTTTGCATCAGATTATTTCGGATTGCTTTGAGTGAATTTTCCGAAATTTAATATCCCTTGATAAGGTTGTTGGAGCTCTCTCTAATGACTGCTTACGCCTCTTGTGCGTCTTAATGGTTTAGCCTGGGTGAACGCACAAACGTAGCAACATGACACATGATACTTGGTACTTAGCCAAATTTGAGATGGGAGTACACACATTTTCTGGTTGCGAAGTTTGCATCAGATTATTTCTGATTGCTTTGAGAAAATTTTACGAAATTTAATATCGCATGATAAGGTTGTTGGAGCTCTCTCTAACGATTGCTTACGCCTCTTGTGCGTCTTAGCGGTTTAGCCTGGGTGAACGCACAAACATAGCAACATGACACATGATACTTGCAAAGTTTGCATCAGATTATTTCGGATTGCTTCAAGCGGATTTTCTGGAATTTAATATCGCCTGATAAGATTGTTGGAGCTCTCTTTAACGATTGCTTACACCTCTTGTGCGTCTTAGAGGTTTAGCCTGGGTGAACGCACAAACGTAGCAAGATGGCACATGATAGCGGTTTAGCCTGGGTGAACGCACAAACATAGCAACATGACACATGATACTTGATACTTTTCCAAATTTGAGAAGGGAAACACACACATTTTCTGGTTGCGAAGTTTGCATCAGATTATTTCGGATTGCTTTGAGTGAATTTTCCGAAATTTAATATCGCTTGATAAGGTTGTTGGTGCTCTCTCTAATGACTGCTTACGCCTCTTGTGCGTCTTAATGGTTTAGCCTGGGTGAACGCACAAACGTAGCAACATGACACATGATACTTGCAAAGTTTGCATCAGATTATTTCGGATTGCTTCAAGCGGATTTTCCGTAATTTAATATCTCCTGATAAGATTGTTGGAGCTCTCTTCAACGATTGCTTACACCTCTTGTGCGTCTTAGCGCTTTAACCTGGGTGAACGCACAAACGTAGCAACATGGCACATGATACTTGGTACTTAGCCAAATTTGAGAAGGGAGCACACGCAATTTCTGGTTGCGAAGTTTGCATCAGATTATTTCGTATTGCTTTGAGCGAATTTTACGAAATTTAATATCCCATGATATGGTTGTTGGAGCTCTCTCTAACGATTGCTTAAGCCTCTTGTGCGTCTTACCGGTTTAGCCTGGGTGAACGCACAAACGTAGCAACATGACACATGATACTTGCAAAGTTTGCATCAGATTATTTCGGATTGCTTCGAGCGGATTTTCCGGAATTTAATATCGCCTGATAAATTTGTTGGAGCTCTCTTTAACGATTGCTTACACCTCTTGTGCGTCTTAGCGGTTTATCCTTGGGGAACGCACAAACGTAGCAACATGGCACATGATACTTGGTACTTAGCCAAATTTGAGAAGGGAGCACACACATTTTCTGGTTGCAAAGTTTGCATCAGATTATTTCGGATAGCTTTGAGCGGATTTTCCGGAATTTGACATCGCTTGATAAGGTGGTTTGAGCTCTCTCCAACGATTGCTTACGCCTCTTGTGTGTCTTAGCGATTTAGCCTAGGTGAACGCACAAACGTAGCAACGTGGCACATGATACTTGGTACTTAGCCAAATTTGATAAGGGAGCACACGCAATTTCTGGTTGCGAAGTTTGCATCAGATTATTTCGGATAGCTTTGAGCGGATTTTCCGGAATTTGACATCGCTTGATAAGGTGGTTTGAGCTCTCTCCAACGATTGCTTACGCCTCTGGTGCGTCTTAGCTATTTAGCCTGGGTGAACGCACAAACGTAGCAACATGACACATGATACTTGCAAAGTTTGCATCAGATTATTTCGGATTGCTTTGAGCAAATTTTCCGGAATTTAATATCGCCTGATAAGATTGTTGGAGATCTCTTTAACGATTGCATACACCTCTTGTGCGTCTTAGCGGTTTAGCCTGGGTGAACGCACAAACGTAGCAACATGGCACATGATAATTGGTACTTAGCCAAATTTGAGAAGGGAGCACACACATTTTCTGTTTGCGAAGTTTGCATCAGATTATTTTGGATAGCTTTGAGCGGATTTTCCGAAATTTGACATCGCTTGATAAGGTGGTTTGAGCTCTCTCCAACGATTGCTTACGCCTCTGGTGCGTCTTAGCTATTTAGCCTGGGTGAACGCACAAACGTAGCAACGTGGCACATTATACTTGGTACTTAGCCAAATTTGAGAAGGGAGCACACACATTTTCTGGTTGCGAAGTTTGCATCAGATTATTTGGGATAGCTTTGAGCGGATTTTCCGAAATTTGACATCGCTTGATAAGGTGGTTTGAGCTCTCTCCAACGATTGCTTACGCCTCTGGTGCGTCTTAGCTATTTAGCCTGGGTGAACGCACAAACGTAGCAACGTGGCACATGATACTTGGTACTTAGCCAAATTTGAGAAGGGAGCACACGCAATTTCTGGTTGCGAAGTTTGCCTCAGATTATTTCGGATTGCTTTGATCGAATTTTACGGAATTTAATATCGCATGATAAGGTTGTTGGAGCTCTCTCTAAAGATTGCTTACGCCTCTTGTGCGTCTTAGCGGTTTAGCCTGGGTGAACGCACAAACGTAGCAACATGACACATGATACTTGCAAAGTTTGCATCAGATTATTTCGGATTGCTTCAAGAGGATTTTCTTGAATTTAATATCGCCTGATAAGATTGTTGGAGCTCTCTTTAACGATTGCTTACACCTCTTGTGCGTCTTAGAGGGTTAGCCTGGGTGAACGCACAAACGTAGCAAGATGGCACATGATAGCGGTTTAGCCTGGGTGAACGCACAAACATAGCAACATGACACATGATACATGATACTTTTCCAAATTTGAGAAGGGAAACACACACATTTTCTGGTTGCGAAGTTTGCATTAGATTATTTCGGATTGCTTTGAGTGAATTTTCCGAAATTTAATATCCCATGATATGGTTGTTGGAGCTCTCTCTAACGATTGCTTAAGCCTCTTGTGCGTCTTACCGGTTTAGCCTGGGTGAACGCACAAACGTAGCAACATGACACATGATACTTGCAAAGTTTGCATCAGATTATTTCGGATTGCTTCGAGCGGATTTTCCGGAAATTAATATCGCCTGATAAATTTGTTGGAGCTCTCTTTAACGATTGCTTACACCTCTTGTGCGTCTTAGCGGTTTATCCTTGGGGAACGCACAAACGTAGCAACATGGCACATGATACTTGGTACTTAGCCAAATTTGAGAAGAGAGCACACACATTTTCTGGTTGCAAAGTTTGCATCAGATTATTTCGGATAGCTTTGAGCGGATTTTCCGGAATTTGACATCGCTTGATAAGGTGGTTTGAGCTCTCTCCAACGATTGCTTACGCCTCTTGTGTGTCTTAGCGATTTAGCCTAGCTGAACGCACAAACGTAGCAACGTGGCACATGATACTTGGTACTTAGCCAAATTTCATAAGGGAGCACACGCAATTTCTGGTTGCGAAGTTTGCATCAGATTATTTCGGATAGCTTTGAGCGGATTTTCCGGAATTTGACATCGCTTGATAAGGTGGTTTGAGCTCTCTCCAACGATTGCTTACGCCTCTGGTGTGTCTTAGCTATTTAGCCTGGGTGAACGCACAAACGTAGCAACATGACACATGATACTTGCAAAGTTTGCATCAGATTATTTCGGATTGCTTTGAGTGAATTTTCTGAAATTTAATATCGCTTGATAAGGTTGTTGGAGCTCTCTCTAATGACTGCTTACGCCTCTTGTGCGTCTTAATGGTTTAGCCTGGGTGAACGCACAAACGTAGCAACATGGCACATGATACTTGGTACTTAGCCAAATTTGAGAAGGGAGCACACACATTTTCTGGTTGCAAAGTTTGCATCAGATTATTTCGGATAGCTTTGAGCGGATTTTCCGGAATTTGACTTCGCTTGATAAGGTGGTTTGAGCTCTCTCCAACGATTGCTTACGCCTCTTGTGTGTCTTAGCGATTTAGCCTAGGTGAACGCACAAACGTAGCAACGTGGCACATGATACTTGGTACTTAGCCAAATTTGAGATGGGAGTACACACATTTTCTGGTTGCGAAGTTTGCATCAGATTATTTCGGATAGCTTTGAGCGGATTTTCCGAAATTTGACATCGCTTGATAAGGTGGTTTGAGCTCTCTCCAACGATTGCTTACGCCTCTGGTGCGTCTTAGCTATTTAGCCTGGGTGAACGCACAAACGTAGCAACGTGGCACATGATACTTGCAAAGTTTGCATCAGATTATTTCGGATTGCTTTGAGCAAATTTTCCGGAATTTAATATCGCCTGATAAGATTGTTGGAGCTCTCTTTAACGATTGCTTACACCTCTTGTGCGTCTTAGCGGTTTAGCCTGGGTGAACGCACAAACGTAGCAACATGGCACATGATAATTGTTACTTAGCCAAATTTGAGAAGGGAGCACACACATTTTCTGGTTGCGAAGTTTGCCTCAGATTATTTTGGATAGCTTTGAGCGGATTTTCCGAAATTTGACATCGCTTGATAAGGTGGTTTGAGCTCTCTCCAACGATTTCTTACGCCTCTGGTGCGTCTTAGCTATTTAGCCTGGGTGAACGCACAAACGTAGCAACGTGGCACATTATACTTGGTACTTAGCCAAATTTGAGAAGGGAGCACACACATTTTCTGGTTGCGAAGTTTGCATCATATTATTTGGGATAGCTTTGAGCGGATTTTCCGAAATTTGACATCGCTTGATAAGGTGGTTTGAGCTCTCTCCAACGATTGCTTACGCCTCTGGTGCGTCTTAGCTATTTAGCCTGGGTGAACGCACAAACGTAGCAACGTGGCACATGATACTTGGTACTTAGCCAAATTTGAGAAGGGAGCACACGCAATTTCTGGTTGCGAAGTTTTCCTCAGATTATTTCGGATTTCTTTGATCGAATTTTACGGAATTTAATATCGCATGATAAGGTTGTTGGAGCTCTCTCTAAAGATTGCTTACGCCTCTTGTGCGTCTTAGCGGTTTAGCCTGGGTGAACGCACAAACGTAGCAACATGACACATGATACTTGGTACTTAGCCAAATTTGAGAAGGGAGCACACACATTTTCTGGTTGCGAAGTTTGCATCAGATTATTTTGGATAGCTTTGAGCGGATTTTCCGGAATTTGACATCGCTTGATAAGGTGGTTTGAGCTCTCTCCAACGATTGCTTACGCCTCTTGTGTGTCTTAGCGATTTAGCCTAGGTGAACGCACAAACGTAGCAACGTGGCACATGATACTTCGTACTTAGCCAAATTTGATAAGGGAGCACACGCAATTTCTGGTTGCGAAGTTTGCATCAGATTATTTCGGATAGCTTTGAGCGGATTTTTCGGAATTTGACATCGCTTGATAAGGTGGTTTGAGCTCTCTCAAACGATTGCTTACACCTATTGTGCGTCTTAGAGGGTTAGCCTGGGTGAACGCACAAACGTAGCAAGATGGCACATGATAGCGGTTTAGCCTGGGTGAACGCACAAACATAGCAACATGACAAATGATACTTGATACTTTTCCAAATTTGAGAAGGGAAACACACACATTTTCTGGTTGCGAAGTTTGCATTAGATTATTTCGGATTGCTTTGAGTGAATTTTCCGAAATTTAATATCCCATGATATGGTTGTTGGAGCTCTCTCTAACGATTGCTTAAGCCTCTTGTGCGTCTTACCGGTTTAGCTTGGGTGAACGCACAAACGTAGCAACATGACACATGATACTTGCAAAGTTTGCATCAGATTATTTCGGATTGCTTCGAGCGGATTTTCCGGAAATTAATATCGCCTGATAAATTTGTTGGAGCTCTCTTTAACGATTGCTTACACCTCTTGTGCGTCTTAGCGGTTTATCCTTGGGGAACGCACAAACGTAGCAACATGGCACATGATACTTGGTACTTAGCCAAATTTGAGAAGGGAGCACACACATTTTCTGGTTGCGAAGTTTGCATCAGATTATTTTGGATAGCTTTGAGCGGATTTTCCGAAATTTGACATCGCTTGATAAGGTGGTTTGAGCTCTCTCCAACGATTGCTTACGCCTCTGGTGCGTCTTAGCTATTTAGCCTGGGTGAACGCACAAACGTAGCAACGTGGCACATTATACTTGGTACTTAGCCAAATTTGAGAAGGGAGCACACACATTTTCTGGTTGCGAAGTTTGCATCAGATTATTTGGGATAGCTTTGAGCGGATTTTCCGAAATTTGACATCGCTTGATAAGGTGGTTTGAGCTCTCTCCAACGATTGCTTACGCCTCTGGTGCGTCTTAGCTATTTAGCCTGGGTGAACGCACAAACGTAGCAACGTGGCACATGATACTTGGTATTTAGCCAAATTTGAGAAGGGAGCACACGCAATTTCTGGTTGCGAAGTTTGCCTCAGATTATTTCGGATTGCTTTGATCGAATTTTACGGAATTTAATATCGCATGATAAGGTTGTTGGAGCTCTCTCTAAAGATTGCTTACGCCTCTTGTGCGTCTTAGCGGTTTAGCCTGGGTGAACGCACAAACGTAGCAACATGACACATGATACTTGCAAAGTTTGCATCAGATTATTTCGGATTGCTTTCAGCAAATTTTCCGGAATTTAATATCGCCTGATAAGATTGTTGGAGCTCTCTTTAACGATTGCTTACACCTCTTGTGCGTCTTAGCAGTTTAGCCTGGGTGAACGCACAAACGTAGCAACATGGCACATGATACTTGGTACTTAGCCAAATTTGAGAAGGGAGCACACACATTTTCTGGTTGCGAAGTTTGCATCAGATTATTTGGGATAGCTTTGAGCGGATTTTCCGAAATTTGACATCGCTTGATAAGGTGGTTTGAGCTCTCTCCAACGATTGCTTACGCCTCTGGTGCGTCTTAGCTATTTAGCCTGGGTGAACGCACAAACGTAGCAACGTGGCACATGATACTTGGTACTTAGCCAAATTTGAGAAGGGAGCACACGCAATTTCTGGTTGCGAAGTTTGCATCAGATTATTTCGGATAGCTTTGAGCGGATTTTCCGGAATTTGACATCGCTTGATAAGGTGGTTTGAGCTCTCTCCAACGATTGCTTACGCCTCTTGTGTGTCTTAGCGATTTAGCCTAGGTGAACGCACAAACGTAGCAACGTGGCACATGATACTTGGTACTTAGCCAAATTTGATAAGGGAGCACACGCAATTTCTGGTTGCGAAGTTTGCATCAGATTATTTCGGATAGCTTTGAGCGGATTTTTCGGAATTTGACATCGCTTGATAAGGTGGTTTGAGCTCTCTCCAACGATTGCTTACGCCTCTGGTGCGTCTTAGCTATTTAGCCTGGGTGAACGCACAAACGTAGCAACATGACACATGATACTTGCAAAGTTTGCATCAGATTATTTCGGATTGCTTTCAGCAAATTTTCCTGAATTTAATATCGCCTGATAAGATTGTTGGAGCTCTCTTTAACGATTGCTTACACCTCTTGAGCGTCTTAGCGGTTTAGCCTGGGTGAACGCACAAACGTAGCAACATGGCACATGATAATTGGTACTTAGCCAAATTTGAGAAGGGAGCACACACATTTTCTGGTTGCGAAGTTTGCATCAAATTATTTTGGATAGCTTTGAGAGGATTTTCCGAAATTTGACATCGCTTGATAAGGTGGTTTGAGCTCTCTCCAACGATTGCTTACGCCTCTGGTGCGTCTTAGCTATTTAGCCTGGTTGAACGCACAAACGTAGCAACGTGGCACATGATACTTGGTAATTAGCCAAATTTGAGAAGGGAGCACACGCAATTTCTGGTTGCGAAGTTTGCATCAGATTATTTCGGATAGCTTTGAGCGGATTTTCCGGAATTTGACATCGCTTGATAAGGTGGTTTGAGCTCTCTCCAACGATTGCTTACGCCTCTGGTGCGTCTTAGCTATTTAGCCTGGGTGAACGCACAAACGTAGCAACATGACACATGATACTTGCAAAGTTTGCATCAGATTATTTCGGATTGCTTTCAGCAAATTTTCCGGAATTTAATATCGCCTGATAAGATTGTTGGAGCTCTCTTTAACGATTGCTTACACCTCTTGAGCGTCTTAGCGGTTTAGCCTGGGTGAACGCACAAACGTAGCAACATGGCACATGATAATTGGTACGTAGCCAAATTTGAGAAGGGAGCACACACATTTTCTGGTTGCGAAGTTTGCATCAAATTATTTTGGATAGCTTTGAGCGGATTTTCCGAAATTTGACATCGCTTGATAAGGTGGTTTGAGCACTCTCCAACGATTGCTTACGCCTCTGGTGCGTCTTAGCTATTTAGCCTGGGTGAACGCACAAACGTAGCAACGTGGCACATGATACTTGGTACTTAGCCAAATTTGAGAAGGGAGCACACGCAATTTCTGGTTGCGAAGTTTGCCTCAGATTATTTCGGATTGCTTTGATCGAATTTTATGGAATTTAATATCGCATGATAAGGTTGTTGGAGCTCTCTCTAAAGATTGCTTACGCCTCTTGTGCGTCTTAGCGGTTTAGCCTGGGTGAACGCACAAACGTAGCAACATGACACATGATACTTGCAAAGTTTGCATCAGATTATTTCGGATTGCTTCAAGCGGATTTTCTGGAATTTAATATCGCCTGATAAGATTGTTGGAGCTCTCTTTAACGATTGCTTACACCTCTTGTGCATCTTAGAGGTTTAGCCTGGGTGAACGCACAAACGTAGCAAGATGGCACATGATAACGGTTTAGCCTGGGTGAACGCACAAACATAGCAACATGACACATGATACTTGATACTTTTCCAAATTTGAGAAGGGAAACACACACATTTTCTGGTTGCGAAGTTTGCATCAGATTATTTCGGATTGCTTTGAGTGAATTTTCTGAAATTTAATATCGCTTGATAAGGTTGTTGGAGCTCTCTCTAATGACTGCTTACGCCTCTTGTGCGTCTTAACGGTTTAGCCTGGGTGAACGCACAAACGTAGAAACATGACACATGATACTTGGTACTTAGCCAAATTTGAGTTGGGAGTACACACATTTTCTGGTTGCGAAGTTTGCATCAGATTATTTCTGATTGCTTTGAGAAAATTTTACGAAATTTAATATCGCATGATAAGGTTGTTGGAGCTCTCTCTAACGATTGCTTACGCCTCTTGTGCGTCTTAGCGGTTTAGCCTGGGTGAACGCACAAACGTAGCAACATGACACATGATACTTGCAAAGTTTGCATCAGATTATTTCGGATTGCTTCAAGCGGATTTTCTGGAATTTAATATCGCCTGATAAGATTGTTGGAGCTCTCTTTAACGATTGCTTACACCTCTTGTGCGTCTTAGAGGTTTAGCCTGGGTGAACGCACAAACGTAGCAAGATGGAACATGATAGCGGTTTAGCCTGGGTGAACGCACAAACATAGCAACATGACACATGATACTTGATACTTTTCCAAATTTGAGAAGGGAAACACACACATTTTCTGGTTGCGAAGTTTGCATCAGATTATTTCGGATTGCTTTGAGTGAATTTTCCGAAATTTAATATCGCTTGATAAGGTTGTTGGAGCTCTCTCTAATGACTGCTTACGCCTCTTGTGCGTCTTAATGGTTTAGCCTGGGTGAACGCACAAACGTAGCAACATGACACATGATACTTGCAAAGTTTGCATCAGATTATTTCGGATTGCTTCAAGCGGATTTTCTTGAATTTAATATCGCCTGATAAGATTGTTGGAGCTCTCTTTAACGATTGCTTACACCTCTTGTGCGTCTTAGAGGTTTAGCCTGGGTGAACGCACAAACGTAGCAAGATGGCACATGATAACGGTTTAGCCTGGGTGAACGCACAAACATAGCAACATGACACATGATACTTGATACTTTTCCAAATTTGAGAAGGGAAACACACACATTTTCTGGTTGCGAAGTTTGCATCAGATTATTTCGGATTGCTTTGAGTGAATTTTCCGAAATTTAATATCGCTTGATAAGGTTGTTGGAGCTCTCTCTAATGACTGCTTACGCCTCTTGTGCGTCTTAACGGTTTAGCCTGGGTGAACGCACAAACGTAGAAACATGACACATGATACTTTGTACTTAGCCAAATTTGAGATGGGAGTACACACATTTTCTGGTTGCGAAGTTTGCATCAGATTATTTCTGATTGCTTTGAGAAAATTTTACGAAATTTAATATCGCATGATAAGGTTGTTGGAGCTCTCTCTAACGATTGCTTACGCCTCTTGTGCGTCTTAGCGGTTTAGCCTGGGTGAACGCACAAACGTAGCAACATGACACATGATACTTGCAAAGTTTGCATCAGATTATTTCGGATTGCTTCAAGCGGATTTTCTGGAATTTAATATCGCCTGATAAGATTGTTGGAGCTCTCTCTAACGATTGCTTAAGCCTCTTGTGCGTCTTACCGGTTTAGCCTGGGTGAACGCACAAACGTAGCAACATGACACATGATACTTGCAAAGTTTGCATCAGATTATTTCGGATTGCTTCGAGCGGATTTTCCGGAAATTAATATCGCCTGATAAATTTGTTGGAGCTCTCTTTAACGATTGCTTACACCTCTTGTGCGTCTTAGAGGTTTAGCCTGGGTGAACGCACAAACGTAGCAAGATGGAACATGATAGCGGTTTAGCCTGGGTGAACGCACAAACATATCAACATGACACATGATACTTGATACTTTTCCAAATTTGAGAAGGGAAACACACACATTTTCTGGTTGCGAAGTTTGCATCAGATTATTTCGGATTGCTTTGAGTGAATTTTCTGAAATTTAATATCGCTTGATAAGGTTGTTGGAGCTCTCTCTAATGACTGCTTACGCCTCTTGTGCGTCTTAATGGTTTAGCCTGGGTGAACGCACAAACGTAGCAACATGACACATGATACTTGCAAAGTTTGCATCAGATTATTTCGGATTGCTTCAAGCGGATTTTTCGTAATTTAATATCTCCTGATAAGATTGTTGGAGCTCTCTTCAACGATTGCTTACACCTCTTGTGCGTCTTAGCGCTTTAGCCTGGGTGAACGCACAAACGTAGCAACATGGCACATGATACTTGGTACTTAGCCAAATTTGAGAAGGGAGCACACGCAATTTCTGGTTGCGAAGTTTGCATCAGATTATTTCGTATTGCTTTGAGCGAATTTTACGAAATTTAATATCCCATGATATGGTTGTTGGAGCTCTCTCTAACGATTGCTTACACCTCTTGTGCGTCTTAGCGCTTTAGCCTGGGTGAACGCACAAACGTAGCAACGTGGCACATGATACTTGGTACTTAGCCAAATTTGATAAGGGAGCACACGCAATTTCTGGTTGCGAAGTTTGCATTAGATTATTTCGGATAGCTTTGAGCGGATTTTCCGGAATTTGACATCGCTTGATAAGGTGGTTTGAGCTCTCACCAACGATTGCTTACGCCTCTGGTGCGTCTTAGCTATTTAGCCTGGGTGAACGCACAAACGTAGCAACGTGGCACATGATACTTGGTACTTAGCCAAATTTGATAGGGGAGCACACGCAATTTCTGGTTGCGAAGTTTGCATCAGATTATTTCGGATAGCTTTGAGCGGATTTTCCGGAATTGGACATCGCTTGATAAAGTGGTTTGAGCTCTCTCCAACGATTGCTTACGCCTCTGGTGCGTCTTAGCTATTTAGCCTGGGTGAACGCACAAACGTAGAAACATGACACATGATACTTGCAAAGTTTGCATCAGATTATTTCGGATTGCTTTCAGCAAATTTTGCGGAATTTAATATCGCCTGATAAGATTGTTGGAGCTCTCTTTAACGATTGCTTACACCTCTTGTGCGTCTTAGCGGTTTAGCCTGGGTGAACGCACAAACGTAGCAACATGGCACATGATACTTGGTACTTAGCCAAATTTGAGAAGGGAGCACACACATTTTCTGGTTGCGAAGTTTGCATCAGATTATTTTGGATAGCTTTGAGCGGATTTTCCGAAATTTGACATCGCTTGATAAGGTGGTTTGAGCTCTCTCCAACGATTGCTTACGCCTCTGGTGCGTCTTAGCTATTTAGCCTGGGTGAACGCACAAACGTAGCAACGTGGCACATGATACTTGGTACTTAGCCAAATTTGAGAAGGGAGCACACGCAATTTCTGGTTGCGAAGTTTGCCTCAGATTATTTCGGATTGCTTTGATCGAATTTTACGGAATTTAATATCGCATGATAAGGTTGTTGGAGCTCTCTCTAAAGATTGCTTACGCCTCTTGTGCGTCTTAGCGGTTTAGCCTGGATGAACGCACAAACGTAGCAACATGACACATGATACTTGCAAAGTTTGCATCAGATTATTTCGGATTGCTTCAAGCGGATTTTCTTGAATTTAATATCGCCTGATAAGATTGTTGGAGCTCTCTTTAACGATTGCTTACACCTCTTGTGCGTCTTAGAGGTTTAGCCTGGGTGAACGCACAAACGTAGCAAGATTGCACATGATAACGGTTTAGCCTGGGTGAACGCACAAACATAGCAACATGACACATGATACTTGATACTTTTCCAAATTTGAGAAGGGAAACACACACATTTTCTGGTTGCGAAGTTTGCATCAGATTATTTCGGATTGCTTTGAGTGAATTTTCCGAAATTTAATATCGCTTGATAAGGTTGTTGGAGCTCTCTCTAATGACTGCTTACGCCTCTTGTGCGTCTTAACGGTTTAGCCTGGGTGAACGCACAAACGTAGAAACATGACACATGATACTTGGTACTTAGCCAAATTTGAGATGGGAGTACACACATTTTCTGGTTGCGAAGTTTGCATCAGATTATTTCTGATTGCTTTGAGAAAATTTTACGAAATTTAATATCGCATGATAAGGTTGTTGGAGCTCTCTCTAACGATTGCTTACGCCTCTTGTGCGTCTTAGCGGTTTAGCCTGGGTGAACGCACAAACGTAGCAACATGACACATGATACTTGCAAAGTTTGCATCAGATTATTTCGGATTGCTTCAAGCGGATTTTCTGGAATTTAATATCGCCTGATAAGATTGTTGGAGCTCTCTCTAACGATTGCTTAAGCCTCTTGTGCGTCTTACCGGTTTAGCCTGGGTGAACGCACAAACGTAGCAACATGACACATGATACTTGCAAAGTTTGCATCAGATTATTTCGGATTGCTTCGAGCGGATTTTCCGGAAATTAATATCGCCTGATAAATTTGTTGGAGCTCTCTTTAACGATTGCTTACACCTCTTGTGCGTCTTAGAGGTTTAGCCTGGGTGAACGCACAAACGTAGCAAGATGGAACATGATAGCGGTTTAGCCTGGGTGAACGCACAAACATATCAACATGACACATGATACTTGATACTTTTCCAAATTTGAGAAGGGAAACACACACATTTTCTGGTTGCGAAGTTTGCATCAGATTATTTCGGATTGCTTTGAGTGAATTTTCTGAAATTTAATATCGCTTGATAAGGTTGTTGGAGCTCTCTCTAATGACTGCTTACGCCTCTTGTGCGTCTTAATGGTTTAGCCTGGGTGAACGCACAAACGTAGCAACATGACACATGATACTTGCAAAGTTTGCATCAGATTATTTCGGATTGCTTCAAGCGGATTTTCCGTAATTTAATATCTCCTGATAAGATTGTTGGAGCTCTCTTCAACGATTGCTTACACCTCTTGTGCGTCTTAGCGCTTTAGCCTGGGTGAACGCACAAACGTAGCAACATGGCACATGATACTTGGTACTTAGCCAAATTTGAGAAGGGAGCACACGCAATTTCTGGTTGCGAAGTTTGCATCAGATTATTTCGTATTGCTTTGAGCGAATTTTACGAAATTTAATATCCCATGATATGGTTGTTGGAGCTCTCTCTAACGATTGCTTACACCTCTTGTGCGTCTTAGCGCTTTAGCCTGGGTGAACGCACAAACGTAGCAACGTGGCACATGATACTTGGTACTTAGCCAAATTTGATAAGGGAGCACACGCAATTTCTGGTTGCGAAGTTTGCATTAGATTATTTCGGATAGCTTTGAGCGGATTTTCCGGAATTTGACATCGCTTGATAAGGTGGTTTGAGCTCTCACCAACGATTGCTTACGCCTCTGGTGCGTCTTAGCTATTTAGCCTGGGTGAACGCACAAACGTAGCAACGTGGCACATGATACTTGGTACTTAGCCAAATTTGATAGGGGAGCACACGCAATTTCTGGTTGCGAAGTTTGCATCAGATTATTTCGGATAGCTTTGAGCGGATTTTCCGGAATTGGACATCGCTTGATAAAGTGGTTTGAGCTCTCTCCAACGATTGCTTACGCCTCTGGTGCGTCTTAGCTATTTAGCCTGGGTGAACGCACAAACGTAGAAACATGACACATGATACTTGCAAAGTTTGCATCAGATTATTTCGGATTGCTTTCAGCAAATTTTGCGGAATTTAATATCGCCTGATAAGATTGTTGGAGCTCTCTTTAACGATTGCTTACACCTCTTGTGCGTCTTAGCGGTTTAGCCTGGGTGAACGCACAAACGTAGCAACATGGCACATGATACTTGGTACTTAGCCAAATTTGAGAAGGGAGCACACACATTTTCTGGTTGCGAAGTTTGCATCAGATTATTTTGGATAGCTTTGAGCGGATTTTCCGAAATTTGACATCGCTTGATAAGGTGGTTTGAGCTCTCTCCAACGATTGCTTACGCCTCTGGTGCGTCTTAGCTATTTAGCCTGGGTGAACGCACAAACGTAGCAACGTGGCACATGATACTTGGTACTTAGCCAAATTTGAGAAGGGAGCACACGCAATTTCTGGTTGCGAAGTTTGCCTCAGATTATTTCGGATTGCTTTGATCGAATTTTACGGAATTTAATATCGCATGATAAGGTTGTTGGAGCTCTCTCTAAAGATTGCTTACGCCTCTTGTGCGTCTTAGCGGTTTAGCCTGGATGAACGCACAAACGTAGCAACATGACACATGATACTTGCAAAGTTTGCATCAGATTATTTCGGATTGCTTCAAGCGGATTTTCTTGAATTTAATATCGCCTGATAAGATTGTTGGAGCTCTCTTTAACGATTGCTTACACCTCTTGTGCGTCTTAGAGGTTTAGCCTGGGTGAACGCACAAACGTAGCAAGATGGCACATGATAACGGTTTAGCCTGGGTGAACGCACAAACATAGCAACATGACACATGATACTTGATACTTTTCCAAATTTGAGAAGGGAAACACACACATTTTCTGGTTGCGAAGTTTGCATCAGATTATTTCGGATTGCTTTGAGTGAATTTTCCGAAATTTAATATCGCTTGATAAGGTTGTTGGAGCTCTCTCTAATGACTGCTTACGCCTCTTGTGCGTCTTAACGGTTTAGCCTGGGTGAACGCACAAACGTAGAAACATGACACATGATACTTGGTACTTAGCCAAATTTGAGATGGGAGTACACACATTTTCTGGTTGCGAAGTTTGCATCAGATTATTTCTGATTGCTTTGAGAAAATTTTACGAAATTTAATATCGCATGATAAGGTTGTTGGAGCTCTCTCTAACGATTGCTTACGCCTCTTGTGCGTCTTAGCGGTTTAGCCTGGGTGAACGCACAAACGTAGCAACATGGCACATGATACTTGGTACTTAGCCAAATTTGAGAAGGGAGCACACACATTTTCTGGTTGCGAAGTTTGCATCAGATTATTTTGGATAGCTTTGAGCGGATTTTCCGAAATTTGACATCGCTTGATAAGGTGGTTTGAGCTCTCTCCAACGATTGCTTACGCCTCTGGTGCGTCTTAGCTATTTAGCCTGGGTGAACGCACAAACGTAGCAACGTGGCACATGATACTTGGTACTTAGCCAAATTTGAGAAGGGAGCACACGCAATTTCTGGTTGCGAAGTTTGCCTCAGATTATTTCGGATTGCTTTGATCGAATTTTACGGAATTTAATATCGCATGATAAGGTTGTTGGAGCTCTCTCTAAAGATTGCTTACGCCTCTTGTGCGTCTTAGCGGTTTAGCCTGGATGAACGCACAAACGTAGCAACATGACACATGATACTTGCAAAGTTTGCATCAGATTATTTCGGATTGCTTCAAGCGGATTTTCTTGAATTTAATATCGCCTGATAAGATTGTTGGAGCTCTCTTTAACGATTGCTTACACCTCTTGTGCGTCTTAGAGGTTTAGCCTGGGTGAACGCACAAACGTAGCAAGATGGCACATGATAACGGTTTAGCCTGGGTGAACGCACAAACATAGCAACATGACACATGATACTTGATACTTTTCCAAATTTGAGAAGGGAAACACACACATTTTCTGGTTGCGAAGTTTGCATCAGATTATTTCGGATTGCTTTGAGTGAATTTTCCGAAATTTAATATCGCTTGATAAGGTTGTTGGAGCTCTCTCTAATGACTGCTTACGCCTCTTGTGCGTCTTAACGGTTTAGCCTGGGTGAACGCACAAACGTAGAAACATGACACATGATACTTGGTACTTAGCCAAATTTGAGATGGGAGTACACACATTTTCTGGTTGCGAAGTTTGCATCAGATTATTTCTGATTGCTTTGAGAAAATTTTACGAAATTTAATATCGCATGATAAGGTTGTTGGAGCTCTCTCTAACGATTGCTTACGCCTCTTGTGCGTCTTAGCGGTTTAGCCTGGGTGAACGCACAAACGTAGCAACATGGCACATGATACTTGGTACTTAGCCAAATTTGAGAAGGGAGCACACACATTTTCTGGTTGCGAAGTTTGCATCAGATTATTTTGGATAGCTTTGAGCGGATTTTCCGAAATTTGACATCGCTTGATAAGGTGGTTTGAGCTCTCTCCAACGATTGCTTACGCCTCTGGTGCGTCTTAGCTATTTAGCCTGGGTGAACGCACAAACGTAGCAACGTGGCACATGATACTTGGTACTTAGCCAAATTTGAGAAGGGAGCACACGCAATTTCTGGTTGCGAAGTTTGCCTCAGATTATTTCGGATTGCTTTGATCGAATTTTACGGAATTTAATATCGCATGATAAGGTTGTTGGAGCTCTCTCTAAAGATTGCTTACGCCTCTTGTGCGTCTTAGCGGTTTAGCCTGGATGAACGCACAAACGTAGCAACATGACACATGATACTTGCAAAGTTTGCATCAGATTATTTCGGATTGCTTCAAGCGGATTTTCTTGAATTTAATATCGCCTGATAAGATTGTTGGAGCTCTCTTTAACGATTGCTTACACCTCTTGTGCGTCTTAGAGGTTTAGCCTGGGTGAACGCACAAACGTAGCAAGATGGCACATGATAACGGTTTAGCCTGGGTGAACGCACAAACATAGCAACATGACACATGATACTTGATACTTTTCCAAATTTGAGAAGGGAAACACACACATTTTCTGGTTGCGAAGTTTGCATCAGATTATTTCGGATTGCTTTGAGTGAATTTTCCGAAATTTAATATCGCTTGATAAGGTTGTTGGAGCTCTCTCTAATGACTGCTTACGCCTCTTGTGCGTCTTAACGGTTTAGCCTGGGTGAACGCACAAACGTAGAAACATGACACATGATACTTGGTACTTAGCCAAATTTGAGATGGGAGTACACACATTTTCTGGTTGCGAAGTTTGCATCAGATTATTTCTGATTGCTTTGAGAAAATTTTACGAAATTTAATATCGCATGATAAGGTTGTTGGAGCTCTCTCTAACGATTGCTTACGCCTCTTGTGCGTCTTAGCGGTTTAGCCTGGGTGAACGCACAAACGTAGCAACATGGCACATGATACTTGGTACTTAGCCAAATTTGAGAAGGGAGCACACACATTTTCTGGTTGCGAAGTTTGCATCAGATTATTTTGGATAGCTTTGAGCGGATTTTCCGAAATTTGACATCGCTTGATAAGGTGGTTTGAGCTCTCTCCAACGATTGCTTACGCCTCTGGTGCGTCTTAGCTATTTAGCCTGGGTGAACGCACAAACGTAGCAACGTGGCACATGATACTTGGTACTTAGCCAAATTTGAGAAGGGAGCACACGCAATTTCTGGTTGCGAAGTTTGCCTCAGATTATTTCGGATTGCTTTGATCGAATTTTACGGAATTTAATATCGCATGATAAGGTTGTTGGAGCTCTCTCTAAAGATTGCTTACGCCTCTTGTGCGTCTTAGCGGTTTAGCCTGGATGAACGCACAAACGTAGCAACATGACACATGATACTTGCAAAGTTTGCATCAGATTATTTCGGATTGCTTCAAGCGGATTTTCTTGAATTTAATATCGCCTGATAAGATTGTTGGAGCTCTCTTTAACGATTGCTTACACCTCTTGTGCGTCTTAGAGGTTTAGCCTGGGTGAACGCACAAACGTAGCAAGATGGCACATGATAACGGTTTAGCCTGGGTGAACGCACAAACATAGCAACATGACACATGATACTTGATACTTTTCCAAATTTGAGAAGGGAAACACACACATTTTCTGGTTGCGAAGTTTGCATCAGATTATTTCGGATTGCTTTGAGTGAATTTTCCGAAATTTAATATCGCTTGATAAGGTTGTTGGAGCTCTCTCTAATGACTGCTTACGCCTCTTGTGCGTCTTAACGGTTTAGCCTGGGTGAACGCACAAACGTAGAAACATGACACATGATACTTGGTACTTAGCCAAATTTGAGATGGGAGTACACACATTTTCTGGTTGCGAAGTTTGCATCAGATTATTTCTGATTGCTTTGAGAAAATTTTACGAAATTTAATATCGCATGATAAGGTTGTTGGAGCTCTCTCTAACGATTGCTTACGCCTCTTGTGCGTCTTAGCGGTTTAGCCTGGGTGAACGCACAAACGTAGCAACATGGCACATGATACTTGGTACTTAGCCAAATTTGAGAAGGGAGCACACACATTTTCTGGTTGCGAAGTTTGCATCAGATTATTTTGGATAGCTTTGAGCGGATTTTCCGAAATTTGACATCGCTTGATAAGGTGGTTTGAGCTCTCTCCAACGATTGCTTACGCCTCTGGTGCGTCTTAGCTATTTAGCCTGGGTGAACGCACAAACGTAGCAACGTGGCACATGATACTTGGTACTTAGCCAAATTTGAGAAGGGAGCACACGCAATTTCTGGTTGCGAAGTTTGCCTCAGATTATTTCGGATTGCTTTGATCGAATTTTACGGAATTTAATATCGCATGATAAGGTTGTTGGAGCTCTCTCTAAAGATTGCTTACGCCTCTTGTGCGTCTTAGCGGTTTAGCCTGGATGAACGCACAAACGTAGCAACATGACACATGATACTTGCAAAGTTTGCATCAGATTATTTCGGATTGCTTCAAGCGGATTTTCTTGAATTTAATATCGCCTGATAAGATTGTTGGAGCTCTCTTTAACGATTGCTTACACCTCTTGTGCGTCTTAGAGGTTTAGCCTGGGTGAACGCACAAACGTAGCAAGATGGCACATGATAACGGTTTAGCCTGGGTGAACGCACAAACATAGCAACATGACACATGATACTTGATACTTTTCCAAATTTGAGAAGGGAAACACACACATTTTCTGGTTGCGAAGTTTGCATCAGATTATTTCGGATTGCTTTGAGTGAATTTTCCGAAATTTAATATCGCTTGATAAGGTTGTTGGAGCTCTCTCTAATGACTGCTTACGCCTCTTGTGCGTCTTAACGGTTTAGCCTGGGTGAACGCACAAACGTAGAAACATGACACATGATACTTGGTACTTAGCCAAATTTGAGATGGGAGTACACACATTTTCTGGTTGCGAAGTTTGCATCAGATTATTTCTGATTGCTTTGAGAAAATTTTACGAAATTTAATATCGCATGATAAGGTTGTTGGAGCTCTCTCTAACGATTGCTTACGCCTCTTGTGCGTCTTAGCGGTTTAGCCTGGGTGAACGCACAAACGTAGCAACATGACACATGATACTTGCAAAGTTTGCATCAGATTATTTCGGATTGCTTCAAGCGGATTTTCTGGAATTTAATATCGCCTGATAAGATTGTTGGAGCTCTCTCTAACGATTGCTTACGCCTCTTGTGCGTCTTACCGGTTTAGCCTGGGTGAACGCACAAACGTAGCAACATGACACATGATACTTGCAAAGTTTGCATCAGATTATTTCGGATTGCTTCAAGCGGATTTTCTTGAATTTAATATCGCCTGATAAGATTGTTGGAGCTCTCTTTAACGATTGCTTACACCTCTTGTGCGTCTTAGAGGTTTAGCCTGGGTGAACGCACAAACGTAGCAAGATGGCACATGATAACGGTTTAGCCTGGGTGAACGCACAAACATAGCAACATGACACATGATACTTGATACTTTTCCAAATTTGAGAAGGGAAACACACACATTTTCTGGTTGCGAAGTTTGCATCAGATTATTTCGGATTGCTTTGAGTGAATTTTCCGAAATTTAATATCGCTTGATAAGGTTGTTGGAGCTCTCTCTAATGACTGCTTACGCCTCTTGTGCGTCTTAACGGTTTAGCCTGGGTGAACGCACAAACGTAGAAACATGACACATGATACTTGGTACTTAGCCAAATTTGAGATGGGAGTACACACATTTTCTGGTTGCGAAGTTTGCATCAGATTATTTCTGATTGCTTTGAGAAAATTTTACGAAATTTAATATCGCATGATAAGGTTGTTGGAGCTCTCTCTAACGATTGCTTACGCCTCTTGTGCGTCTTAGCGGTTTAGCCTGGGTGAACGCACAAACGTAGCAACATGGCACATGATACTTGGTACTTAGCCAAATTTGAGAAGGGAGCACACACATTTTCTGGTTGCGAAGTTTGCATCAGATTATTTTGGATAGCTTTGAGCGGATTTTCCGAAATTTGACATCGCTTGATAAGGTGGTTTGAGCTCTCTCCAACGATTGCTTACGCCTCTGGTGCGTCTTAGCTATTTAGCCTGGGTGAACGCACAAACGTAGCAACGTGGCACATGATACTTGGTACTTAGCCAAATTTGAGAAGGGAGCACACGCAATTTCTGGTTGCGAAGTTTGCCTCAGATTATTTCGGATTGCTTTGATCGAATTTTACGGAATTTAATATCGCATGATAAGGTTGTTGGAGCTCTCTCTAAAGATTGCTTACGCCTCTTGTGCGTCTTAGCGGTTTAGCCTGGATGAACGCACAAACGTAGCAACATGACACATGATACTTGCAAAGTTTGCATCAGATTATTTCGGATTGCTTCAAGCGGATTTTCTTGAATTTAATATCGCCTGATAAGATTGTTGGAGCTCTCTTTAACGATTGCTTACACCTCTTGTGCGTCTTAGAGGTTTAGCCTGGGTGAACGCACAAACGTAGCAAGATGGCACATGATAACGGTTTAGCCTGGGTGAACGCACAAACATAGCAACATGACACATGATACTTGATACTTTTCCAAATTTGAGAAGGGAAACACACACATTTTCTGGTTGCGAAGTTTGCATCAGATTATTTCGGATTGCTTTGAGTGAATTTTCCGAAATTTAATATCGCTTGATAAGGTTGTTGGAGCTCTCTCTAATGACTGCTTACGCCTCTTGTGCGTCTTAACGGTTTAGCCTGGGTGAACGCACAAACGTAGCAACATGACACATGATACTTGGTACTTAGCCAAATTTGAGATGGGAGTACACACATTTTCTGGTTGCGAAGTTTGCATCAGATTATTTCTGATTGCTTTGAGAAAATTTTACGAAATTTAATATCGCATGATAAGGTTGTTGGAGTTCTCTCTAACGATTGCTTACGCCTCTTGTGCGTCTTAGCGGTTTAGCCTGGGTGAACGCACAAACATAGCAACATGACACATGATACTTGCAAAGTTTGCATCAGATTATTTCGGATTGCTTCAAGCGGATTTTCTGGAATTTAATATCGCCTGATAAGATTGTTGGAGCTCTCTTTAACGATTGCTTACACCTCTTGTGCATCTTAGAGGTTTAGCCTGGGTGAACGCACAAACGTAGCAAGATGGCACATGATAACGGTTTAGCCTGGGTGAACGCACAAACATAGCAACATGACACATGATACTTGATACTTTTCCAAATTTGAGAAGGGAAACACACACATTTTCTGGTTGCGAAGTTTGCATCAGATTATTTCGGATTGCTTTTAGTGAATTTTCCGAAATTTAATATCGCTTGATAAGGTTGTTGGACCTCTCTCTAATGACTGCTTACGCCTCTTGTGCGTCTTAACGGTTTAGCCTGGGTGAACGCACAAACGTAGCAACATGACACATGATACTTGATACTTTTCCAAATTTGAGAAGGGAGCACACGCAATTTCTGATTGCGAAGTTTGCATCAGATTATTTCGTATTGCTTTGAGCGAATTTTACGAAATTTAATATCCCATGATAAGGTTGTTGGAGCTCTCTCTAACGATTGCTTAAGCCTCTTGTGCGTCTTAGCGGTTTAGCCTGGGTGAACGCACAAACGTAGCAACATGACACATGATACTTGCAAAGTTTGCATCAGATTATTTCGGATTGCTTCGAGCGGATTTTCCGGAAATTAATATCGCCTGATAAATTTGTTGGAGCTCTCTTTAACGATTGCTTACACCTCTTGTGCGTCTTAGCGGTTTATCCTTGGGGAACGCACAAACGTAGCAACATGGCACATGATACTTGGTACTTAGCCAAATTTGAGAAGGGAGCACACACATTTTCTGGTTGCAAAGTTTGCATCAGATTATTTCGGATAGCTTTGAGCGGATTTTCCGGAATTGACATCGCTTGATAAGGTGGTTTGAGCTCTCTCCAACGATTGCTTACGCCTCTTGTGTGTCTTAGCGATTTAGCCTAGGTGAACGCACAAACGTAGCAACGTGGCACATGATACTTGGTACTTAGCCAAATTTGATAAGGGAGCACACGCAATTTCTGGTTGCGAAGTTTGCATCAGATTATTTCGGATAGCTTTGAGCGGATTTTCCGGAATTTGACATCGCTTGATAAGGTGGTTTGAGCTCTCTCCAACGATTGCTTACGCCTCTGGTGCGTCTTAGCTATTTAGCCTGGGTGAACGCACAAACGTAGCAACGTGGCACATGATACTTGGTACTTAGCCAAATTTGATAAGGGAGCACACACAATTTCTGGTTGCGAAGTTTGCATCAGATTATTTCGGATAGCTTTGAGCGGATTTTCCGGAATTTGACATCGCTTGATAAGGTGGTTTGAGCTCTCTCCAACGATTGCTTACGCCTCTGGTGCGTCTTAGCTATTTAGCCTGGGTGAACGCACAAACGTAGCAACGTGGCACATGATACTTGGTACTTAGCCAAATTTGAGAAGGGAGCACACGCAATTTCTGGTTGCGAAGTTTGCCTCAGATTATTTCGGATTGCTTTGATCGAATTTTACGGAATTTAATATCGCATGATAAGGTTGTTGGAGCTCTCTCTAAAGATTGCTTACGCCTCTTGTGCGTCTTAGCGGTTTAGCCTGGGTGAACGCACAAACGTAGCAACATGACACATGATACTTGCAAAGTTTGCATCAGATTATTTCGGATTGCTTTCAGCGAATTTTCCAGAATTTAATATCGCCTGATAAGATTGTTGGAGCTCTCTTTAACGATTGCTTACACCTCTTGTGCGTCTTAGCGGTTTAGCCTGGGTGAACGCACAAACGTAGCAACATGGCACATGATACTTGGTACTTAGCCAAATTTGAGAAGGGAGCACACGCAATTTCTGGTTGCGAAGTTTGCATCAGATTATTTCGGATTGCTTTGAGCGAATTTTACGGAATTTAATATCGCATGATAAGGTTGTTGGAGCTCTCTCTAACGATTGCTTACGCCTATTGTGCGTCTTAGCGGTTTAGCCTGGGTGAACGCACAAACGTAGCAACATGACACATGATACTTGCAAAGTTTGCATCAGATTATTTCGGATTGCTTCGAGCGGATTTTTCGAAATTTGATATCGCTTGATAAGGTTATTCAAGATCTCTCTAACGACTGCTTAAGCCTCTTGTGCGTCTTAACGGTTTAGCCTGGGTGAACGCACAAACATAACAACAAGACACATGATAACGGTTTAGCCTGGGTGAACTTACAAACATAGCAACATGACACATGATACTTGGTACTTAGCCAAATTTGAGAAGGGAGCACACACATTTTCTGGTTGCGAAGTTTGCATCAGATTATTTCGGATTGATTTGAGCGAATTTTCTGGAATTTAATATCGCGTGATAAGATTGTTGGAGCTCTCTTTAACGATTGCTTACGCCTCTTGTGCGTCTTAGCGGTTTAGCCTGAGTGAACGCACAAACATAGAGACACACGATACTTGGTACTTAACCAAATTTGAGAAGGGAAGCACACACATTTTCTGGTTGTGAAGTTTGCATCAGATTATTTCGGATTGCTTTGAATATTTTAGACTACACAAGCCTAATGACACAAGACACATCACACATCATGCATGACGCATGCCGTATGACCCCTGACACATGTCATATGACGTCTGGCACATGACGCATGACGCATGACGCACGACGTGCGTCGCACTATGCAAGTCGCATGACGTTAGGAGAATGACACATGGCGCATGACGCATGACGCATGACGCACGACGTGCGTCGCACTATGCAAGTCGCATGACGTTAGGAGAATGACACATGGCGCATGACGCATGACGCATGATGCATGGCATATGACGTCACACACATGACACAAGGAGTATGACGCATGATGTATGGTGCATGCCGCATAACGCAAGTCACATGGCATTAAAAGAATGACGCGTTATGCATGACACTTGACGCATGCTGCATGATGCATGGCGCATGACGCATGACGCATGACGCCTGACCCGTGCCATGCTTTGCGTCATGCGATAGTAAAGCAATGAACACATGTCGCATGTCGCATGACGCATGACGCATGTCGCATGTCGCATGACGCATGACGCATGTCGCATGTCTCCTCTCGCATGACGCATCTCGCATGACGCTTGGCAGCACGGCGCATGATGCATGACGCAAGGCGGCGTGACGCATGATGCATGATGCAAGGCGAATGACGCATGCCAGTTCGCGCATCGCGCATCGCGCATGACACAGAACACATGACGCACGACGCATAACGCATGCCGCATGATGCATTACACATGACACATATCGATTGACGCATACTGCATAGATGCACAATCTTCTATTTTTTGGTAAACTCATGTCTCACCGACCGCCACTTTTCATACCTTTTTAGTTTTTCCTGCAATTGTTCTTTTTGTTTTTTTTATATTAATTAAACAGTTCCTTATAATTTTATTATTATAATACCGAAGTTTAGAGTTTAACTTTTTCGTGCGGAGCGCGAACGCTTATGCCTAGTTGGTTAATATATAGCTAAATGGTTATTGGGAAATGGGTAAGTGAGCGTGACTTATGACATGATTTGGATCCAGATCTTTGATAAACAATTCTTTAAACTTGCACATAACAATTAGTTGTCTAACTATATACTCCATAATCAATAAAATTAACGAGTCATCAATTATGTTCAAATGTCATATATTAATTAAGACAAGATTTGAGATTATCAGTAGGCAAGTAGACCTTTTTTTTATTTTTCGAAGAGGGTGTATCTTATAAATTATTGAGATCTAATGATAATTTAGTTGAAGTTTTGAAGGATATTAAGACAACAATTGATACTACATAAAGTTCATTTGAGTTTTAAGGTCTCTGAGACATGTTTATATCATTCATCTTTTTCTTGCATTACTACAGAAAGTGATTATTATAGTCTCCATTTAATAGCGGAGATACAAGAATTCTGCTATTAAATGTTTTTAAATGGGACCACAGTGTCAATCAGTATAAAAATGTATCTATTATAGCGAATGGCATCAATGATTCGCTATAATAGGTTGCCTTTTTATAGCGGATGACATAAAAAATCTGCTATAGTAGGGTTTTATAGCGGATTTAACATGGAGTCCGCTATAAATCATAGAGTCCCACGAATCACCATGTAGTTTCAATCCAACCATTGATTCATGTAAATCCAACGCTTCAAAAAATCATAGTGTACCACGGAATTGAGACATAGATTTTCTTCCAAAAATTTTCGTTCTCTATATAAATATCAACTCTCTATCTTTCTTCCTTCACTAAAATATTCTCTCATTCTTCATTCTTTCCACATAAATCTTTCCTCATTCTTTCTTTCTTCCCACAAAAATCTTTCCACATTATGTTTTCGTCCTTCTAATATTATTGTTTTTTTAAGTAAGACTGTAAATATATATATATGTGTGTGAGTTTTACGTATTACTGTAAAAAAGTTTTTTCTCACAACTCGTTTAATTATTACTGTAAAAATGAAATTGGGTTTTTTATAAGGCCGTTTAATTAAAAATAGGTTGTTCATAATCAGCAACCTGGCATATTTACAAATAGTCCAATTTTCTCTTGATTATATATTACGAACGGACATTTCTGCAAAAATGTCTGTCAAATAATCAGTCAATTTTGCAATAAATGCAAAAGCTGACCATAACATTTTTTTTTAATTTCAAAACATTTTATAGTGGGCCTTTCTTGACGTCCGCTATAATAAGTGTCTATTATAGCAGACTTTACTCTAAAGGCCTCTATAATAGGTGTCAGTCATAGCGGTTGGCTGTTAAGGTCCGCTATTAAAAGTTCTATCTAATAACAGAGTTTACCAACCTTTACGGCCCCTCCTTAGTCGATCCGCTATAAAAGATTATTTTAGCCCGTTATAATAGTTCATTATTGTAATAATGTTGGATGAAATGTTAATTTTTCTCCAATTTAATCAGATGGCATATTATTATTTTTTTTACAGTAAATTTTCATCTTTCTACTTATCTTGCGGGGGTGCATTGAACTACATATTTTTAGTATGTTGTGTTTTGTTTCATAGCGTCTAACTCCTTTATAAACTAACTTTTTTTTTTCTGAAGAAATTTATATATTACAAATTTTAGACATTTTTTATTTTCGGAACAATCTCGAATACCGTCCTATTTTGTGAGCTCCAAAGCTTTTGTCGAAAAAGTGCAACTGCCCTAAAAATGTTAAAATTGTGCTAATTATGAACCTACTAATTACTTTTCAGTGAAATTTAACTATTTAAGACAAGTTTGATTCAAGATATTGAACATGAGTTCTGATAATTTGTTTTGTAATGAATGATTATGATGTTTGGAGAGTACATGACATTATCATTATGTTTTTTAATTAATGAGACTGTAAGTATAGAAAGAACGGGTTCGAATTTATTATTATTTTGAGAAAAAAAGGGTCCTATTATTTTAATATAAACCGTCCGATCAAAACAAACGAATATATATATTGGCTTTTTATGAGTTAATCTTATCAATGGATTACAATCAACGATTCAAATTAAGAAAAATAGAATCGTACTTTTCTTTGTTGAAAAGTAGGTGATCTCAATCCACAAAGAACCATCTCCTTCAAAAATAATATTTCGTGTTTTTTTTCATTGTTTTCTTCCAATTTGCAAATTTTAGTTCCTATGGAGAATTGAGAGCAGATGAATGAGTGAATTCACTTTTTCAAAATAAAAAATAATCTTCAAGGAAAAAAAATATAAGTATTGAAAGAACTATACTTTGGCAAGAAAATAGGGGAAGGAATAAATACATGCATGTCATACATGATTCTCTGACAAACAACTCCTAAACTTGGGAAATAAAGATACCTTGTTCAGTTATTTGCTTCTGATATTCTTAATTAATCTCTTTAATCTCTTTTTGTCGGTCAAAGTGAAATCGTTTTCACATCAGCAATACTATATATATATAGAGCATGGCTAAAATAATATGCATAGTATACCACATAATGTACTATGCGCCTATGTATAGCTCATTTGCTTAATAAATTGAGATTTAAGTTGCTCAATAAATTCTTCATATCAAAATCTTGTAGGAAATCAAATTTCGTGATTTTTAGAGCTTTCTTGCTATTTTTTAAATATTTTTTAAAAACAGCTCAGAAATGACACTTTTGTAGTATTAAATCTGGACTGTTTTTAAAAAATATTTAAAAAATAACAAGAAAGCTCCAAAAAACACAAAATTTGATTTCCTACAATATTTTTATATGAGGAATTTATTGATAAACTTAAATTTCAATTTCAATTTATTGAGCTATACATAAGCGCATAGTACGTTATGTGGTGTACTCTCCATATTATTTTAGCAATGCTCTATGCCTCTATATATATATATAAAAGTATAATAGAGCATCGTTTCTTCTCTAGATGTAAAGATAATTAATTCTTCATCCAACCCAATATGATCCATTTTGAGATCATCAAAAGGCCAGATGTGGAGATACTTTTGGGCCTAGCAACATCGCACAAAAAGAAAAAATTATCTTTTTTTGGTATACTGGTATTTGTTTCTTTGGTTATGAGCCCTCGAGAATTATGGGCCACTTTTATTTTGTTTTGGCACAGGGCCTTGTATTTGTATGACTTCATTGATTTTTTGTTTTTGTTTAATTTTCTCCAGGAGATGATGCAACACGAATCTTGATGCAACACGCATCTCAATATAGGGTTCTCTCTTCTTCTACTAGGTTGAAATGCCAAATTGCCAACTGGTCTGGAGAATTGAGTAGAGAGGTGCTGATACTGGTACAACCTAATGGAGCGGGCTAAGAAAGCGATAATCCGGATCGCATCCACGCCCGATAACCATATATCGGATCTACCGTTAACCCATCGATCTCTCCTCCCTCCTCTCTCCTTCGCCACTTCTCTCTTTTGCCTCTCTCTCACTCTCCACCGCGCTCTCAACCATTCCCGCCTCCTCTCGCCTCACATGTTCTTTTTCTATGCTTTTCTGCTATTTATTTATTCTTTTTTGTGCTTGTTATTGTAAATTTGGAACTTAAATTGGATTGTCAGTAGTATGAAATGGAATGTGTTGTACCACTGGTATCAGTTGTCTGCTGTTGTAATTGTTGTAATTATGTGTGACTTTGTACCTACAACTGTAGTGTAGGAGAATTATTCAATGTGATTAATGGTTTTGTATGGTACTGTTTGTTTTTGTTCTTTAGGTTGCCGGTACCAGTGATAAGTGTAGGGAACATCACATGGGGTGGTAATGGTAAAACGAATTTATTTAGAGAAGTGAGCGGGGAGGGTAAAAAACCAACTAGATGGTGCTGCTCTCTAATAGGTTGGGTTTACTTCAATCGATCCGTGCAGAATATTACTTCGTCTTTTTTAGAGAAGTGCCAGAAGAAGGTGATACTATTGTATTTAATCTAAATGTGTGTTGTGTTTCCAATCATTTGCCAGCACTATAAAAAAAGACATCACTTAATTATATCCAATGGCATTAGCACTGTATAATCGGGCACAGATAATTTCATTTGTTCTGAATTAAATTGATTAGTTAATCCTATCACTTGTTAGTTGACACTAACTCCATTCCATAAAATAAGTGGCTCAAATATCTTTCACTAATTTGTTGTTTTAGGTGCCCCTCTTTAAGGGGAACTTAAAAACAAACCCTAGATAATGCCAAAGTTGAATGAGTGGAAGAAGCGTTGGCTGCCTAACAAAACCAAACCAAGTACAATATATGTTAATCTCTATAATTTCTGGTGTTGCCACGAATTCTTGGGTGTTTTTTTTATTTGAAATTATTAATTTTGTTGCTGGAATTTATTCTGTTTATACGGCATTATTGTTCTAGTTAATGGAACATGTAAAATTGCTCATGAAACGGTTTTACTATTGTCATTGATTTAATTTTATCTACATATATATTTTTTTTTCCTTTTTTTACTTAACAATGGTCCAACATATATATGTCATGTAAGGAATATTATAGTGAGAATTACAGACTTCAGTAAAAGATGTCTAGCAACATTTTCTTGTATTAAAAGTCTGGTACCACTTTATTTTGCAGTGGTCAGTCACATTAATTGAGCACTAATTGTCTCTCTTGGTGGTATAACCTGGATATTAATCATCAATATATGCAAACAGAAATCCACTGAATGTCAATTTTCTTTTTTTGTAACCTGGATATTACAATGAATACCATTGATATTTTGAAAGAAATATAAAATATCAACGGTTTTCATTATAATAAACTGAATGAAAACTATGCTAATTGAATTCTGTTCTGGTAATGAACTTAATAGAACACACACACAATGAAAATAAAAAACCTGGATGTTTGCATCCAACCTTCAGACAATAGTTATGGATGGGCGTACATAGTATATTTTTAGATATACAATTACAATTCTTAATCGATGAAATATTTCTTCGCCGAATATAAAAAAAGAAAAGGAATA